>CM050168.1:220309483-220690877 GCA_027410445.1 Discoglossus pictus | reverse complement strand
CCCTCATGTCTCCCTCTCCCCACCATGTCTACCCCTCTCCCCATGTTTCCCACTCTCCCTCCATGTTTCCCCATTCCCTATCTCCCTCCATGTGTCTCCCTTTTTCCCCTTCACCTTTCTCCCCCATGCCTCTCCCTCCCATCATGTCTCCTTCTCCCCCCATGTCTCCCCATCCCCCCATGCTTCCTCTCCCCATGTCTCCCCATCCCCCCAAATGCTTTCTCTCCCCATGTCTCCCCCCATGTTTCCCCCTCTCCCTCCATGTCTCCTGTCTCTTTCTCCCTCCATGTGTCTTCCTTTTTTCTCTTTGCCTCTCTTCCCCATGCCTCTGCCTCCCTCCAAGACTCATTCTCTCCCCCATGCCTCTCCCTCCCCATGCCTCTCCCTCCCTCCATGTCTTCTTCTCTCCCCCATGTCACCCCCTCTCCCCCCATGCTTCCCTCATCCCATGCTTCACTCTCCCCCATGTTTCCCCCTCTCCCTCCATGTGTCCCCCTTCCCTTTCTCCCTCCATGTGTCTCCCTTTTCCCCTTTGCCGCTCTTCCCCATGCCTCTCCCTCCAAGTCTCCTTCTCTCCCCCATGCCTCTCCCTCCCCCATGCCTCATTCTCTCCCCATGTCTCCCCCTCTTCCATATGCTTCCCTCTACCCATATCTGCCCACATGTTTCCCCTCCTTCTCCCATGTCCCCCCATTCCCTTTCTCCCTCCATGTGTCTCCCTTCTTCCTTTTTTGCTTCTCTTCCCCATGCGTCTCCCTCCCTCCATGTCTCCTTCTCTACCCCATGCCCCTCTCTCTCCCATGCCTCTCCCTCCCCCATGCTTCCTCCTCCCTCCATGCCTCCTTCTCTTCTCCCATATCTTCCCCTCTCCCCCTATGCTTCCCTCTCCCCCATGTTTCCCCCTTTCCCTCCATGTCTTCCCCTTCCCTTTCTCCCTCCATGTGTCTTCGTTTTCCCCTTTGCCTCTCTTCCCCATGCCTATCCCTCAATGTCTCCTTCTCTCCCCATGCCTCTCCCTCCCCCATGCCTCTCCCGTCCTCCATGTCTCCTTCTCTCCCCATGTCTCTCCCTCCCGATGCCTCTCCCTCCCTCCTTGCCACCTTCTCTCCCCATGTCTCCCCTTCTCCCCCCATGCTTCCCTCTCCCCCGTATTTCCCCCTCTCCCTCCATGTTCCGCCTTCCCTTTCTCCCTCTCCTTTTTCCCCGTGGCCTCCCTTACCCATGCCTTTCTCTCCCTTCATGTCTCATTCTCTCCCCCATGCCTCTCCCTCCCTCAATGTCTCCTGCTCTGCCCCATGCTTCTCTCTCCCCATGTATCCCCCTATGTTTCCCCCTCTTCCTCCATGTCTCCCCTTCCCTTTCTCCCTCCATCTGTCTCCCTTTTTCCTCTTTGCCTCTCTTCCCCATGCCTCTCCCTCCCTCCAAGTCTCCTTCTCTCCACCATGCATCTACCTCCCTCCATGACTCCTTCTCTCCACCATGTCTCCCCCTCTCCCCATGCTTCCCTCTCCCGATGTCAGCCCCATATCCCCCTTCTCCCTCCATGTCTCCCCCTTTCCTTTCTCCCTCCATGTGTCTCCCTTTTCCTCTTTGCCCTCTGCCCCATGCCTCTCATTCCCTCCAAGTCTCATTCTCTCCCCCATGCCTCTCCCTCCCTCCATGTCTCACTTTCTCCTCCATGCCTCTCCCTCCATGCCTCTTTCTCTCCCCCCCCATGTCTCCCCCTCTCCCTCCATGTCTCCCCTTCCCTTTCTCCCTCCATGTGTCTCCCTTTTCCCCTTTGCCTCTCTTCCACATAACTATCCCTCCATGTTTCTTTCTCTCCCCCATTCCTCTCCCTTCCTCCATGTTTCACTTTCTCCTCCATGCCTCTACCTCCCTCCATGCCTCCTTCTCTCCCCCATGTCTCCCCCTCTCCCTCCATGTCTCCCCTTCCCTTTCTCCCTCCATGTGTCTCCCTTTTCCCCTTTGCCTCTCTTCCCCATAACTATCCCTCCATGTTTCTTTCTCTCCCCCATGCCTCTCTCTTCCTCCATGTCTCCTTCTCTCCCCCATGTCTCTCCCCTCCCCATGTCTCTCCCCTCCCCATGCCTCTCCCTCCCTCCATGCCTCCTTTTCTCCCCCCCATGTCTCACCCTCTCCCAAAAGCTTCCTTCTCCCTCCATGTTTCCCCCTCTCCCTCAATGTCTTCCCCTTCCCTTTCTCCCTCCATGTGTCTCCCCTCTCCCCATGCTTCCCTCCCCACATGTCTCCCCCTCTCCCTATTTTTCCCCATGTTTCCCTCTATGCCTCCCACTTCCCTTTCTCCCTCCATGTGTCTCCCTTTTTCCCCTTTGCCTCTCTTTCCCATGCCTCTCTCTCCCTCCAGGTCTCATTCTCTCCCCCATGCCTCTCCCTCCCTCCATATCTCCTTCTCTCCCCCATGCCTCTTCCTCCCTCCATTTCTTCTTCTCTCCCCTTAATGTATCCCCCCATGTCTTCCCCTCTCCCTCCATGTCTCCCCTTTCCCTTTCTCCCCCCATGCCTCTCCCTTTACATCTATGTCTCCCTCTTCCCCATGTCTCCCCCTCTACCCCATGTGTCCCTCTCTCTGCCCATGCTTCCCTCTCCCCCATGTCTCCCCACATTTCCCCCTCTCACTCCATGTCTCCCCCTTCCCTTGCTCCCTCCATGTGTCTCCCTTTTCCGCCTTTGCCTCTTTTCCCCATGCCTCTCCCTCCCTCCATGTCTCCTTCTCTCCCCCTCTCTACCCATGCTTTGCTCTCCCCATGTCTCCCCCATGTTTCCCCCTCTCCCTCCATATTTCCCCCTTCCCTTTATCCCTCCATGTGTCTCCCGATTTCCCGTTTGCATCCTTTCCCCATGACTCTCCCTCCCTCCATGTCTCCTTCTCTCCCCCATGTCTCCTTCTCTCCCCCCATGTCTCTCCCTTCCCCATGCCTCTCCCTCCCTCCATGCCTCCTTTTCTCCCCCCCATGTCTCACCCTCTCCCCCATGCTTCCTTCTCCCTCCATGTTTCCCCCTCTCCCTAAATGTCTTCCCCTTCCCTTTCTCCCTCCATGTGTCTCCCTTTTTTCCTTTGCCTCTCTTCTCCATGTCTCCTTCTCCCCCCCATGTCTCCCCCTCTCCCCATGTTTCCCTCTATGTCTCTCCCTTCCCTTTCTCCCTCCATATGTCTCCCTTTTTCCCATTTGCCTCTCTTCCCCATGCCTCTCTCTCCCTCCATGTCTCATTCTTTCCCCATGCCTCTCTCTCCCTCCATGTCTCATTCTTTCCCCATGCCTCTCCCTCCCTCCATGTCTCCTTCTCTACCCCATGCCTCTCTGTCCCCATGTCTTATTCCCTCCCCCATGTCTCCCCATCTTCTCCATGCTTCACTCTCTCCAAGTCTCCCCCATGTTTCCCCCTCTCCCTCCATATTTCCCCCTTCCCATTCTCCCTTCACGTGTATCCCTTTTTTCCCTTTACCTCTCTCCCCATGCCTCTCTCTCCCTCCATGTCTCATTCTCTCCCCCATGCCTCTCCCTCCCTCCATGTCTCCTTCTCTCCTCATGCCTCTCCCTCCCTCCATTTCTCCATCTCTCCCCCAATGTATTCCCCCATGTCTTCCCCCTCTCCCTCCATGTCTCCCCTTTCCCTTTCTCCCCCCATGCCTCTCCCTTTACATCTATGTCTCCCTCTTCCCCATGTCTCCCCCTCTACCCCATGTGTCCCTCTCTCTGCCCATGCTTCCCTCTCCCCCATGTCTCCCCATATTTCCCCCTCTCACTCCATGTCTCCCCCTTCCCTTGCTCCCTCCATGTGTCTCCCTTTCCCCCTTTGCCTCTCTTCCACATAACTATCCCTCCATGTTTCTTTCTCTCCCCCATTCCTCTCCCTTCCTCCATGTCTCACTTTCTCCTCCATGCCTCTACCTCCTTCCATGCCTCCTTCTCTCCCCCATGTCTCCCCCTCTCCCTCCATGTCTCCCCTTCCCTTTCTCCCTCCATGTGTCTCCCTTTTCCCCTTTGCCTCTCTTCCCCATAACTATCCCTCCATGTTTCTTTCTCTCCCCCATGCCTCTCTCTTCCTCCATGTCTCCTTCTCTCCCCCATGTCTCTCCCCTCCCCATGTCTCTCCCCTCCCCATGCCTCTCCCTCCCTCCATGCCTCCTTTTCTCCCCCCCATGTCTCACCCTCTCCCAAAAGCTTCCTTCTCCCTCCATGTTTCCCCCTCTCCCTCAATGTCTTCCCCTTCCCTTTCTCCCTCCATGTGTCTCCCCTCTCCCCATGCTTCCCTCCCCACATGTCTCCCCCTCTCCCCATTTTTCCCCATGTTTCCCTCTATGCCTCCCACTTCCCTTTCTCCCTCCATGTGTCTCCCTTTTTCCCCTTTGCCTCTCTTTCCCATGCCTCTCTCTCCCTCCAGGTCTCATTCTCTCCCCCATGCCTCTCCCTCCCTCCATATCTCCTTCTCTCCCCCATGCCTCTTCCTCCCTCCATTTCTTCTTCTCTCCCCTTAATGTATCCCCCCATGTCTTCCCCTCTCCCTCCATGTCTCCCCTTTCCCTTTCTCCCCCCATGCCTCTCCCTTTACATCTATGTCTCCCTCTTCCCCATGTCTCCCCCTCTACCCCATGTGTCCCTCTCTCTGCCCATGCTTCCCTCTCCCCCATGTCTCCCCACATTTCCCCCTCTCACTCCATGTCTCCCCCTTCCCTTGCTCCCTCCATGTGTCTCCCTTTTCCGCCTTTGCCTCTTTTCCCCATGCCTCTCCCTCCCTCCTTGTCTCCTTCTCTCCCCCTCTCTACCCATGCTTTGCTCTCCCCATGTCTCCCCCATGTTTCCCCCTCTCCCTCCATATTTCCCCCTTCCCTTTATCCCTCCATGTGTCTCCCGATTTCCCGTTTGCCTCCTTTCCCCATGACTCTCCCTCCCTCCATGTCTCCTTCTCTCCCCCATGTCTCCTTCTCTCCCCCCATGCTTCCCTCCATGTCTCATTCTCTCCCCCATGTCTCCTTCTCTCCCCCCATGCTTCCCTCCATGTCTCCTTCTCTCCCCATGTCTCCTTCTCTCCCCCCATGCTTCCCCCCATGTCTTCCCCTTCCCTTTCTCCCTCCATGTGTCTCCCTTTTCCCCTTTGCCTCTCTTCCCCATAACTATCCCTCCATGTCTCTTTCTCTCCCCCATGCCTCTCCCTTCCTCCATGTCTCCTTCTCTCCCCATGTCTCTCCCTTCCCCATGCCTCTCCCTCCCTCCATGCCTCCTTTTCTCCCCCCCATGTCTCACCCTCTCCCCCATGCTTCCTTCTCCCTCCATGTTTCCCCCTCTCCCTAAATGTCTTCCCCTTCCCTTTCTCCCTCCATGTGTCTCCCTTTTTTCCTTTGCCTCTCTTCTCCATGTCTCCTTCTCCCCCCCATGTCTCCCCCTCTCCCCATGTTTCCCTCTATGTCTCTCCCTTCCCTTTCTCCCTCCATATGTCTCCCTTTTTCCAATTTGCCTCTCTTCCCCATGCCTCTCTCTCCCTCCATGTCTCATTCTTTCCCCATGCCTCTCTCTCCCTCCATGTCTCATTCTTTCCCCATGCCTCTCCCTCCCTCCATGTCTCCTTCTCTACCCCATGCCTCTCTGTCCCCCATGTCTTATTCCCTCCCCCATGTCTCCCCATCTCCTCCATGCTTCACTCTCTCCAAGTCTCCCCCATGTTTCCCCCTCTCCCTCCATATTTCCCCCTTCCCATTCTCCCTTCACGTGTATCCCTTTTTTCCCTTTACCTCTCTCCCCATGCCTCTCTCTCCCTCCATGTCTCATTCTCTCCCCCATGCCTCTCCCTCCCTCCATGTCTCCTTCTCTCCCCATGCCTCTCCCTCCCTCCATTTCTCCATCTCTCCCCCAATGTATTCCCCCATGTCTTCCCCCTCTCCCTCCATGTCTCCCCTTTCCCTTTCTCCCCCCATGCCTCTCCCTTTACATCTATATCTCCCTCTTCCCCATGTCTCCCCCTCTACCCCATGTGTCCCTCTCTCTGCCCATGCTTCCCTCTCCCCCATGTCTCCCCATATTTCCCCCTCTCACTCCATGTATCCCCCTTCCCTTGCTCCCTCCATGTGTCTCCCTTTCCCCCTTTGCCTCTCTTCCACATAACTATCCCTCCATGTTTCTTTCTCTCCCCCATTCCTCTCCCTTCCTCCATGTCTCACTTTCTCCTCCATGCCTCTCCCTCCCTCCATGCCTCCTTCTCTCCCCCATGTCTCCCCCTCTCCCTCCATGTCTCCCCTTCCCTTTCTCCCTCCATGTGTCTCCCTTTTCCCCTTTTGCCTCTCTTCCCCATAACTATCCCTCCATGTTTCTTTCTCTCCCCCATGCCTCTCTCTTCCTCCATGTCTCCTTCTCTCCCCCATGTCTCTCCCCTCCCCATGTCTCTCGCCTCCCCATGCCTCTCCCTCCCTCCATGCCTCCTTTTCTCCCCCCCATGTCTCACCCTCTCCCAAAAGCTTCCTTCTCCCTCCATGTTTCCCCCTCTCCCTCAATGTCTTCCCCTTCCCTTTCTCCCTCCATGTGTCTCCCCTCTCCCCATGCTTCCCTCCCCACATGTCTCCCCCTCTCCCCATTTTTCCCCAGGTTTCCCTCTATGCCTCCCACTTCCCTTTCTCCCTCCATGTGTCTCCCTTTTTCCCCTTTGCCTCTCTTTCCCATGCCTCTCTCTCCCTCCAGGTCTCATTCTCTCCCCCATGCCTCTCCCTCCCTCCATGTCTCCTTCTCTCCCCATGTATCTCCCTTCCCCATGCCTCTCCCTCCCTCCATGCCTCCTTTTCTCCCCCCCATGTCTCCCCCTCTCCCCCATGCTTCCTTCTCCCTCCATGTCTTCCCCTTCCCTTTCTCCCTCCATGTGTCTCCCTTTTCCCCTTTGCCTCTCTTCTCCATGTCTCCTTCTCCCCCCATGTCTTCCCCTCTCCCCATGCTTCCCTTCCCCCATGTCTCCCCCTCTCCTCATGTTTCCCTCTCTCCCTCTATGCCTCCCACTTCCCTTTCTCCCTCCATGTGTCTCCCTTTCCCCCCTTTGCCTCTCTTTCCCATGCCTCTCTCTCCCTCCATGTCTCATTCTCTCCCCATGTCTCCCCCACTCCACCCATGCTTTCCTCTTCCCATGTCTCCCCCTCTTCCCCATGTTTCCACCTCTCCCTCTATTTCTCCCCCTTCCCTTTCTCTCTCCATGTGTCTCCCTTTTTCCACTTTGCCTCTCTTCCCCATGCCTCTCTCCCTCCATGCCTCATTCTCTCCCCCATTCCTCTCCCTCCCTCCATGTCTCCTTATCTACCCCATGTCTACCCCTCTCCCCCATGCTTCCCTCTCCCCATTTCTCCTCCCCTATTTTCCCTTCTCCCTCCATGCCCCCCCTTTCTCCGTCGATGTGTCTCCCTTTTTCCTCCTGGCCTCTCTTCCCTGTGCCTCTCCCTCGCTCCAAGTCTCCTTCTCTCCCCTCATGCCTCTCCCTCCCCCATTCCTCTCACTCCCTCCATGTCTCCTTCTCTCCCCAATGCCTCTCCCTCACTCCATTCCTCCTTCTCTGCCCCCCATGTTTCCCCCTCTCCCTCCATGTCTCCCCCTTCCCTTTCTCCCTCCATGTGTTTCCCTTTTCCCTTTTGCCTCTCTTCCCTATGCCTTTCCCTCCATGTCTCCTTCTTTCCCCATGCCTCTCCCTCCCTCCATGCCTCCTTCTCCCCCCCCATGTCTCCTCCTCTCCCACATGCTTCCCTCTCCCCCCATGTTTGCCCCTCTCCCTCTATATCTCCCCCCTTGCCTTTGTGTCTCCATGTGTCTCCCTTTTTCCCATTTGCCTCTCTTCCCCATGCCTCTCTCCCTCCATACCTCATTCTCTCCCCCATTCCTCTCCCTCCCTCTATGTCTCCTTATCTACCCCATGCTTCCCTCTCCCCATTTCTCCTCCCCTATTTTCCCTTCTCCCTCCATGTCCCCCCTCCCTTTCTCCATCGATGTGTCTCCCTTTTTCCTCTTTGCCTCTCTTCCCTGTGCCTCTCCCTCCCTCCAAGTCTCCTTCTCTCCCCTCATGCCTCTCCCTACCCCATGCCTCTCACTCCCTCCATGTCTCCTTCTCTCCCCAATCCCTCTCCCTCACTCCATTCCTCCTTCTATGCCCCCATGTCTCCCCCTCTCCCCCCATGCTTCCCTCTCCCCCCATGTTTCCAACTCTCCCTCCATGTCTCCCCCTTCCCTTTCTCTCTCCATGTGTTTCCCTTTTCCCCTTTGCCTCTCTTCCCCATGCCTCTCCCTCCATGTCTCCTTCTTTCCCCCATGCCTCTCCCTCCATGCCTCCTTCTCCCCCCCATGTCTCCTCCTCTCCCACATGCTTCCCGCTCCCCCATGTTTCCCACTCTCCCGCCATGTCTCCCTCTTGCCTTTCTCCCTCCATGTGTCTCCCTTTTCCCCTTTGCCTCTCTTCCCCATGCCTCTCCCTCCCTCGATGTCTCCTTCTCTCCCCCCATGTCTCACCCTCTCCCTCCATGTCTCCCCCTTCCCTTTCTCCCTCCATGTGTCTCCCTTTTCCTCTTTGCCTCTCTCCCACATGCCTCTCCCTCCCTCCATGTCTCCTTCTTCCCCCATGTCTACCACTCTCCACCCATGCTTCACTTGACAAAGCCTTGACCCTGGATGTATTTAAATAAGGTAATCATATCCCCTCGTAGACGCCTTTTTCTAGCGAAAATAAGTTTAGTTTGGTTAGTCTTTCTTCATAACTTAGCCACTCCATTCCCCTTGTTAGTTTTGTCGCTCTTTTGTGTACTTTTTTCAGCTCTAAAATGTCCTTTTTATGAAGTGGTGCCCAAAATTGTACTCCATATTCCAAATTAGGGCATACTAGGGATTTGTATAGTGGCAGAATTATATTTGCTTCCCTTGCTTCTATACCCTTCCTAATACATGCTAATATTTTACTTGCCTTTGCAGCTGTTGCTTGGCTTTGAGCGCTGTTACCTAGGTGGTTGTCCACTAGTACTCCCAAATCCCTTTCAATATCTGATACCCCTAGATTTGTTCCATTAACATTATAGATTGCATGGCTATTTTTCCTTCCCAAATGCATAACCTTGCATTTATTTGTATTAAAGCTCATCTGCCATTTAGCCGCCCATTTCTCTAATATATGCAAATCCCTTTGTAGGGAAAGTACATCATTATCTGATTTTATTACCTTGCACAACTTAGTGTCATCAGCAAAAATGGAGACACTACTTTCGAGTCCTACCTCTATGTTATTAATAAATGTGTTAAAAAGGAGAGGACCCTAATACTGAACCTTGAGGAACCCCACTTATCACATTAGACCAATCGGAGTATGTTCCATTTACAACAATCCATTTACAACAATCCTTTGCTTCCTGTCTTTTAGCCAGCTCTCGATCCATGAGCAGATATTTACTGCAATTCCTGTATCCCTTATGTAACGGAACCCATCACTGTTTTACCCTGTTTTATGGTTATTTAATTCTTATGGTTAAAATATGATCACATTGCTATACTGTAGATATGTTGTTCTACAGAATATATTGGCTCAGAATATTACAGCTACTAGGCTAATAGATAATCCTATTACAGAGACTCCTCATAAGATAAGGAAGTCTATTGTATAAAGTGTTTTCATTGTGAGACATTAGAACAAAGAGAAGTATAATCTGATAATGTCTGATTGTATCAAAGTAGCCAGGTAGCCTCAAGGAGGTGTGACCACACCTATTGTCTCTCTATGTGTATTGTGTGGCCAAATATGGGGGATGTGTATTGCCTGTGGAAAGAGATGTGTATATATATATTTCTGCATAAAAAAATAAAGACAGTATTCTTTGACTCCCAATTGAGTGTCGTCCAATATGGGTGGTCTGGGTTGTGAGACTGCAGTGCTTCTTGGATATTTTACCGTATACCAGCGGAGATACTGGACTTCGTGTTCCAACTCCGTTACATTTGTTGCCAGTGACGGGATAGAAGCCAAGCCTCGGAATGGAACAAGCAGTGTTATATGAGGAGGAGGACCTGGATTACAGGGATGCATTAAGGAAAGGCATCTGGTACCAGGCCCTGGATAATGTACAATACCAGCGGGGTGAGAGTCTCCCCAGTGAAGAGCAGCGGTGGCAGAAACAAGTGGCCCTGCGGATGCCCTTCCGGGGGGAGCAGCTCCTGGAGGAATGGGGGAAGGAACTAGAGCACTGGGTATGGCAGGAGCTATGGCTGGAGAATGCCTACCAGGCGCTCTGGTGGTATATGGCACAGTATATACCCTGGACAGCAGAACATCACAAGCCAGAGGGAGAGGAGTTTGATGGTCCAGGCTTGTTATGGGAGTCCTTTGCAGAGCCTGAGTTCGGGAGCCCTGCGCAGACCAGACTTCAGGACATTTTCTACGAGAGGAAGGCTAGGCATGACTGGGATGACCCCCAGGAGGTAGAGCAAGACCTGGCTCACCTAGCAACCATGGAGTGGGAACTGGAGCAGGACTACCAACACCTGCTCAGCTTCGTGCAGCCCCAACCTACCCGACAAGCAGAACCAGACCTCATTGACTGGTCCTGGGATGACCTCCAGATGGCAGGTAGAGATGGGACCGAGGTCTCTCTGCCGGCCCTACAGGGAGCCGAAGGTGTCGTCCTTCCTCCCCAGCAGCAGTGTTAACCCCAGAGGGCCGAAGGTGTCGTCCTTCCTCCCCAGTGGCAGTGTGTACCCCAGGGGGGCGAAGGTGTCGTCCTTCCCCCTCCCCCACGGCAGTGTGAACCCCAGGGGGCATAAGGTGTCATCCTTCCTCCCCAGCGGCAGTGTGAACCACAGGGAGCAGAAGGTGCCGTCCTTCCTCCCCAGCGACAGTGTGTATCCCAGGGAGCAGAAGGTGCCGTCCTTCTCCCCCAGCGGCAGTGTGTACCCCAGGGAGCAGAAGGTGCCGTCCTCCCTCCCCAGCGGCAGTGTGTACCCCAGGTGGCCGAAGGGGTCGTCCTTCCCCCCCCCAGTGGCAGTGTGAACCCCAGGGAGCTGAAGGTGTCGCCCTCTCCCCCCAGCGACAGCTTACCCTAACAAGGGGAGACACCAATCTCCCAGACGGCGCAGATGGGACCGTGGTCTCTGTGCCTGACCTACCGGGATGCTGGACAGCCTGTCCAGATCCCCAACTACCCTCACTGGGACAACCGGAGGAGGGGGTAAGTGCAAATTCCCCTCCCCAGCTAACTCCTAATGTGGCCCCAGGGTTAACAGAGGAAATGTTAACCCCCACTGACCCCCACCTTTCCCTGGCTACTGAGCCGGAATATGTCCTAAGTACCCCAGCAGAAGAGCTGACAGTGGGGCAGAGTGCAGTCGGCCTCTGCCCTCCCTTTGTCCCTTGTACAGAGCAGGATGTCCTGCAGGTTATACCAGCAGAAGAGCTGGCATCAGGGCAGAGTGCCGCTGGCCTCTGCCCCTCAAGTCCCCTCAGCATGTTGCCCCATCAACACAGCAAAATATCCAGGTGCCTGGTTAGACTTCCCCCCAAAGGGGAGATGGGTGACGAAGTGCCCTTCGCCACTTTGTCCTGGAGAGGACTTATTGCTAGCCGCCTGCCCTGCAACTATGTCCCTGGGACATATTGCCCTTTAAAAACAGTATTCGGCCATACCAGAGTGTATGTCACTCATTCTGGCCCTTTAAATACAGGGGGGTCATTCGGTACTTGCCCTGTGTGAGCGGTGATACCCCAGATAGCTATGCCATGCAGCCCATTCCTATAATGAAAGACTATGGGAAAGACTTTAGCTACATGGCAATTGAACTGTATGAATAGGATCTGAGCGTTATTCAGTAGTTTTGTGCGCTCAGATCTCAGGTATATGGGGATATGTGAAATGCCTGTGTGTTATGTGTAAAAGGTGACTTTATGTATTTTAAAGTGGTTTATGTTTTTGTTGCAACCATGTGCTCAATGGAGTCTGCCTCTATCCCTGGATAATTGGATTACTTTCCCCATTGTCTCCAGTATAGAGGCCTCTGTAAAACCAGTTTGTAAAATGTATTTTCCCTCTCCTTGAAATGTTTATTGCTGTGAATGCTGTATGAAGTGTGCTTTGTTTTGTTCTTGAAATGTGAGTAAAGGTGAATTGCAGTAATGCTGATGGGTTGTCAAACTAGAGAATTGACCAACAAATACTTTTGTCCGGACATCCCCAGGCCGATCCGTTGAGATCAGACCGTGTATGCTGGCTTATGGTCACGGGGGAGGTGTGTAACGGAACCCATCACTGTTTTACCCTGTTTTATGGTTATTTAATTCTTATGGTTAAAATATGATCACATTGCTATACTGTAGATATGTTGTTCTACAGAACATATTGGCTCATAATATTACAGCTACTAGGCTAATAGATAATCCTATTACAGAGACTCCTCATAAGATAAGGAAGTCTATTGTATAAAGTGTTTTCATTGTGAGACATAAGAACAAAGAGAAGTATAATCTGATCAATGTCTGATTGTATCAAAGTAGCCAGGTAGCCTCAGGGAGGTGTGACCACACCTATTGTCTCTCTATGTGTATTGTGTGGCCAAATATGGGGGATGTGTATTGCCTGTGGAAAGAGATGTGTATATATATATTTCTGCATAACAAAATAAAGACAGTATTCTTTGACTCCCAATTGAGTGTCGTCCAATATGGGTGGTCTGGGCTTGTGAGACTGCAGTGCTTCTTGGATATTTTACCGTATACCAGCGGAGATACTGGACTTCGTGTTCCAACTCCGTTACACCTTAGTTTGCTCACTAGTCTTCCATGGGGCACTGTTTCAAATGCCTTTGAAAAATCTAAAAAGACTACATCCACTGAGTTGCCCGGATCCAAGTTCCTACTAACTTCCTCAGAAACTAATTAGATTGGTCTGACATGACCTATCCTTCATAAATCCGTGCTGACTGCTACCTATGATCTTGTTCAAATAGACATATTCTTGTATTCTGTCCCTTATTAACCCTTCTAAAAGCTTCCCAACTACAGATGTGAGGCTCACTGGTCTATAATTCCCCGGATTTGCTCTAGATCCCTTCTTAAATATAGGTATCACCTCTGCTTTTCTCCAGTCATCCGGTAGAGACCCTGTAGTGAGTGAGTCTTGAAAGATTAGATATAATGGTTTGGCTATTACAGAACCCAGCTCCCTCAGTACCCTTGGATGTATTCCCTCAGGACCTGGGCTTTATTAACATTTATTTTCTCCAATCTCTTTTGGATTTCTTCCTGCGTTAACCAATTATTTAGTGATGGTAGTGTAGCCCCATTATGTTTCGGTGTCCCAACCACTGGTACCTTCCTTGTGTATACCGACGAAAATAACCTATTTAGCTCATCTGACTTTTCCTGGTCACAAATTATCAGATGGCCTTTGTCACATTGTAATGTTCTTATAGCTTCCTTCCTCGCCTTCTTCCCATTAATATATTTAAAAAATATTTTAGGGTTAGTCTTACTTTCCATTGCAACTGACTTCTCATTTTCTATTTTAGCCAGTCTAATAGCCTTTTTGCAAGCCTTGTTGATTTCCTTATAGTCACATAAAGCTGCCTCTGTTCCCTCCTTCTTGTATAATTTTAATGCATGTTTCTTTTTCCTCATCATGATCTTTAAGTCATTGTTAAGCCACATGGGATATGATTTACTCCTATTCATTTTATTTCCACATTGTACATGCCGATGAGTATGTTTGTTTATTTAGTAAGAATTTGAATGTTGTCCATTTATTTTCAGTATTTCTCCCTGTAAGTTTTTTGTCCCAGTCTATATGTAGTATTGCTGCCCGTAGCCCATTAAAGTTAGCCCTTTTAAATTTTAGAGTTTTTGTTGGCCACTTACAACTCTGTTTTTTGTATTCAATCTTAAATGATACTGTGTTGTGATCACTGTTCCCCAAGGGTTCCCCTATTTTAACATTTGATATTATATCAATATTACTTTTGATGACTAAATCCAAGATGGCCCCATTTCGAGTAGGTTCTTGTATTACCTGGGCCAGATAAAGATCCCTGAGTGTACTCAAGAACCTGCTCCCCTTAGCTGAGCTGCTGGTCTCATTTATCCAGTTTATTTCAGGGTAATTAAAGTCTCCCATTATTAGAACTTGCCCATGCTTACCTGCATTTCCAACCTGTAACAATAATTCTATTTCCTCACTTTTATAGCATACTCCCACCAATATGCGTTTAGAATTAGCTCCTCCACTATTTAGCTCAACCCACAAAGATTAAATGATGCCGTTAGTGCCAGCATAAATGTTTCACCATGTTTCAGTAATGCCTATTAAGCCCCATTTTTCTTGTACTGCTAATATTTCTAGCTTGTCCATTTTCCCAGGCAAACTTCTTGCGTTAGCAAGCATACACTTTATGTTGCTATGGCTCTGCCATTGTGAAGTGCTTGTGACTGTATTTGAGGCCCCTATTAATACCTCCCTACGGTCTATTGTAACCCTCTCCCTTCTCCTCCCCCATGGGTAACTAATTCATCCCTTTTCCTCTCTACCCTATTTACCCCAATACTTATATGTAGTCCCTCCCGTGCACCTACTAGTTTAAAAACTCCCCCAGACGTTCTACCATCCTATCCCCTAGCACAAAAGCTCCCTCATCATTAAGGTGCAATCCATCCCTGCTATAGAGATTGTACCCAAGTGAGAAGTCAGCCCAGTGCTCTAAAAACCCATCTGGGATCTGGGTGACAAATTACCCTGTCTACCTTCCTAATAATAGAGTCCCCTACCACCAAAACATGTCTGTTGCTCTGCCTATTCTGCCCTCCCTCTCCTCCAGTAGAACTGTTCTCCCGGCTGTTAGAGGTAACAGCTCCATCTGGCATTGCCATTCCTGAATGGACATCCCCAACAGTTTCACTCAATCTGGCAAATCTGTTCCCCCTGATTCCCCTTCTAACTGTAACCCAGCTACCTCCCTGGCCATCCTCACTAGCCCCATCTCCTCCCTCCATACTAGGCCCAGCTAAACTGTGCTCCGTGAGCACCACCTCCCTTTCCAGTGGAGCAATATCACTAAGTGCTGCAATTCTCCTCTCCAGATCTTCAGTTTGAGCTTCCAGAGAGGCAACATGCTCACACCTGTCACAGAGGTATGGACCCTGGATCATCTGTTCCAGTAGTGCATACATTTGGCAGGATGTACACTGAGTGAGGTTGCCACTGGACTGACTCATGATTATCAGTTACAAAAATACAGTGAGAAATTAAATCAATGTATTTGTATAAAGATTGCTTTTCTACACCTTAACCCAAACAAAACAGAAAAAAAAAATATATATATACGTTTGTTTTCTGTTTTTTCTTATAATACCCCTTTTCTTTGCATTTCCTCCATTTATTCAATCTCCTACACACTAACTACACTTACACTAGAAATGATTGCAAGCTCCCAAGCTTGCACTTCCCTTGTTAAAATAGACCCCGCCTACTCGTCTGTACAATGATAAATGAGCACAGGACAGAAAACACTGCACTGCCTCACAGAAGGGATTCAGCAGAACACGACAAAATGCACACAGATATAACTTACACAGGCCAAGCCACACCCACTCTCACTTGGACCCGGATTACAGCCCACAGGAAGATAGCACTGCACCAATTTACAGAATTGATTCAAACAGAAACTCACACAAATGCACACAGATAAACTTTTACACAGATCAAGCCACACACACTGTTACCTGTATCACTGATTACTGCAACAGACAGAAAACACTACACTGATATACAGAACTGATTCCCCTTTACCTCTCTTCCCCATGCCTCTCCATCCATGTCTCCTTCTCTTCCCCATGCCTCTCCCTCCCCTCCTGCCTTTCCCCTCCTCCATGTCTCCTTCTCTCCCCCCATGCCTCTCCCTCCCTTCATGCCTCCTTCTCCCCCTCCATGTCTCCCTCTTGCCTTTCTCCCTCCATGTGTCTCCCTTTTCCCCTTTGCCTCTCTTCCCCATGCCTCTCCCTCCCTCGATGTCTCCTTCTCTCCCCCCATGTTTCCCCCTCTCCCTCCATGTCTCCCCCTTCCCTTTCTCCCTCCATGTGCCTCCCTTTTTACCCTTTGCCTCTCTTCCCCATGCCTCTCCCTCCCTCCATGTCTCCTTCTCTCCGCCCATGTCTCCACCTCTCCACCCATGCTTCCCTCTCCCCATGTCTCCCCCTATTCCCCCTTGTTTCCCCCTCTCCCTCTATGTCTCCCCCTTCCCTTTCTCCCTCCATGTGCTCCCTTTTTCCACTTTGTCTGTCTACCCCATGCCTCTCTCTCCCTTCATGTCTCATTCTCTCCCCCATGCCTCTCCCTCCCTCCATGTCCCCCCTTCCCTTTCTCCCTCCATGTGTCTCCCTTTCCCCCTTTGCCTCTCTTCCCCATGCCTCTCCCTCCATGTCTCCTTCTCTCCCCCATGCCTCTCCCTCCACTCATGCCTCTCCCTTCCTCCATGTATCCTTCTCTCCCCACATGCCTCTCCCTCCCTCCATGCCTACTTCTCTCCCCCCATGTATCCCCCTCTCCCCCATGCTTCCCTCTCCCCCATGTCTCCCTCAATCCCTCATGTCTTCCCTTATCCCTCCATGTCTCCCCTTTTACTTTCTCCCTCCATGCCTCTCCCTTTACATCCATGTCTCCCTCTTCCCCATGTCTCCCCCTCTCCCCCCCATGTCTCTCTCTCCCTCCATGCCTCTCCCTTTACATACATGTCTCCTTCTTCCCCATGTCTTCCCCTCTCCCCCCATGTCTCCCTCTCTCCCCCATGCTTTCCTCTACCCCATATCCCCCCTCTGCCCCATGTTTCCCCCTCTCCCACCATGTCTCCCCCTTCCCTTTCTCCCTCCATGTGTCTCCAGTTTCCTCTCTTCACCCTGCCTCTCCCTCCATGTCTCATTCTCTCTCCCATGCCTCTCCCTCCCCCATGCCTTTCCCTCCCCCATGCCTTTCCCTTCCTCCATGTCTCCTTCTCTCCCCCATACCTCTCCCTCCCCTTGCCTCTCCCTCCACCCATGCCTTCCCCTCTCCCCCATGTCTTCCCCTCTCCCTCCATGTCTCCCCTTTCTCCCTTCATGCCTCTCCCTTTATATCCATGTCTCTCTCTTCCCCATGTCTCCCCCTCTCCCCCATGTCTTCCTCTCTCCCCCATGCTTTCCTCTCCCCCCATGTCTCCCCCATGTTTCCTCCTCTCCCTCCATGTCTCCCCCTTATCTTTCTCCCTCCACGTGTCTCCTTTTTTCCCCTTTGCCTCTCTTCTCCATGGCTCTCCCTCCCATGTCTCCTTCTCTCTCCCCATGTCTCCCCCTCTCCACCCATGCTTCCCTCTCCCCATGTCTCCCCCTCCTCTCCCATGTTCCCCCCTCTCCCTCTATGTCTCCCCTTCCCTTTTTCCCTCCTCGTGTCTCCCTTATTCCCATTTGCCTCCCTTCCCCATGCCTCTCTCTCCCTCCATGCCTCATTCTCTCCCCCATGCCTCTCTCTCCCTCCATGCCTCATTCTTTTCACCATGCCTCTCGCTCTCTTCATGCATCATTCTCTCCCCCATACCTCTCGCTCCCTCCATGTCTCCTTCTCTACCTCATGCCTACCCCCATGCTTCCCTCTCCACTTTCTCCCTCCATGTGTCTCCCTTTTTTCCCTTTGCCTCTCTTCTCCCTGCCTCTCCCTGCCTCTCCCTCCATGTCTCCTTCCCTCTCCCATGCCTCTCCCTCCCCCCATGCCTCTCGCTCCCCCTTCCCTCTCTCTCCACCCATATCTCCCTCTCTCCCCCATGTCTTCCCCTCTCCCTCCATGTCTCCCCTTTCTCCCTCCATGCCTCTACCTTTACATCCATATCTCCCCCTCTCCCCCCATGTTTCCCTCTCTCCCCCCATGCTTTCCTTTCCCCCCATGTCTCCCTCTCTCCCCATGCTTCCCTCTCTCCCTCCATGTCTCCCCCTTCCCTTTCTCTCTCCATGTGTCTCCCTTTTCCCCTTTGCCTCTCTTCTCCCCGTCTCTCCCTTCATGTCTCCTTCTCTCTCCCTCCCACATGCCTCTCCTTTCCTCCATGTCTCCTTCTCTCCCCCCATGCCTCTCCCTCCCCATTGCCTCTCCCTCCACCCATGTCTCCCCCTCTCCCCCATATCTTACCCTTTCCCTCCATGTCTCCCTTTTCCCTTTCTCCCTCCATGCCTCTGCCTTTACATCCATGTCTCCCTCTTCCCCATGTCTCCCCCTCTCCCCCCATATCTTACCCTCTCCCTCCATGTCTCCCCTTTCCCTTTCTCCCTCCATGCCTCTGCCTTTACATCCATGTCTCCCTCTTAACCATGTTTCCCCCTCTCCCTCCATGTGTCCCCCTTCCCTTTCTCCCTCCATGTGTCTCCTTTTTTCCCCTTTGCCTCTCTTCTCCGTGCTTCTCCCTCCCTCCATGTCTCCTTCTCTCCCCCCATGTCTCTCCCTCTTTACCCATGATTCCCTCTCCCCATGTCTCCCCCTCCCCTATAATGTTTTCCCCTCTATGCCTCCCTCTTTCCTTTCTCCCTCCATGTGTCTCCCTTTTTCCACTTTGCCTCTCTTCCCCATACCTCTCTCACACACCATGTCTCATTCTCTCCCCCATGCCTCTCCCTCCCTCCATGTCTCCTTCTCTCCCCCATGCCTCTCCCTCACTCCATGTCTCCTTCTCTCCCCCATGCCTCTCCCTCCCTCCATGTCTCCTTCTCTGCCCATGTCTCCTCCTCCCCCATTCTTCCATCTCCCCCATGTCTTCCCCTCTCCCTTCATGTCTCCCCTTCCCTTTCTCCCTCCATGTGTCTCCTTTTTTTCCCTTTGCCTCTCTTCTCCATGCCTCAACCTCCCTCCATGTCTCCTTCTCTCCCCCCATGTCTCTCCCCCCATGATTCCCTCTCCCCATGTCTCCCCCTCCGCTCTAATGTTTCCCCCTCTATGCCTCCCTCTTTCCTTTCTCCGTCCATGTGTCTCCCTTTTTCCACTTTGCCTCTCTTCCCCATACCTCTCTCACACACCATGTCTCTCCCTCCCTCCATGTCTCCTTCTCTCCCCCATGTCTCCTCCTCCCCCATTCTTCCGTCTCCCCCATGTCTTCCCCTCTCCCTTCATGTCTCCCCTTCCCTTTCTCCCTCCATGTGTCTCCCTTTTTCCCATATGCCCCTCTTCCCAGTGCCTCTCCCTCCTTCCATTTCTCCTTCTCCCCCCCATGCCTCTCCCTCCCCACATGCCTCTCCCTCCCTCCATGTCTCCTCTCCCCCCATGCCTCTCCCTCTATGTCTCCTTCACTCCCCCCATGCCTCCCTCTCTCCCTTCATGCCTCTCCCCTCTCTCACCTTCTGCTGCTGCTCCATGCTGCCGGTCTGATGGCTCTTCCCTCTGCTGGCTCTTCCCCTGCCAGCAGACACAAGCACAAAGCAGGAGCAGGGGACCGGGAGAAGGGGAAGGCAGGAGGGGGCATTTTTGCCACCCCCAAAGAGATGACACCTGGAGCGCTCCACCCCCCGCGCACCCCACTTCCTAAACTACTGGCTGCAAGTCTCAGAAGCTTTCTAAATAGTTATTTTACGAGACTACTCATCAACATCACACAGAACATTGCAAACTTTCAACCCACCCATTGGTCCACACAGTCCATAAACAGTTATTAAATTGCAAGAACTGTTAAAGGATAATATACGAAAGAGGTCACTCCTATCGGTACCAAATCTCTCCACCCCCTTGTTCACCAAAGCGCTTTGGCTATTTCTGGGGCCTAAAAACCCTAGTTTACATTCATATACACTTGTCATGATATATTAGATGACAGACGGGGCAGGAAGCACATGCACAATGTTGTGATCTACTAGCATACCTTTGAAATATATAAATAAACCCAGATAACTGGCATGAAGTGAACCGACTAAGACTTCCCCCAAGCTAGTTTCAGATTACGGCTCATATTGAATGGGAACCAAACCCAGCCCCGGAACCCATTCTATGGTGCTTTGGTGTTAATTTTGTAAACTTAATAAATGTAAAATATAATCTTTTGAATAGATGAAATAATACAGTATCTTAATTACATTAATATGCAATTATGCTGCTGTGGAATCTACTATTTTGCTTTCTGCTGCTCAACTTCCTGAGGGGGAGGACATTTTGAATGCAGGAAGCTGCTATCTGCACAATGTAATTGTGACAGCCAGTGTTTTTTGTTTGCTTTCTAAAACATTTTGTCTATTATCAAATTTAGTTATTAAATCATAGAAGAATTTACCTTAAGGTAATTTTTTACTTAAAAAAACTTTTGTAATGTGTAAAACATATTTTTTTAAATGCATTACAGAAATAGTTTGATTTAACTAATCCTTGAGTTAAAATAGGTCTCGATTGCTAGAGTTAGACAATAGATCAGCATTCGAGCAAGAATGAACATAGTGTAAATATGCCTCTATTTTGTCTGAAATATATTCCTGTTCTATGAAAATAGGAAAACTCCTCTAGCTCTTCCTGCCTATCGTCTTAAAGGTGACTCTCTCTGGCCCTTATCCCAACCACATGTGTAGTTATTCTCTTGGCTTTCTAGGGCTGTGGATTGCTTACAATGAGACTTTTTATAGCAGCGTACTGATAACATAGATATTTCTTGGAAGGAATAACAAGAAATCAAGCCTATAATTGTACATGAGACGAGGATCACTGTTGCATTATTAAAAAACATACTCCATCACATTGCCTGTAGGCTTCTATAAACAGATGACAGCAGAGCTCAGCTATTCTGTAATGATCTTCGTAAAGTAAGCTTGTAACTCTTGAGAGCGGTTTGGGTTGTGTTACAAGTTAGACAACTCCCAGTTGTAATTACTATAATGGATATTTACACAGCACAGTCGGGCTGCCAGATATTAACCTGTTTCTCATGCTTGGTGCTGAAAGGACCTGTGAAAAGTATTATAATCAGCAGATGATCAAAGCTTTCCAGGTATAGTGGTAGCACAGTTAGAATTGTTCACAGTAATAATACTATATTTGCACTGACTGACATATTGGTCCTATGGTTGCTGGTTCCAAAGCCTTTTAATTGACCAACACACAGTTTGTTTAATTGTCAGATATTGGAAATATTTGTTAAGCCACTAAAGGTATCATCACGACAACTATCTACAGCATTAATATTAAAAAACAAATTGATATAAGTTATTAAATCTTTCAGTATCAGGTGTCCAGAACATTTTCCGGACCCAGCAGACACATTTCACTACCCGCCTCTTAGACACAGTTCCTATCAGCTTTTTTATTATTTATATATGAAAATGAAATTTTGATTTTGTTCAGTATAAGTTCAGCTTTTATTGGTACATTATATTTGTTATTTTGGCTCTATGTAAAAGGGAAAAAAACAAATAATAAAGATGGGAATCAAATAAAAAACAACATTATGTTTCATTTCATACTTTGTACTTTTATTAAATATATGATCAGTGAAATTGTAGGCGCTAAACAAAGACCTGGATCTCCTTAGCACACTCAAAATATTACATTTATTTCTGGTCAAATACGTCATTACATGACAAGAGCCAGAATGCTGTTCTTGCCTGATAAGCACATTATAGACATCATGTACATAAAAAAGTCAGCTTAATCCTATAAAAATATATATTGTTTAAAAGTACAGACCCTAGCGAGTTCAAAATACCCAGCATGTTTAATTCCCTAAAAATGTGAAATCACTGCGCTTTGCTAAAAACAATCTTTTTATAGTTTTACAAGAAAGGATTTTCAAATATACAAGTAGAAACTTCTCCCTATTCCCATTCACCCCCAATCTCTCTTTCTTTTCGCCCAACCCATTCACCTCCCACATCTCCTCCCCAAACTCCTGTCCCTGTATCTCCCCCTCTGCCTCCAACCTGTCCTCTTCCAGTATCTCTGCACCCAAACTTCCCCCTCCACTTATCTTCCCCCCTTCTCTTTCTGATCTCATTGAACTTTTTACATGTTTTTGTTCTATGATTTGACATTGTTTAATGCCCAGAAAGAATCAAATTAAATGAATACACTGTGTCCAGCTGTCATACTGTGGTAAAGGTGGGTCCATGTATCACATTTATCTTTCTTCCACAAGACTGCAGCCGCTCTAATCACACTTAAGGGGTCTCTTCCTGCAATTCTGGCTCAATTTCTCCCCTCAAATTTTTCTTTTGGGTGGCTAATGTCCCAGTGGAACAGGGCCAGGGACCTCCTCATCAACCTGCTCCTGGCATTAGCCAAGCTGGCCATTTATAACTTCAGGAAGCAATGTTTGGCTGGGGAAGACTCACAGGGCTGCAGCTGAGGGAGCTAGACGTACAGATTGTTATTTCAGCAAAAGCTGATGTCTCAGGATCAGTTGATCTCGATCTGGCAACAGATTGCCAAGAGTTATATTCAGCTACCTCATCTGCTTAGATCAACTGGTCCAAATACACAGGCCTTCCTGAGTGTTCCTACAGATGGACTTCTTGCCTCCCACATTCTGCAACAGCTCATGGGAGGCAGATGCCATCAAATATTTGGGGGTCTACCTGTCCCTTTAAGTCCCAGACAACTGGACAGAGTTAGATTATAGTATCCTAACTTGCCTGGGACGATTGAGTGGTTTCCAATCAGCGGGTGGCTTCTCAGTTTGGCAGTGACTGACCTGTCCAGCACCAGAGTCTGTTAGCAATATGCAGAGGAGCTTCCTGGAGTTCCTCTGGATGGGAAGGCATTGGGTCTCTGTGGGTGTAGTTAGTCTTCCACTGGAAGGAGATTGTATGTGTGTGATTCTGCCTTCAGCACCTGCCGAGATACCTGTATACAGATCCCTCACCACAGTAGTGTGCATTGGCATCCATTTTTGGTTGTTAAAGTTTGAAAGTGTTGTTTTGAAAAAGTAATCATCTATGCTGAAAATAATGCTCCCTAGGGAATATATTCTCCCATCCCATGGCTCATATGGGAAAAATAATAAGTGAACTTATTAATAAGCTAAATGAATCACATTATACACCATAAAAAACTCCCCGAAATGCAGGTAAAGTACCTAAAATTGTAACCCGCAAGTATTGGTCCTATTGGCATTTCCTAAAAGCTTATCAAACTGTTCAAATAGTGAAATCTAGGGTACCCCGTAAGTCTTTATAAGTTCTGAGATTTTTACAAAATGCTACGTGTACTTTCAACCATCGATAGAGGCAATAAAAATGCCTCTGAGAAGTACTCGTGTGTCCAGTGTCAGTAAGCTAACACCTTGATTCTGTTGGATTTGATGCATGATTTCTCAAATTCAATATAATAAGGGGTTAATATCACTACTCCAATGAGCCATGGGGATCCCAAATGGTGGCTTTATGCATTTATGCAGATTCTTGTGGGAGGGCTTCAAGGGCTAAACTAAAATGACAATGGTATAGTATAGTAAATCAGAGAGGGAAAATCAAGTCATGTTATTTTGGCGAAACTGAATTTTATGAAAAATGTATCTACTAAAAATAATCTATCCTGGAGTAAGAATCATGTGTGTGAGATAAAAGGTAAAATCCTTCACAGTAGGGTTGTGAATTCTCCAGGGATCTATAAATGATATCTCTCAATGACATTCTGCCATATTTATTGACTTGAGTCACGCAACTTACTTTATTGTATCTGCATCTATCTAAGGCTGGACATATACAGCCTTATTCAATTGCGATTCGGACAATTGAATAGGGCTCTATATAAGCACATAGCATATTTTTTTACAGAAGTTTTTAGTTAGTGAAGACCTTGCTTTTGGATAGAAGTTATCTAAAAAGAGCCCAATTCAATTGGCCGAATCGCAATTTAATAAGGCTGATAGTGTTATTAAAATCCCCTCCCAAAATTACAGGTGCTGCAGACTGTTTTGAGATAAATTGTGATAAAATACCCCAAAAGGAGGTTCATAATTTGTTTTGGCCAATCATAGGCAGCTGCAGCATTGTAGCAAAGTATGGGGAATCTGTCTCTGCAATAAAGCATTGTGGGATTTGTAGTCTGGATCATATCCATGTAAGAAGGTGCAATGTATTTTCATATGAGTATCTCTCTCTTTAGTACATTCCACCTTTAAATCTTCAGCTCATTTCAGTTCTTGCATTCCCTCTGAAGTTTATTCCACGTCAGTATCTGAAGCAAATTTGCACAGTCCCTGCAGCTCATTCAACCCAAGTCTATGCAGCACATTCCACCCCAGCCCATGCAGCAAATAATAATATAGAGTTTACATAAAAAATACAATCATGCTATACCAAACACTGGCTGCAGTGTTGGGTCAGCCTTGGTTATTTGTCTGCACCTTCTACCACTTCTGCTGGAAGTCAATTCTATGTATCAACTACTGCTGCAGGTATGCTCTCTCTTTCTCTCCCTCCCTCTATCCTTCCCTCCCTCCATGAGCATAGTGTTGTTTTGGATACATAAATTGAACTGCAAAGCCGGTTAGTTATAAACGGGTTAAAGTGGGTACCTGAATGCTATATTTCTATAGGCTAGTACTGATTGCTGACGTAGGCAGCTATGGGGGTGTGGAAATCCAGATTTCAGTTTACTGAAAATAAACCTGTAAGTAGACTTAATTTTTTTCAATGTAATATATATATTTTCCCAATTATATGCCAACAAATGGGAAGGGGTTTGCTTCTCATATATAAAAAAAACTGACCCAAAGACTCTAAATAAATTGGTAAATAAATTAAGAGATGATATTATGACGTACAGCTTATGAGTTGTATTATTAAGTGTGCAGTTAATAGAATCGGCCAGTAGATGTCAGTGTTGTGTGGTTTTAGCAACCCACTCCAGTATCTTTGCCACAATAACCTTATAGATAAGCATACCCAGAGACATAAGAATTGGGCCTGGCATGCTGAGGTACATTGGGTCACGGAGAGTCAGACACAACTGGACGACAAAACAACAATAGGGGTAGCATAATGTATTTTGTATAACATAATGTAGAATTCTTATGTTTCCTACTAGCAAATATTGTTTTTATACACATTGTCTGTTATCTGTTTATCTAAAACCCATCTTATAAAAGTCTTTTGATATCGCTGATTTGCTATAGCGCAATTTCCTCCGCTTATTGCTAAATCTTGTGATGTGCGGTTTTGGCTCCAAATCATGTTTACATTTTTTTTTAAATCCCGTTCAGCGCTTTCCCCCCCGCCATAGCACTGTTTCAGCGCTATGGCATTAAAATGCCTCGTATTACTGTACAATATATGTTTTTAATTATACTTTATTTGCCTGCCCAAAAGAATTATACATTAATTTTTAACAACTTGCTTTACATATTGCTGATGTGTAGCAATATCAGATGAGTCGATCAATATATCATTAAAGTAGACAATTACTTGATTATAAAGTATGTCTCTGAAGATATAATTCGCATATCTCTGAAAAAAAGCAGCATGACTAGCTACTCATAATGACCAAGCAGATAAGGTTATAATCTCTGCATAGATCTATATTCATGAAAATCTTAGCATATCTAAGGCGATCCATTAAAGGCATATCCAAGTTTCATGGATTAATACATTTCTGCACTCCGTATGCATAAAGCAGCTTATGTGTATGCATCACATCTCATAAAACATTTTATTTTTATTAATATCTAAAAATCCTTTAATGATTATGTTGACACCCCCAGGGGGTGTCTACACAGTCCCCTGATCCCCACCCAATCAGCATGAAGCATTAGGGGGTTCATTTTAACCCAATATTCACCTGCTGTTTCTTCCTCAGCCAATAGGAGAGCACTGATGTCAGCCCCAAGTCACTGCTGGGATATGACTCCCTGCTGCTTCCTCCCTGTGTTGTGCTGCTGCCATAGCATCTAACATATTACCACATTACGTATCCCAGGCTGCCTTGCAGCACAAACAGGAACCCCAGAGTTTAAATCAAATGTTTCAGCTAACCTGATTGGCCAAAACAAATTATGAAATGAATGCTAATTTAGCTTGGGTATGGAGGGGGTGTTAACCCTAATTTTCAACTGTCAGAAATTACAAGACATTTTGCTTACTTCAAGGTAATTATTTAAATGTTCAGTTTGATATCTTTTTCATGCAAACATTTTGTTTTAATTCTCCTCTATCAGATGCACTCATCATCTAGGAAATTTAGATATGCCTTTAATTCAGGGATAAGTGGCAGGACATAGTAGTTGACAATAGTGACTTGGTTGAGTACTTTTTAGTCATTATATGATCTTAGACTGCCATCCTTTTTGGTGACGAAAAATAATCCAGCAGGAGAAATAGATTCTTATAAATCCTTGTAATGGTTGTTTTTTATGTACTCTGACATGACCTTGGTCTCAAGTTCAGAACATATCATACCCATTGGAGACATGGTTCCTGGCAGTAGTTTAATTTGGCAGCCATATGGTTGATGACAATAAATGTCCCAGTCCTCACCTTAGAGAAGATATTAGCATAGTCCCTATATAGTTGAGGAATGTCCAGTTTCCCAACAACATTACACTTTGGAGAACAAGGACTTGATACTATCGGGGTCTTTTCAGAAGACCTTTTTTCTTTCTTGAAATGTTGCTGTAACTTGATAGATATTTGCAGTGAGGAACCTTTTCATGACCTTGAGTTATTTCTAATGCTTTACTTCCGGCAGGCAGTTTTTTGGAAGCAGTTAGTTTGAGAGGTGTTACTCTATGGCAGTATTTGTGCATCAACCCATTCCTAATATCAAATCTATAGGTGACAAGCCCAAGAGATCCAACTTGATCTTTTCTGTATGCATCAAGCCTACTATCATAGTAAGCTCCCATGTCTTCTTGGAAATCAGTCCTGGATTGCTACCTTGCTGAGGTGAAGGGCCTTGTGTACCTCAAGATGTGATCTGAACTATGTAGGGTCGCCCAAGATGGGCTGGTCATAGCAAAGAGATCAGGCAAATCACGGTCCGCTAAAGAGGGAACTGGCAACTCGCTCCAGTGTCTTTGCCGAGGAAACCATATGGATAAGTACTGTGACAGATCCATCTATATGGACTGATATTGCTGGTTCGTCCGTTTTGCCTCCGTCCATGGAATAATATATATGGATGTATATTATAGTATGTTGTACACATTGCAACATACATATTGCAATATGAGAAGGGCACCCAGCTGGACACAAAGGCTAATCACTTAAGTACACACACTTAAGTGATAGCAGCCAGGAACAATAAGGTCCTAACAGACAGAGAGGCGCCTTAACCCCATGAAATCTACAGGTTGTCCCACGCACAAAATCAAGGCAAAAGTTCAGGCTCAGAGAGATGTTACTCTCCACCGCCAGAGGTAGAATGAGCAGTTAGCCCCGTTTAGGGGGCGGCTCCTGGGGGAGGGGACTCCTGGTTCCCACGCCTTAACTCTGTCTGATTCGCCAGAGGTAATTAGGGGTTGACCAAAGGTTGTCACTGCCCCTATTGTGTATGTGAAGTGTTTAAAAATGTGTGTTTTTTCAATAAATATGAGTTCACTTTTTGACCCTCAACACGGAGCGTGGTCTCGTTCTTGGGTGTGTCGTAATAAGTACCACCAGAAACACAGACAGATATGTGTGGGTGCTGCAATCCATATGGTCACTGAGAGTTGGGCACAACTGAAGGACTTAACCACAACAACAATATAGAAATGTAGGCAGAACTGTCCTTACGAGAGAGAAGACAGGCTGCAGTATGATACAAACTAAATCATTAGAAATCAGAGAATCTCCATGGCCACAGAATGGTCGTGTTATTGGGCATCTCCTGAGGGAATTTAAAGACCCCAAATACATACAAATCACTGAAAATGTAAGTACAAGGGTTGGGATATATCTATTGGATTCAATGAATGGATTATTACTGTCAAGCTCATGCTATTGTAAGCTCCTTGAATTTGACCCAATCCAACTGCCCTAAGTTTAGGATATAACCAACTCAGGTCATAGTAAAGGTGGCAGATAAAACTACTGAACTCCAACAACTGAACCTCAATGTTTAGTTCATACAGCAAGGACTCAGCAAGCAGTTTTTTCCAATGGCTTCTCTTGGCTAGTCAAAGACCATAAGCCTGACCTTAATGTTTAGCCTCCGCTATACTGATCTTCAATACCAAACGCTCAGTGTCTGCAGCTCCTCTCTGTCAATCACGCCACTGGCTTCCCATAGCTTCACGAATCAAATTTAAAATCATGACCCTAACATATAAAGCCCTCAACAACAGTGCACCCCCTAATATCTCTGCTCTTGTTTCAAAATACTCTCCCAACCGCCCCCTTCGTTCTGCTAACGACCTTCTTCTTTCCTCCTCTCTCATCACCTCCTCTCACTCCCATCTACAAGACTTTTCTTGTGCTGCCCCTACTATCTGGAACTCCTTGCCTCGCTCCATTAGACTGTCTTCCTACCTCAAAACCTTAAAAAAATTACTAAAAACACACCTGTTTAAAAAATCTTATCACCTTATAACATGTACAACTTCACACTCCACAGCTTAATAACACCCACACCCACAATCTACAGTACAACACACAGACACCTCCACTTGACTATACAAATTGCTTTCACACTGCCATCTTGAATTTGTCACCCTCTTGTATCACACCTAAACCCTTAGATTGTACATTTGCGAGTTTTCAATCTTGTGTCAGTGCCTTGGAAACAAGCTCTATGTACATTTGATTTTATGCTCAAAAACAGGGCCCTCCATTTTTTATAAGGTGTTGAGTTTGTTTTTTGCCATGTACTTAACCCCTGTGCAGCGCTATGGAATATGTTGGCACAATATAAATAAAGATAATATTAATAATAATAATGTTTCCTTGTAAATTGCCGACAATATGGAGATATCCTTCCTTGGTTTTGTTGAATTGTAGCAGGTAAATGTAGAAACAAAAACAAAATGGTGGTGCCCACTTTCAGTACAGCCAACTATAAATAATGTCTGTTTTTAAATGGCAAACTGAATTTTTTTTTTCTTTCTGAAAGCATTTTCCAATTATCAGGTGCAGATCTTCATAAGAGCCTATGGTAAACATGGAATTTCAGTAGTCTTTTAAATAGATCAACATTTGCTACAACAGTTATATAAATACTCCCTTCTGCTGCAAATAATAATATTGTTGACAATGACATAACTGTGTCAGTATCACATACGGCCCTCCAGACATGGCTACTGTCAATGCTTTTAGAAAACCAACAATGATGGCCATGTGCCTGTGACCTCAGTGTATCATTGTGACTTTTATTAAGATGGTAAATTAAATTTAGAAAGTTTTATGGCAAAAAATCATAAATTTGCTAAGCAGACATGGTTAACATAAAAAAAAAAAATAATAATCCAAGCAAACAAATGTTTTTTTTTGCAAAGATTTGTATCTTATGGGACACAGAATAACTATTTTGAAAACACACACACAATCGCCGCCATTTTACATCACTAACTTGCAACTAATAACATTAACACTACAAAATGCAGAATTACACAGCTACACAAACGGTTTGGGCTTGCGCACGCAGCCGATTTACACTGCACACTTCACACATTGCTGACACTTACACCTCAGCTCAGCAACAGTGCAAATCTACATTGTATGCTGCAGGAAAATCAACAAAGATTGTTAGCTCTTTAGGATATTGCTTGCTGCATATTTTAATTACAAATAGGTAAAGTATGTTAATTTATGATTTTATTAATTAATTATCATAAAAAAATACATATAGAGAGAAAAAAAAAAGGACCAGGCGACAGGATTGCCATAAACGCCAAAGGCGTTCAGCGCGTTTCACAATGAGCGCCAAGGGTGCTCAGAGGAGCAAAAGTACACCAGGGGAGAGGCTCCCAATGAGCGTCAAAAGGCAATCAGCGCAGACCTTGCAATGAGCGCCAAAGGGGCTCTAATAACCAAAAATACACCAACCGAGAGGCTCGCAATGACCAAATGATGACCAAAAGACTTACTTTGTGTGGCAAACAGCATTACCTGCCTTACAATTTTATTGCCATAATTTTTTGATGGGCAATTCGCTAGTTTTATCATAATGTCCAGCAACTTACTAATATAAGCTTGCCTCCACCCACACAAATAGTTGTTAATGGAAGTCTTTAAAGGACCATTGAGCTCTTATATCTACAGTATTCTATTTTTGAATAACTACACTTGACATTGATTTTTTTACTGGGGCAATTGACATTGATACATGTACAGAAAACACATATACATGTATAGAAACGTCTAATCTCGACATGCCCCCTGAATTCTCCCTATCACCTCGTGTTCCAAGATTTCTACTGACCCTCAGCATTATCTAGCTCATTATAACCAATTCTCTCTAATATTACTATTCTCTCAAAACCAATAGAACCTGCACTTTCCTCATCAGTCAATCAGACCAGTTTCCACCATTATTGATGTATTGAGCTATCTCCATGGTGCCCATCTCTATTGAACAACCGTCAAGCAAACCAGGCGAGTACATCTCTTGCACCACACTGCAGCATCTGCTCTACAGCCGCCATCTTCTAATCCAATAGCCTCACGCAACCTCTTTAACCCATTCATGAGGGAGGCTTTTGTACTCCTCGGCCTCAAATATTGCCACCTGTCTGTCCTCTCACAACGCACCTCCTCAGTCTCTACTGCACCAACACCATTCCTAACCCATCTCTTCAATTTATCCCTTATCTCTAAAAACAAGCACTGATTACACCCATCTGAATATGACACTTCAGCCCCAAAAAAGTTGGTATAATCTTAACTGGCTATGTATTGTATTAGTTGTTTTTCTCTACAGAAAATCATTCCTGAGAAATGTAATATATTTTGTGACTCATTTATGCGAATGTGTTGCTTAATATAATAAATAATACCACAAAGAACGTAGTAAGTGTGTAAGGGTATCTAGCTGCATGATAACATTTGGACACATTGTTTGCCACCATAAAAACAAAATGTTCTGTTCATTTTTATGCTATTTAATATAAAAAAATTGGTTTTGGGGTGACATAGACCGTTTTAAGAAAGCCTTCTCTTGAACGATCTTCATTCTTTAAATTCTGTCCTATCTGCAAAAAAAAAATCCTGGCCGTGCTAGTTTACGCCTCACATCGAATCTCCAACTACTCACCTAACTGCCACATCCACTCTACCCATAACATAGACCTCTGGTCTTCATTCCCTTGGCTTCTCCTACTCCCTTCTGCAAGACTTATTCTGTGCTACTCCCTGTCTTGCTCTATCAGACTCTCCCCACTTCTCTTAAAAACTTAAAAAAGTCTGAAAGTGCCTCTCTTTAGAGAAGCATACCATGCTGCCTCATAATGTCCGCTAAATAAACTACCCTACAAAATACAATGAACGTGTCATTTCATTGAAACTGCTACTGTAAGTTTGCCACTATAAATAACTATCTCCCATTTGTTTCTCGCTTTCAATACATACTTAGGGCCATATTCAATTCCAGCTACGCAAAATGTCAAAAGGACAAATGTCTGCGAGTGAGTTGGGGGCTCCCGTTCGTTTCTGATTACGATGCTATTCAATTCCTCAAGGCCGCAAATGACGGGCCCAAAGCCAAAACCGTAAACCGTGCACTGTTTCGGAGCAGTTCAGGACAGGAACACGATCAATTAAGCAAGCCCGTAACCTCCCATTTCGAATCAGCCAATAGAAAATGAGTCATTATTACGGCAGTAAAACATGAAGGTTACATGTCAATCAATTAGGTTCGGGGGTCCAAATTGCGATCAGACTCGCAAACCCAAAAATAATAAATTATGAAAATGAATGCCAATACTGTTCTAGTCCATATGGGTGGCCAGATATGTATTAACTCATCGATACCCAAGATCGATTTAACTCCGAAATTAAACATAAAAAAGAAATCTAAGATCTTGCCAATTTGCGGGCTTCAGACTGTTGTGCAATTAATTCTAATGTCTCATCGCTTTCCCCGTTATTTACAGTGCAGTAGTGATGTTTTATTTGCGCTTACAGTGTGTTTAACCCTCTTGCGGGTCCTCTCTAGCACTTAAACAGCCCTATTAAATTCTCCCAACGTTGGAATCCGTAAAGCAGAATCCGTAGCACTGTAAATGCACATATACACACTCTACTGTACTTTTATTAACAGGGAAAGTGATGTCAGGTATTAGAATTAATAGCACAACATTCACAAGCTCACAAATCGCCAATATAAAATACTTTATTTCATGTGTAATTTTTGTGTTATATCCATCCCAGCAATCGATGTGTTAATACATATAATGGAACTCGCATGGACAAGAATATCATATTTACGGCTTTATCAATACTGCGATATTTCGGGAATGTGGCTCAGATCGAAACTCATAATTGAAGCCCGTAAGACTTGGAAATTCAACCTCCTTTTTTCAGTGACATAATGATGATGAACTCTGTTGCCATTGGCTCCATCTAAACCCGTAACTACAGGTTTGACTGATTGATCATGTTCATGGCAGTGCATCCAACGTTGAAAAATGGTTTATGGGTTTGCGTCACAAGCCTGTAACTCGTGGCATGTTCTAATTTAATAGCTAAGAATCGTAGCTGAATTTCAAGCCTGCAGCACGAAGTCGCTAAGGGCTTCTAATTTATTATGACTGTTAGTATTTTCTCCTTTATTTGCGGACTTGGGGAAATTGAGCAATTGAATAGCGATTTGCGATTTTAGCCTTGCGAAAGTGATAATCAAAGGCTTCTGGAGGCTATAAGTTACGATTTTAACCATCACCATTTTCTCAAGGCGGTAACTCTGAGCTTGCAAAAAGACCCCAATTAAATAGAAAATTAGCTTGCGACCTCACTTATGGGCTACTGGATCTCCCGAAAACCTCAAATGAATATGGCCCTTAGATTGTAAACTGTCATGGAGGTGGGCCCTCAACTCCTACCCCCCTTCCCGTACCAGTATGTATATTTATGTTATGTTTGTCTTAAGTATTCAGTATTAAGTATTCCCTGTACTTAAAGGCTTAGGAATATGCTGGCACTTTATAAATAACTGAAAATAAGAATAATATTCTTTTTCTTACTGTCCCTTTCTCTGGTGTAATAGCATTTCAATAAGAAGGCCCCTGAAAGCATAAACTTAGTAGTAGACAAGTAGTAAAGGCAAGTTCTTCTGTTAACAAATTCATTTTTTAACAAAAATGATAATACGTTTTATTTGATTCCACAATACCTGTTTTCTAAAAATAATTATTCAACAGGATATTACGTGCACTGTTGAACAATTTGCTGGGTTGTAAAATGGTCAAAAGGAGTTAAAGGCATGTATGTCAATGTAATTACTTTTTGATAAGACAACTTAGTAATTTAAATGAGACGTTGACAGAATTTATTTCCTCCAATTCCCTTCTTGACCTCTTCCAATCTAGCTTCCCGGCTTAACACTCTACAGAAACAGTCCTCACAAAAGTCACCAATGACTTACCGCCAATTCAAGGGGTCACTTCTCTATTCTAATTTTCCTAGATCTCTCTGCTGCCTTCGATACAGTTGACCACCCTCTTCTTATCCAAACTCTCCGCTCTTTTGGCATCCAGGACACAGCTCTCTCATGGTTCACATCCTATCTAGAAGATCGTACATTTAGGGCCCTATTAAATTATCCCTCGTAGTTCTCTCGGTGCTCGCAAAAGGCAGTTTTTCTGCTGTTTGCGAGTACCGAATCTCTCGCAGCCTGCTTTGCGATATGACTGCGAAAAAATGGCCAAGAATAGGCTCCGAGAGAGCTACGTAGCCTTAAATCTACGCATGATTCTCGCATATCGTAAGAATCCCTACAGGCACAAAAAGTGCCCGCAAGGGATCCTAAAGCCTCTACGTGCTGCCTCGGAACAGCCCGAGACAGCAGTGTGAGGCTACCCCCTGCACACATCCCCATGCTGCAGGGGTCTCTATCGGGATCCCTGCAGCACCCCCACATTAACCCCTTGCAGCGGGGGTCCCCGATCGGCACCGATCAGGCCCCCACTGCATTTAAAACTTTTAAATTCCCCGCCGCGGCTCCTTAAAGGGGCCGCGGCACACTATTATCTAATCCCGTCCGCGGCACCTAAAATTAACCCCCCTCTATGCTGGGGGTCTCCATCGGGACCCCCGAAGTGTCCCCACATAAACCAATTGCAGGGGGAGCCCCGATCTGCATAGATCAGGCCCCCCGAAGGATTTAAAACTATTAAATTCCCTGCCGCGGCTCCTTAAAGGGGCCGCGGCACACTATTACCCAATCCCGGCACCTAAAATTAACCCCCCTCTATGCTGGGGGTCCCCATCGGGACCCCCGAAGTGTCCCCACATAAACCCATTGCAGGGGGGGGGCCCCGATCTTCATAGATCAGGCCCCCCGATGCATTTAAAACTTTTAAATTCCCCGCCGCGGCTCCTTAAAGGGGCCGCGGCACACTATTACCCAATCCCGGCCGCGGCACCTAAAATTAACCCCCCTCTATGCTGGGGGTCCCCATCGGGACCCCCGAAGTGTCCCCACATAAACCCATTGCAGCGGGGGTCCCCGATCGGCACCGATCGTGACCCTGCTGCAATTCAGTTTTAAATTTCCCGCCTCGCGGGTCCTTAAAGGACCGTAAAGGTCCTGAAAGGACTTGCACTAAAAATATTAACCCCAGGCAACTATAATTACCCCATTAACTCATGGTGGTCAGTCCAGACCACCATAAGGCCTTAATTAACCCATTAACTCATGATGGTCAATACAGACCACCATAAGGCCTTAATTAACCCATTAACTCATGGTGGTCAATCCAGACCACCATAAGGCCTTAATTAACCCATTAACTCAGGGTGGTCAATCCAGACCACCATAAGGCCTTAATTAACCCATTAACTCATGTTGGTCAATACAGACCACCATAAGGCCTTAATTAACCCATTAACTCTCCACCATAAGGCCTGAATTAACCCATTAACTCACGGTGGTCACTACAGACCACCATAAGGCCTGAATTAACCCATTAAGTCACGGTGGTCAATACAGACCACCATAAGGCCTGAATTAACCCATTAACTCATGGTGGTCAATACAGACCACCATAAGGCCTGAATTAACCCATTAACTCATGGTGGTCAATACAGACCACCATAAGGCCTTAATTAACCCATTAACTCATGGTGGTCAATACAGACCACCATAAGGCCTTAATTAACCCATTAACTCATGCTGGTCAATATGCACAATATATTATATGTAATGTATGTAATGTCATGTATTGTATGTAATGTATGTAATATATTATATGTAATGTATTATGTGTAATATATTATATGTAATATATTATATGTAATGTATGTAATGTCATGTATTGTATGTAATGTATGTAATATATTATATGTATGTATTGTATTGTGTTTATCTGTCTTGCCTTTTCAGGTGTGTAATTTTTTTATTTTCTGTAGCGGAGAGTGGGGTTGTAATGTATTTTTTTTTTCTGTACTGTAGGTTTTTTTGTTTTCTGTACTGTAGGTTTTTGTTTTTTCTGTACTGTAGGTTTATTTGTGTTCTGTAAGGTAGGTTTTTTTGTGTTCTGTAAGGTAGGTTTTTTTATTTTTTGTAATTAGAGTGTTGGGGAGGTTTATTAGGGGGTAGGTAGTGTAGGTAGGTAGTGTAAGTGTTAATAGATTAGTGTAGAGGGGTAATAATATACCCTTATGGGACTGATGGGGCTATATAGAGCCTTATGGGGGTCTGTATTGACCACCATGAGTTAATGGGTTAATTAAGGCCTTATGGTGGTCTGGATTGACCACCATGAGTTAATGGGTTAATTAAGGCCTTATGGTGGTCTGTATTGACCACCATGAGTTAATGGGTTAATTAAGGCCTTATGGTGGTCTGTATTGACCACATGAGTTAATGGGTTAATTCAGGCCTTATGGTGGTCTGGATTGACCACCATGAGTTAATGGGTTAATTAAGGCCTTATGGTTGTCTGTATTGACCACCATGAGTTAATGGGTTAATTAAGGCCTTATGGTGGTCTGGATTGACCACCATGAGTTAATGGTTTAATTAAGGCCTTATGGTGGTCTGTATTGACCACCATGAGTTAATTGGTTAATTAAGGCCTTATGGTGGTCTGGATTGACCACCATGAGTTAATGGGGTAATTATAGTTGCCTGGGGTTAATATTTTTAGTGCGAGTCCTTTTAGGACCTTTACGGTCCTTTAAGGACCCGCGAGGCGGGACATTTAAAATTGAATTGCAGCAGGGTCACGATCGGTGCCGACCGGGGACCCCCGCTGCAGGGGGTTTTATATGGGGACACTTCGGGGGCCCCGATGGGGACCCTTAGCATAGAGGGGGGTAAAATCTAGGTGCCGCGGCCGGGGTTGCGTAATAGTGTGCCGCGGGCCCTTTAAGGAGCCGCGGCATGGAATTTAAAAGTTTTAAATGCAGCGGGGGGCCTGATCTATGCAGATCGGGGACCCCCCCTGCAAGGTGTTCATGTGAGGACACCCGCATTGAGGGGGGGTTAATTTTAGGTGCCGGGGGGGTATTTGGAGTACCCCCCATGGCAGGGCTTATGTGGGGGACTGCCGCGGAGGTCCCTTTTAGGACTCCCGCAGCAATTGATGAGGAGTGGGAGCCTGCGATATCATATTGCAGGCTGTCACTTCTCATGTACATTTACGCAGTGTAGATACGTACGGCCCTGCTGCGTAGCTCATACGTGGCTCGCAGCAGGGCTAATTTAATAGCATTGTACGTTAGAGAAACTTTGCAGTACGTAGGGCTTAAGTAGAAGCCTCTTATTTACGAGGCTGGAATTTGATAGGGCCCTTAGTGTCTCCTTTTCTGGCACCTCTTCTTCACCTCTCTCTCTCTCTCTGTTGGCATACCCCAAGGTTCAGTCCTAGGCCCCCTCCTCTTCTCCTTCGCCACCTCCCTTGGCACCATTATAAAATCCTTTGGATTTCAGTATCATCTCTATGCAGATGACACTCAAATCTACCTCTCTGCACCTGATCTATCCCCTCTCTTTTAGCTCAAGTTTCCAACTGCCTCTCTAGCATATCCTCCTGGATGTCTGCCTGTCAACTCAAACTCAACATGTCTAAGATTGAACTCCTAATCTTTCCACCCTCTACTATAGCTTTCACTCCCCAAATATCTCTCACTGTTGACAACACCATCATCACTCCCACCTCCCAGGCCCGTTGTCTTGGGGTTCTACTGGATCACGCCCTCTCTTTTATTCCTCACATCCAAACAATAACAAAATCTTGTCAGTTTCACCTAAAAAACATCTCCAAAATTCGTCACAATCTTACAGAAGACACACCTAAGATTGTAATATACTCTTTCACCATATCTCAACTCGACTACTGCAGTTCACTCCTTGCTGGCTTCCCCATCTCTAGTCTGTCTCCCCTCCAATCCATAATGAATGCCTTCGCTAGACTCATCTTCAATACCAAGCGCTCAGTGTCTGCAGCTCCTCTCTGTCAATCACTCCACTGGCTTCCTGTAGCCTCCAGAATCAAATTTAAAATCATGACTCTAAAATATAAAGCCCTCAACAACACTGCACCCCCTTATATCTCTGCTCTTGTTTCAAAATACTCTCCCAACCACCCTCTTCGTTCTGCTAATGACCTCTTCTTTCCTCCTCTCTTATCACCCTCTCACTCCAGCCTTCAAGACTTTTCTTATGCTGCCCACTACTATCTGGAACTCCTTGCACCGCTCCATTAGATTATCTTCCTGCCCCAAAACCTAAAGGGGGATGTCCTGCTCACTAAGGGGGGAATGTCCTGCTAGCAGACCTGACAGACAGAGGAACTGCAGCTCCGTAGTTATAAACTATAATAGAGTTGTCGTCACGCTTGCGGGGCTCGCATAGTGAGCTCTGCAACTGCGGCCCTCACAAAATAAGGGACGCAGTTGCAGGGGTGGAGGGCCGCGGGACTGAGCTACAATGAGCGCCAAAGACGCTCCTTGCAGGCCGCAACTGCGGCCCTCGCAAAACGAGGGTCGCAGTTGCGGGGGTGGAGGTACATGGGACTTAGCTGCAATGAGCGCTGTAGGAGATAAGCAACGCAGGCGCTCATTGTGAGTCCCGCGAGACTTAGCTGCAATGAGCGCCATGGATCAAGAGTCAGTGAGACTCAGCTTGAGTTTAACGACTTTACGACTTTAACGGCCGAACCTTTAACGGCCTACCTCCGAATTCGAAAGACCACCAAAAAACACTGAATACTTAAAAAAAAATAACTTACACACTCGCACACAGCATAGGGGGAGAGCCAGGGAGCCTGTGAGTGAGGTTGCAAGTTAATTTGAGGTATATTTGGCATTTTTTGACGATCCAAATTCAGCTAAGCGTGGGAAAAAAATGGCGGCTGAAAAAATTTAAATGGATAAAAACGAGGCCGAAGGTAGTAAAAAGAAGCACAAAGCCAGTAACACTTAATGCAAGCCAGTAACACTTAACACAAGCAAGTAACATTTAACACAAGCCAGTAACGCTTAACCCAAGACGGTAACACTTAATACAAGACAGTAACACTCACCCCGAGGCACCTAAACAACACAGGGGGAAAGGCTTGCGAATGATCAATGAAGGGGGCAGAGCATCATATTGTGTGGCAAACAGCATTCCCAGCCTTAACAATTTCTTGCCGTCATTTTTGACGGGCAAGTTACTAGTACTATATATAAAAAGCATTATTTACAGTAAATTAGGGGTTTAGCCCAATAAAAAACATTTACACCAACATCTGAAGTGATAAGGCACATAAAGACTCCTGTATAACCGCATCTGATCAGAAATTCGGATCCAAGCAGTTGAGGCCTGCAGTTGGCATCAACTCGGCAAGTTGAGTTGATGCCAAAAAGTATGATTTTGGTCTCATCTGACCACAACACTTTCACCCAGTTCTCCTCTGAATCATTCAGATGTTCATTGGCAAACTTTAGACGGGCCTGTACATGTGCTTTCTTGAGGGGGACCTTGTAGGCGCTGCCGGATTTCAGTCCTTCACAGCGTAGTGTGTTACGAATTGACTTCTTGGTGACTATGGTTCCAGCTGCCTTGAGATCATTAACAAGATCCTCCCGTGTAGTTCTGGGCGGATTCCCTGACGTTCTAATGATCATTGAAACTCCACAAGGTGAGATCTTAAAATGAGCGTCAGACTGAGGGAGACTGGCAGTTATTTTGTGTTTCTTACATTTGCAAATAATTGCACCAACTGTTGTTACCTTCTCACCAAGTTGCTATGGGTAGCTATTAAAAACTTAGACTTATGTCCTTACGCATGGGACACCATTATTTGGGTACCTAAACCCTTAGCATTGGTGGGAGCGAGCTCTAGTCCATTCATTAGACAAACTCTAGATCTCTGGGTCTGGGCTAATTGTAAATTCCAATTGGCTCCGGTGCTTACTCCTCTTACCCCAGTAATTCCCCATCCGGATATGCCACTAACATTGCCAGTAAACTCGCTAGCTTGGTGGAGATCTAAGGGGCTAATGAGATGAGGGACATGGCTCAAGAACCAAACTATGCTTTCCTTTGAAGATTTAAGAGATAGGTTTAATCTACAATTCTCTTAGAGTCTTTTTGTTATCTGTGTTTTGAATACAGGCGCAGAGAGAAATGACAAAAAAAAAGGGGGGAACACTTTTATGTGGCTAAATATGTTATGAATTGCCACATACTAGATTTTTTTTTTTAAACTATCTTTAATAAAAATTATTTAAAATAATTTTTATAATTAAAATCTGATCGTTTAAAACAAAGAATATATACAAACAGATCTCTGAATTTATTCTCTAGAGAATACAATGACGTCACTGCAGTTGTTGGTTTAGATATAATGTGATATATTTTTTATTTATTTTTTTAAAAATAGGTTTTACCTACCATTGGAGGAGCATTTCACATATCTCAGAATACAACACTTTATCAGGAAACTTGTGCATTTATTGGGCAGTATGACAAGTAACTGGTTTACTAAGTTATGTGATCCCCTCCCCCTATCTAACAAAAATGTAAGCTATCTGTATAAATTTTTAAATACAAATAAACTCCCTCAAAAATATAATTAAATGATGCTTTGGGAAAGGGATGTTGGTTATGACATAAGCAGGGGGGAGTGGGGTAGGTCCTGGTGTACCCTCACAAAACGATCTTATAACTTCAGCATGTGGGAGACCTCCATCAAGGTGCAGCATAGAGTCTATATGACACCGCAGAAATTATTTAAATGGAAAGTGGTAAAGGATCCTAGTTGCTTCCGCGGATGCCCAGATACAGCCTCGTTCATACACACTGGGTGGTCATGCAATAAAGTTGAGCAATTGTGGAAGGGGTTTGCCGCCATGGCCTCAACTCTGTTAGATATCCAGATAACAGCAAATATAGAAACGTGTCTTCGAGGCTTCACCTCCCAAAAGTTATTGAAACCACTAAACAAGCTTTTACAATATATAGTGTTGGCTACAAAAAGCCATATTGCTAAGCAGTGGAAATCAAATATACTGAATTTGCAAGTGGTTATAAATAAATGAAACAATATAGCTGTAAATGAAAGGATGTCTCATCTCTTAACTGCCACTATGACAGACTTTCAGGAGATATGGGGGCCATGTATGCAATCTCCTCATAGTATGCCTAGCATAGGAAACAGACAAGTAGGGTGAGATTTTGTTGCTTCGGATGGAGGGGGAACTGGGACTTGGTGGGAGTTGGAGGTAAAGAAAATAAGAGGAAAATATCTCTTAACAAACATTGAGTGTCGGGTCTAGACAGCAAATTTACTATTTGACAGCTGCTCTTACCCTCCCCCCCTTCTTTTTCTTTTTTTCTTGTCTTGTTGCTTCTTTCCCCAGCTAAAAATTTCTGCTAGAATTAATAAGAAAAAATGCAAACTTGAATATAAAAAACAATAATGGTTCAGAGTGGCAATGGCAAAGCATAAGATTTTCCAGGTAGTCAAAGGCTTTGTTGTGTTTATGTGGGTTGTTTTGCTTCTCTTCATTTTACGGTTCTGCATTAAGAAAACTACATATGCCTATGGTAGTTACAAAAACACTATGGATTTACTATACTCACAATTTCAATGATTACTCACAATTTCAATGATTACTCAATAAAAACTGAATGAGACAAAAAAAATCACTAAAAACACACCTGTTTTAAATATCTTATCACCTTTAGCCTTAACATGTACAACTGAACATTCCACAGCTTAATAACACCCACACCCACAATCTACAGTACAACACACAGACACCTCCACTTGACTAAACAAATAGCTTTCACACTGCCATCTTGCATTTGTCACCCTCTTATATCACACCTAAACTCTTAGATTGTAAGTTTACGAGTTTTCAATCTTGTGTCAGTGCCTTGGAAACAAGCACTATGTACTTTTGATTTTAAGGTCAAAAACAGGGCCCTCCATTCTTTATAAGGTGTTAATTTTGTTTTTGCCATGTACCCAACCACTGTACAGCGCTACGGAATATGTTGGCATGTTAGAAATAAAGATAATAATAATATTAATAATAATAATTGTATAATCCAGTATCTTTGCCAAGAAAACATTACAGATAAGCATAACCAGAGCCATAACAATATGGCACCAGAGGATGAGACCCTCAGGTAAGAAGGAGCCAATCATATTACTGAGGAAGAGCAGAGGGCGAGGACCAGTATGGGCAGCACCAGATCTAATCAAGTGGTTTGGCCGAAGTCGAGAGGACACCTTGCTGCGCATGTTTCTAGAGGGGAAAGCAAAGTACGCTGCTGCAAAGAACATTTCAGCATTAGACCTATGAACCAAGGCAAACTTGACATGACAGAATTAAACTTTGATAACTCAGGAAATAGTGAATTCAAGTGGACATGAATGAGACATTTCATATCAGATATCCACAAAATCTTATACTGTGGTCAAGTATCCCACAGAAGAAAAGGAGTAGCCCTCATAATCAAATGGTTTTGTTACAAACCAATAAATGACAGAATAATTTTAATTTGAATTCAAGGCAAGTCATTTAACATCACAGTGATCCAAGTCCATGTTCCAACCATTGATGCTAATTGTAATGCTAAAGTAGGAAAACAAAATATGCCTGTAAAAATGGGCAAGATTGGCCTTGAAATACAAAAGGAAGTCCGTCAATATAATGCTTTGGTCATAGCAAACACCCTCTTACAACGGCCTCAGAGATGACTCTACGCAAAGTCAGCTGGATAATAGAGAAAGCAAGAGAGTTCCAGAAAAACATTTACTTCTGTTTCGTAGGCTATTCTAAAGCCTTTGACCGTGTCGGTCACAACAAAGTGTGTCAAGTTCTTAAAGGGATGGGGAGTACCAGATCATGTCATCCACCTCCTAAAGAATCTGTATGTGGCCCAAGAAGCCATGATCAGAAACGAACATGGAACAATCAAATGGTTCAAGATTGGGAAAGGAGTGAGTTGTATATTGTCGTGTTAACTATTCAACTTATAAGCGGAATACATCATGCGTAAGGCTGGGCTGGAAGAATCTAAAGCAGAAATCAATATTTCTGGGAGAAATATCAACAACCTCAGATACGGGGAAAATACTACTTAATTAAACAACTACTGTAATTGTGGGAAAAATTATACATATTTGTAAAGTATGTAGTAAATGAACTGCATTAGTAAATCTTTAAACCATGGGCATAAATATAATTTTATAAAAATGTTCTTATTTTTAACAGACTCATCTTGTGTGTAGGGGCTGCCATGTCTGTGTTCATACTTATTCAGTCTGTAATGGAATGGGTACCAAGCAGGAAAATCAGGATTTACAGTTTGGTTCACAACTCTCTGCTTCTGAGAATGTGGGGACAGGGGGCAGCCAGTACCAAAGTACACAATTTAGGCCGGCAAACGCTCTCCCCAATGAAGAATATAACAAAGGCAAAGAACCCCCCCACAAACACACACACACTCAAAGCCAGCAGGCAGTACTTAAGAGGAACAATCTGGCAATTACTAGACACAAATAGAGTATGTCAAAAGTAAGAATTTTGTTAAAAAAAACGTTTTCTACTCATGCCTTACTTAGCTGTTAATGTTGTTAATTTGTTACCAACTTCAAAACCATGTGATTTTTTTTCCATTACCCTGAGGAAGCATCTTATGTGCTTTGAAACATGTAAATGAAGCTATTACCATTGCGTTCACAGCTGTTTGGACACTTTAAAATTTAAGTTGTGAGCATTCATCGGGTGAGAATCTAGGGTGTGTTTCTTCCTAGGCTCATGAGGCGCTCCTTGCCAGCAACTGCGACCCTTGCAAAATTTACGTCGTAACGCAAATAAAATACGTGACACGTTACGACCCATGACGACCTCGCAAAAATCAGCCGCAACACGAGCACATCAAAACATGAAAAATACAACAAATACACACAACAAATACATAAAAAGCTTACTTACAGGTGAGGGAGTATCCAGGACCTCGAAAACTAAAGTTACACCTCAATTTAAGTCAAATTAGAAGAGTTTAGACACAAAAAAATTCTCTAAGCGAGAGAAAAAATGGCCGCCGAAAAAAACGAAAACGAGACTACAGCAGTCTAAAGACGAAAACGCCACCAAACACTTACGTATTTGCCAAAAAACACCTACGAGATTAGAAAACAAGGACGCAACCTGCGCAACCCCAAAAACATTACAAACACAACAAATACAAACAACAAACACATAAAAAGGGGGGGCACCGAGGACCTCTGCAAGTGAAGTTACACCTCCATTTAACCACAAATTTCGGAGTTTAGAGACCCGAAAATCACCTAAGCGAGAGAAAAAATGGCCGCCGAACAAAACGAAAACGAGGCTAAAGGTCCCTAAACACGCAAAACACTACCATAAACACGCAAAACACCACCAAACAGCTACGGATATTCCGAAAAACTCGCACGACATAGAAAACAAATATTCAGAAAAACTCGCACGACATAGAAAACGAACAACGCTACATTAGCCACATTATATACACCAAACACCCTTAGCTCACTTACAATTTCATTGCCGTCATTTTTTGATGGGCAATTCGCTAGTATATATATATATGTGTGTGTGCGTGTGTGTATATATATATAAATATATATATATATATATATAAAAACTTATGCATTTACATATCATATATATATATTATAGTACTATAAATACTTTCTTACCTGTCCGGTGCTGCACTCTACTTCCTGGGGTGAGAAGGGTCCACTGCAGGCCAAAAGGGCGAGGGGGGGCACAGAGGTCTGAGGGAACTGCAGGGGCCAGCAAGGACCAAGGGGGCCACAAGGGGCCAAGGAGGCCGCAGGGAGCTGAGGGAGGCTGCAGAGGTCGGCGATGGGCCACAGGGAGCTGAGGGAGGCTGCAGGGGTCCGCAAGGGGCTGTGGGGGCCACAGAGCCGGCAGAGGCACATTAGGGGCTGCAGGGGACCCACCGAAGGTCTGAAGGGGCCATGGGGGCTGCAGGGCTTGCAGGAGGTGCCTGGAGCCTGAGGGGGGCCACAGTGAGCCATAAGGGGCTGCAGAGGATACGAGGGAGGTTCGAAAGGGCCATTGCGGGCCACAGAGGATTCACATGGCCACTCGGGATCCGCAGGGCCACAGGGAATCCAAGGGGGTCGTGAGGTGGGGGGCTGCGAAGCCACAGGGGAACTGTGAGGGCAACAGCGGATCCGAGGGGGTTAAAGAGGATCCACAGGGCCACTTTGGATCTGCAGGGGCCACAGGGTATGTGGCGACCACAGGAAATACACAGGGGCCACAAGAGGGGGGGCAGCGGGGCCACAGGGGACCCGCGGGAGGTTCACGGGGGCCCCTCAGAGATCAAGGACCTCGGTGCCTTGCACCAGCTGCACCGGCAGTAGCTCCGCCTCTGCTTATATATACATAAACACACATAAAGTTATCTTTTGAGAAATAGAAAAAGAAAAGAAGGAGTTGAAAGTGGGGTGTTGGAGTGCACATATCTGAATGGCCTAGGGCAGCATAAAACCAAAATACACGCATGCTGAGAATATACACATAATATAATATTTATTCATAGAAGATAGTCTTAAATGTATTATTTCATTGTCCCTTAAAGAGATAGTGTAATGGATAATCTGAAAGTAAACCACAGTAATGACAGTACAGTACCCCAAATGCTATAAATATTTGACTTTTTTATTGTTTATTTATTAGCCTCTGGGGGTATTCCATTTTCAGTGTCTCTGGTCCGGGGCAGAACTGCTTTGATTCAGCAAAGTGCAAATAGTACACAGAGATGGAGTACTCCTAGAGCTGAGCGAAGGAGCAATACAAACTGAGAACAAATAAACCTCTTGGGCAGGGAGGGGCAATTTTATACGTATTACTATTATTACTGTAATTTACATTCAGAATAATAAGAGCTGCTTTTAGAGTGTCCCTTTAATGAACTGCAATAACTCTCTATGTCAGTGTTTTCATTAACATGCACAACATCCTATTTTCTCACAAGCTCAAACCTGCTTTTCTTCATTGCAGTGGTTTTCACGTGTACAAGTGGTTTGTGTCTTATTGACAGAAACATAAAATAAATCATAATCTTCCTGCAATGAAAACAGGTCCATGCAAACCTTCAGCTTCCCACCCTTTGTAACAAGAGCCCATTGAACCATTTTCCCAACTACTTAGTAGTATTAATACAAGGTGATACAAAGAGCATTGTTTTGCTTCTAATAGTTAAAGCCTTTTGCTCAAATATGGATATAAAATATTTGACTGATTATAAAAATGTGTAAAATGAACAACACTAATTAATAAAGAGTTTTCTTGTTTGTAAAATCTATTTTTGCATCACTTCCTCAGTATTATAAGTTGCTGTTATATGAAAGCGTTTACTTAGATTTTTTTTTTTTAGTTAATTTTAATTTTGAATTGACAATACAAAGATATAAAAGTGAAAAATACATACACATAATTCATGGATACAACTTTTTTAAATATACGTGTAAATATTTATCACTTGCCTTTTATTGCTGCATGACTTCTGTATGTTTGGTGATGCGATCTGGTGAAGAACACAGGAACTGTCACTCAGACTGATTGATTCTTGAGCTGTCTCTTAAGCTTTTGACACACAGTCAGATTACAGATGACCCTATCTAGAAGTGATCAAATATAAAAGAAATATCAGTTTAGATGGAAAATGTTTAACCATTTATCTGAACGTATGTCATATAAAAGTAAAACTGTGCTAGGGGCATTTTTACATTCTCATGTATTGTGAGATCATGGATCGCTACCTTGCCGTGGTGAAGGGCTTGTGTACCTCAATGAAGCTATATACCATATAGGGTCACCCAAGATGGGCAGGTCATAGCAGAGAAGTCAGACAAATTGCAGTCCACTGGACTCTATAGCCTTTTGATTGAAATATTAAAACATCTGGTGCCCAGTGGACACAAGGCACTGTTAGACCCCCCTTGATTGGTTGCACGGTCACTACCAAAATCCAATAAGAGAAGCACCAATGTCAGCTCTCCAGTAAAAGGTCCGTACCTACAAGGCAGGTAATTCTAACCACTTCAGTGGTTCATCACTGACCAGTCACAGACCCACCGACATAGGCCTGGTAATGATTGACTGCCCGCTTTTTAGGCAGGGAATACAAAGGTGCTTTTTATTTGTATAAGTTAATGTTTTACATCGTTCTATTGTTTTTTTCCTTATAAATGCCTACCAGATCCCAGAATGTGTTATACTCTTTGGAACGAGCATTGGATGTAAACTGGTACTTCCCTCTTTATTTTTTTGAAGGAAATGCCCTCTTCCACAGGCAGATGTTCTCCAGGTAGCTCCAAGAAGACTATCAAGACACGAGAACCTAACAGCCGGGAGTTCCAGGGTGAGAATAAGTAGTATTGATGCCAGGAATAATCAGATTGACAGTTTTGGGGATCAAGAATTATTTATTTTTTCCAAAATGAGATAATTATCAGTGTTTCAATTGGATTTTGCCTTCTTTTGAAACAATATACAATCAAGACAACACAACGACCATTTTTCAACACATCTATTATATTACAATACAATTGGGTTTAAAAACATGTTTAAATAAGGTACATGCAAACTAAATAAATGTTTCATGCAATGTTACAATGCTCATATGTTTCTGTGCAGGCAAGTTTTATTAGCAATCCTCCCTAGTGGTCATTGCAATCTCTTGCTAGGCATTCTGGGAAATTGTTTTCACCTTCTGGTGATAGAAAATCTTTGGTTATGCCATAATTCATTGTATAGTGGACAGAGGTTGCATGCATAGAGGGTCATTAACTGGTTCTGACCCTGTCATGAATAAGAGATATGTATAGCTCATGGGTGCTTTTAGTTTCAGATGAATTGCTCCCCAGGCACAGATGTATTGCTGAGTCTGAGGGAAACCACCTAAGAGGACCACTGTATAGTAAAACATATGTATGTTTGAAACATTTAAGTCTAAGAGTAGGAATCAAATGTATAAATTTGTCTTAAAGGACTACCGCACAATGAAAAAAAAATATTTGAAAACTTTGTCTGATTAATTAATTTTTTTTAATTTAATTCTTAGTTTTTAATTAAAAAAAATACATTTTAATGCTTCTGCTGTACCCAGGAGAGATCAGTGATCCAGTGATGGAAGTTTTGTGTATGAACTATGTTACATTTGATGCGCTGTCCTGCCTCTAGGCCAATGGCGGGTATTGACGTTGTGTCTATTTCACTGTTATTCAATTATCTTGACAATGGCTCTCTGTACCCTCATTTGCTTCTCTTCACTGGTAGAGAAACATAAAACACTCATGATTCAGCTCTGAGGAAGTAATAGAACAAACACAAAATGGATTCCTGTACTCATAAACAAAGTCTTCAACAATTCAGATCCCCCCCCCCCCAAACAAATATTATGTCCATAGCTTACACAGCTGCTAATATTGTTTGTTTTGGTACATATTTGGCGAATGTCTTTTTTGTTGAACTCCATTGAGTCTTTAAACTTTATGCAACTGCTGGTTCCTGGAAGCATCCATTTTATTTAATTATGATTGCATATATAAGACAAGGGTTTGCATTTCTGCTTCTCATCATGTGCAGGTGAAGTGAGTATGCTTCAAATACCAGAATCGACAATCAATTAAGAGATCCCCCCCCCCCCCCCCATCTTTACTGTCCCGTAGATAAACACTTACCCTCTCCAACCAATCAGGGAATGCTTGTCAGAAATATCTATACACGAAAAGTTATGTCTTACGCAGCTGCTAAGATTATGAGTTTGTTACATACTTCACGTGTGAGTGCATTACTATAATGTAGCAGTCTTAAACCAGTCTTATGTTTAAAGGACTACTGTGGTCATTTTTTTTCTGTATACTAGTTTGAATAACTAAACATAATAACTAGCATGCTTTTAGAAATAAAAAAATAAAAATAAAATACAACCTTTACATTTTTCACTTTCATATGTAATTATTCTTTACTGCAGGCTTGTTTAATGTACCAGTTTGTGTCTATCTATCTATCTATCTATCTATCTATCCATCTATCGAGCCAGCAAAGAGTGCTAAGAACAATGGGGCTTGTCTTGCTGTAAGTAAGCCATTAGAATAACACCTTTCAATGCACAGCTTGTCAGGAGCATTGATGCTTAGCAGTGTGGACTTTATATGTATTGTACATTTCAGAGTCTGCAATACTACAATATCCTTCTCAAGGGCCCTATTCTATCTGCTGAGAAATCTTCCAAACAGCCATAGTGGGCAAAATATCACATTGCTGTTCATAAAAATAATCCCGTTACCGCAGCGCTGAAGCATGGAGAATAAGTGCTTTAATCATCATTTGCAAATTGTCCATGCCTCATACACACTAAAATCAAAACATATGCATTGCTTATTACAATTTAAATTAGGAATAAACAGCAATATTGAACGTAAGGGAACATATGCTTCCCTGAAGGTCTTAACTGTGCATTTTATGCAGTCATTAGTGTTTTCTCACTGTGGAATTCACTAATTTGTATATGGGTCTATTTATTTATTTGCTTAAAGTGTAGTTATCATGGAAAAAAAGTATTTCCTTGCACAGCATGAAGTTTGGCTATACTTTTCTTTCTCACGGCATCTTACTAGTTTTAATTTGTCTCCATTTGTCAATGGCTTATTTAAGTTTTATTCTGCAAAAGGCCCATCGAAATTTGTGTAACCCCCCTCCAACACACACCCATCCTTGCCCGTATGAATGTCAAATACATTTACGCACAGCAATGTTATTGTATATATATTTTTTGTTCATGGTATTGCTGCAGCTACTTGACTTTTTTATAAAATAGATAGTTACATAGTTACATAGTAATTAAAGTTGAAAAAAGACTTTCAGTCCATCAAGTTCAACCTGTTAAGATCTCCTCTGATCTGCAATATGCGGATTAGTTATTAATTAAATTATTGATTAAATAATTATTAATAGTATAGTATTGGAGGATGAATAAAGAGTTAGTCCATCAAGTTCAACCTTTCATTACTTTATTAATTAAAATGCGTAATTGTGATTTGGGCTTGAATTTAAGAACCCCATATGCATGGAGGCCGAACAAACTATTACTCACCAACCATGTGCTTTTAGATCAAATAGAGGCGTATTTGCACCTATACTTTGAGATTAATCATTCTGAAGAGTTGGGAATTGGCTGCATCTGGGCGGCTCATAAAGCCTTTATCTGTGGCACTTGCAAAATATTGGCTACAACCTATAAAAAACAATGTAAACTTAAAGAATTGGAACCTACTATTAAATTGCAGGAATTAGAGCGCCAAAATCAACTTCGCCCCACTCCCCGCGCACGCCAATTAATTGATAAATGCAGAATTGAACTAGACAATATTTTGACTAATAAAACCGAAAAGGTTCTTAGGCGCACAAACTACTTGTGTTACACAAAGGCCAACAAGCCTGATTCCTTCCTGGTTAGGAGACTGAACTCTAACGTCTCCCAATCTCAAATTTTTAAGATAAAAACAGCTAATGGAGAGATTACAGTGAGTCTGAATTAAATCAAATGGGCCTTTGTGGACTTTTACCAACTAAAACTTATTCAATCCTATTTAGATGCTTGTGATCTTCCCAAAAATACTGAACATTAAACTCAAAAGATTGAGGAGATCCATAAGGCCATCAAGAGTCTTTTAAGTCTGCTAAGGCCCTGAAGCCAGATGGTTTCACCAACTCTTATTATAAAACGTTTGCAAATGTACTAGCACCCACTTTATGTAATCTTTGCAATTCTATCCTAAATGGTGACAGGATGCGCCCAGAATTAAATAGGGCAGATTTCATTGTTATTCCTAAAGAAGGGAGGGAGCCTCTAGAACCTAAAAAATATCAACTGATATCCCTTATGAATGGCGATATCAAATTATTGGCCAAGATCATGGTGGACAGAATTTCTGATTTCCTACCGGATTTAATAAATAAGGACTAAACCATAGGCAAACAGCAGATAATATTAGAAGGACATTAAACATCATACATTTAGCAAATAAAGGCAAGGTGCCGTTATGTGTTTTGGCGCTGGATATCGAGAAGGCCTTCAATACTCTTCAGTGGCCCTTTCTATTTGCAACGTTGGCTAAATTTGGTTTCAAAGGCGGTTCATCAACTTAATCAGATCCTTTTATCATTTACCACAGGCCAACCTAACACTCACCGGGAGAAACAAAATTAATATTGATATACGAGGATAAGAGGAACATGACAGGGTTGCCCCTTGTCTCCGCTGTTATTTGCTCTGGCCATCTTAGCCCAGGCTAATAGATGCAAAATTCCGGGTTTAAATGTGGGCCTGCATCATCTAAAATGTTCACGCTTTGCAGACGACCTTCTCTGCACATTAACTAACCCCATAACCTCCATACCTGCTCTATTATCATCCCTTACAGAGTTTGGGCTACTGTCGGACCTTCAAATTAATGTGGAAAAGACGAAGGCACTGGGAGTTGGTATACCGCAAGTAGACTTGGAGGCACTAAAATCCTCATTTAGGTTCCTATGGCCGAAAAATTCTATCAAATACCTAGAAGTTAAAATTACAGGGAGGTTGTCCGATCTCTATAGTGCCAATTTTCCCCCTCTATTTAAAAAGATTGCTGATGATATGCAAAATTGGTCAAAACTCCACATCTCTTGGACAGGGGTTATAACCACGGTGAAAATGAATGTTTTGCCAAAAATACTTTATCTGTTCAGAACTCTCCCTATTCCAGTTGACATGAAGGAACTAGATAGGATGCAAAACAAAATATTTAAATATATTTGGCATGATAGATCTCCTCGGATAGTGAGGAAGAAGACCTGCTAGGATAGTGAGGAAGATAATGTTTAGGCATAAAACACAGTGGGAGGGCTCTCTTGCCCAAATCTTCGACTATACTTGCAAGCTGCCCAGCTAGCATTTATTCTGATTGCCCATTTGAACAAGCAGCAACCTTTCTGGATTTTTGTGGAAAATTGGCAATTAAAACCACATACCTGGTATACCTCTGATCTGGGATCCACACTCTCCTTGCATCAAGCAACACCATCTCAACCCTATGATTAACTCCACTTTGGCTACCTGGGCCTGGGCCAAAACTATAAAACATCTTGCCTGCCATTCTCACCTTTAACATCTCTAAAGTCCTTTCCTACTTTTGAGGCCATCTTTAGTTCTGATTCTAAACAATGGTGGCTCTCTAGCAGCTGGGTAGAGTAGTTTCCTGGTTTTCCAATAATAAAATGATGTCCCACAAGCAACTTATAGCCCAATATCATAAACCAAATAATGAAATTTGGAATTATAGGAAGTTCAAACACTGGCTTCTAACTCTGAATCAGGACATGGGGCCGCCAAAGCAAACTTGATTAACGACCATATGCAGGAATATGCCTTCTATGAAAGGTTTACTAGGCTCCCTATACTCCTTTTTTAATGATTCACAAAACGGCCAAAAAACAAGCTTTATGACCAAATGGGAATGGGACTTAGGCAAAGAATTAGATACTACAACATGGAAGGAGGTATGCTCTAACCTAACAAGAGATTCCTTTACATACAGTTTATTGGAAATATCGGTTACGTTTTTACACAGAACCCACTACACATTATCATTGATGAATAAGTTTAACCCACATGTCAGCGAGAACGGCTTTAGAGGCTGCCAGTCTAGGGGGGATTTCCTTCACATTTGGTGGACATTCCCTCTGGTGCAAGGGTTATGGGGGGGAACTTACTAGATTGTTTTCACAAACAATTAATATCCCATTACTTCCCACAATTGAGATGTGCCTTTTAGGCATACATGTAGACAACCTATCTGGACACCAGAACAAACTTTGGCAATATTTTGCTTTGGCAGTGAAGCATAATATCATGAAAAACTGGAAAACTCCACAGAGGTCATTCTAAAAAGTAATTATATCTTGATTAACTAAAAATTGACTCATATTTTGCAAAACACATATCACCAGTTCCTTACAATTTGAATCCCTTGGCTTGCCTCTGCCCATAGCATTTCATTATAGTCACTTGCTAATGAAGTGGCCAAAAACTGTTAATGCAGGGATATTGGGTCTGGGGGGACACGTGAAGGACAAATGAACTCAGTATTCCAAAGATGTTTCAGTAGGTGAGATTGCCAGACTACTTTTCAATTTCCCCTCCTTTCCCTTCCCCCTCATTCCCCTTCCCCAGTTATTTTTTGTTATTGCTATTAACTTTTAGATTATCAGGTTGATAATGTAAAAAAAAAAGAGAGAAGATAAGAAAGGCTTAATTGGTCGCATAATTATATTTATGTACAGCTTAGCATTACTTGACAGTTTACTGGTATGCTATGGGAATTAGCAGCCATTGCTATGGGCCAGGTGATGCTGTTCCATAATGTTATGTACTTGATGATCTGTTATATTATATTGTATTGGTGCATTTTCTTTCTTTAATAAAAAAGATTGAATTTTAAAAAAAATGTGTAATGTTGCTGCCTTTGTTAGAAGCTGTCTTTGTTATTTATATATATCTGTTTTACAAGACTGCTGGGATTTTGAATGGAAATAAAGATTCAGAAGCTTCAACTGAAATGTAACATAACTTAGAGTCAGTGCTTCCATTAGGACAAATAGAAAACGTATTAGTCTTCATGTTGACTAAGTAGCAGAACAAACACAACTATGGCTAACCCAATTATAGAATAATTGCATATCAATCACAGTCAATAAATTAAAGATGTAATTTTTCAACTTCCTAAAACCATTTTACCCTGTTATGATGTCCAGGCTTTGTTATGTCATTGGAGCATGAGTCCAGAATTTAGTATCTCACACCTACCGTAAGCAGAGAAGGTAAAATGTAAGCACTCATCCTGCAGAGAGGTAAACTAGCATACATACAACCTTCACCAAAGCATCATTGATATCTTGGGATCAGTAGACACATCATATTGTACTTTTTTCTAATTAAAATAATATAAATTATTTCACCTGCTAATTAGACTGTTTAATTACATTTTCTTTAAAAGATCATCATAAAGTTATTTTTTAATTGTCACATTTCTTGACAATGTAGTCAAGAATTTCAACTTCGTTATCAAGTTAGAGAACCAGATTCACCAATCTTTGTCACCCACTTTCTTATTTTACTGGGTGTGCTTGTAAACAAGCATGCTTAGCCTAATCTACAAGGAGTAATTACAAATATGCATGTGTAGTGAATAGCAATTTTCATTGATTACAGTATACGTGTGTAATGGACACATAGTTTAATACAAATCATTAGCAAATGTATATGGGGGATATTCAGCATCCATTTACAAATATATATATATATATATATATATATATATATATATATTTATATATAAAATGTATTTATCACTTGCTATTATAATTCAAAAGTGTAATGTTCCAGTCATCTACCTATCTACCTGCGGCATTCCCTGGGTGCCATACTCTATGGTCACCAATAATTTATATCACTTTTGTTCAGTACAGTGTGAATGCACCATCTTATTGATGCAGGGTGCTTCATCCCAGGACGATAGAAGTAGAGTTGATGTAATCAGCGTCAACAGTGGTGTTCACACATTGCCCACGCAAGGCAAGGAGTCATGTACCTAGGATGTGCTTCTGTCGTTTTGGATTTTTTCTGTAATTGACATTTGCCTGTCACCTGATTATCCATTTTATAGCCACCTGGCCTGATCTTCTGCTAGATTTTGTCACTATACTGCTAGACGACTGCCCTTACCATCTGTCAGCTATAGCAACTTCGATATCTGCCGCCAGACCCTGAAGATGAATTCCAACAAACTCAACCTAACCAGACCTTTATCCCATTTAACAGGCTGATTTATATGCATTACCAGTGTCCCTTGGGTCCTTCATCTATAGTGTATTTACCAGACTTACAATAATTACTTCAATATCTTGATTTCACTCACAGTAACTTTGTGTAGAAGGTTCACACTGAGTTTAGAAAATGAAAAATTATTGTGAATAAAATGAAATGTGTTTTACATGCAACACTCCCAAAACACCCCTATTGTGAAGATTATTATTAGATATTGGGCAAACAAAGCTTAGTAAATCCTAAGGTGGCAACAATGGTGTAAAAATAGGCTTGGCAACCTCTTGCCAGGTGCAGCAAAGCTTAGTGATGATGGTCCACCAACAATTAGATAGACTATTGATTCCATAAACAGAAGCCCTGGCCTTGAGCTCTAGATTGAGTGGAGTTCCTAATACGGATGGGACTTTTCCTCAACACCAATGAGACCACGGATAATAGGATATTACACATTTAACCTGAAGACATAACGACTTCATCTGCTTTCAAACTCCCCTCAAATTTGCAGATTAAACACAAATGAAAATTGTACTAGACTTGTTGCATATGATAAAGTAACAAATTAAAGGCAGCATTTATTTATTTACTAGAATGGTTTAAGGATCACTGTATATATGAAAATCCTCACATGAAATAACAAAACAACATTATTAGCAGAATGGAATAAATTAACACGAAAAAAAAAATTCTAGAGAAAATCATAATTTTTAAGTGTTTCGTTGTCGGACTTTCACTTTCTGATGGCTTGGAGAAGAAAGGTGGCTTGCTGGAAGAAGGGTGATTAAGGAGAGAAGATGCAAGGGGGAGGGGGGATGTGTTCATCTGAGCATTTGTTGTTTGACACCAATTCAAATCACATGATCAGAGCAAAGTAGCTCACAACAATAACTGTAAGCTCCATCCTTCAGCAATGTAACCCCCCTCATCCAAATGCAACATTCAACAAAGTATCATGGATACCTCCAGGGATCATCAGCGGACCAATATTTTTATTTTCTAATTACTACCTTTATTACATGTTTGCTGCTTAATTATGGTCATAGTCATAGTTTTTAAATGTGTACACAAATATCTATCTATCTAAATAAATATCCTATGTATTATCATGTAGTGTTCCTTTAAGTGCATAAAGCATAATATTAATAAAAAGAAACATTATGCATAATACTAGCTTATTAGATATTCTATACATTATTAGACCACATAACATGCTCCTTACACCCAATTCTTGTTATATCGAATAGACTCTCTTTGTTCTGCATTCATTGTTGAGCTTTCATGTTTTATGTAACCTTGATCTAGCAAGCTTTTCGGCTTCCTCCTCTCTCACTAACAAAAGGCACTTTGTCCTCAGTGATGATTGCTCATCCTTACTGTAATTAATACAGGGCCCCCAGGGACTTTGCTTCAAACTGTCCACTTTATTAATTTCATTGTTCATGGTTTCTCTAATTCTTCCTGCTTTCTTCCCCCATATAGACTTATACAAACTGATGTTTTTATGTATGACTTTTGCTTTCTTTCCACTTGCGTCACAAAGAGGAATTCAATCAACTAGCAGATTCATACGCTTATATTTTAACCCATTCCTGTGTCAGAGAAAAGCAGAAATAGAGGGTCACACTGGGTACTTTAAATGACCACTGGAGCCCTATATTTAAAATAATCATATGGTATGGGGGGCAGCATGAGACGTAGGCATTGTGAAGACTCTCCACTGTGTGTGTGACTTTAGGTTACAGCTGTGTTTTATACATTATCTATGACAATTTATTGTCATCTAGTTAAGACATTTATATAAATTATTTTTCCCTAAAGAGTCAGATTAGGATTGTTTTAATTATTTAATATTATTCACTGATTTACTTCTACTCCTCTAATTAATCAGTGACTATCAGCCCTATTAAGTGTTAGAACGTAGCTCGTAACTCCGATTTTACGCGTTACGGGTATTACATTAGCCCTGTAATGTTGCTCACATCTGGCTTTGCGTGTTAACACACAGGGCGGCCGAGAATAGGCTACGTGCTGAGCAACGTTGTAATCCGTGCACGTAAATCCTTTGATCTGACGAGCCCGTAACCGCTACTTGTTCAATTCAGTTATTAAATTGCAACATGGTCACTCGCTAGCAAGCATGTAACACGTAAATGGAGCCCAAAGGCCAAGAGCACCCGCAAGGGGGGTAAAATACAATACGTAGCAATTGCAATGCGAATAAAATCACTCTACTGTACATTTATTATAAGGAAAAGTGATGTTCGGTCATAGAATTTATAGCACAACATTCTCAAGGACGCAAATCGGCCCAGAAAAATACTTTATTCCATGATTATATTTTGTGTTATATTGATCTCTGCAATCAATGTGTTACGACATATACTGTATCTCGCATGTAATAGAATATCATATTTACTGCTTTATTAATATTGCATTATATGTGGCCTGATGGACTGATCGCAAACTCCCCTTTTCAGTGATGTAACGCTTACAATCTCTTTTTCCATTGCACCATCTGAACCCATAACTACGTGATTGCTTAATTGTTTACGTTAGAGCACGCAACACCGGCGGCCGAGAACTGGTTTACAAGATAGCGTCTCTGGCGCTCAGCCTTTTCTAATTTATTAGCAATTTAAGTAGGCCACATTTGAAGCATGCAGCCATTACGTGCTACACCTTGGACTTACGAGGCTGGAATTTAATATGGCTCTATATCAAGCTCCTGCTGTCTTTCCACTACATTCACTAAGCTCTCCAAGGACTGCCGATGGTCTCAATGTCTACCTGATATGACAACAGCTACCAGTAGTGCAAGTGGGGCAGTGATGTGTGATTTTAATTTTACCCACAATGCACCTCCCCCCGAGCCCCCCGGCCGAAAAGGGACGTGGAGCAACTATGGAAAGGGTCTTGGGGGGATCAGCAATGGGAAAGGGTCTTAGGGAAGGGTGCTGTTATGGGAAGAGGTCTTAGGAATGGGCACTGAGTGAATTAGTATTGGGTGGACCTAGAGCAAAACAATTTTTAGAATCCCTTCTTTGGGGGGTTGCACCAGGGCCCTCTATTCTCTAGCTCCACCACTGAGGAAAATTGCAGCCCTTTCAAGCCTCATCTCCTGCCATTTTACCTGCTCATCCTCCCACTCTCTCTTTTATGCAGTTCCCTCTTTAATAATTATTGCGTGACTCAGTATTTGCATATAGCAGGTTTTTTATTACAGTCCTGGTATCCCAGAGAATAACCCTATAATAATTTCCCAATCAGCTGTCAGCTCCTTAATGTGTTACCCTATAATCTCTACCAGAAATACCCCACTGTGTATGCAGATTTGTGCAATACAGCCCAGTAATTAGGGATAAACCTATCTTACTATACATTTATCTTGTACTGATTACGTGCCATATTGTGCATTAATGTGTCCGTTCTCTCTTTCCTTCATTCCCTTTCCTCAATCATTATTTTTTCTGGTTTAAAAAAATACTAACACCTTACACAATGTGACAACACAACTCCTTTGTTTTAAACATTAATTACAATACTAAGTACTAGCACTGGATACTCCTGTGAGATTGAAGCCACTTCATGGAGGGACAATCAGTTGCACTCTTTACTACTAGGGACTGCTAAAATAATCCAAGCTGGCAGAGCTAACTGCTTGGTAAGAGGAGCAGAGCATCTAGTCTTGCCTGCTTAGAAGGCTGTAAAGCACTAGTGAAGTGTTACATTTATAGTATGCTATTTTGACAAATGTAAGTTGAGCCACGTGTTTTTTCAGAGTTTAAAATAAATAATTCCAGCCTTCAATGTTCAATAATTAGATACATTTTTTCTTTAATGATGACAGATGAATCCAATGAGATAAAGTAATTTTTCAGTAATACTTTTCATGTAATTTATGTTTAAAATACCTAACTTTCAAAGTCAATTGTCTAACACAAATGTTTTTTTTAATAACCACCAACTGTTTATAACTACAGTACTTTGCTGTGACCTTTTCTGTGTCATTTTAATATAAGCTATTTTCAAAGTCACTACACGTATAGGGCCTCATTCAATTCGGGGCCGTTACTCGCACGCAAAAATCTGATTTGCTACTATTGAGATGCGTGCTCGAGTAGCTCTACTTTTACTATGCTATTCAATTGGCTGGGCACGCAAGTTAGTCCCCCTTTGCAAGAATCGGAAACCAGCCTCTCGGTAGTAGCATTTGCGGGCTTGAACATGATCTCGGACGCAAGCCTGTAACTGGTGGTTCAAGCCTGTAAGATCGGAGCACTTGAAATGCAAATATAAATTCAATCCAGCACTGTAAATGATGGGGAACACAATGGTTGACATTAGAATTAAAAGCACAACATTAGCAAGGTCGCACATCGCTAAAATATAATACTTTATTTCCTGTTTAATTCCTGTTCAAAGTCCTACAGGCTTGAATTACCTCCAAGCCCTTAACTCGTTATTCAATGCCATAGGTTGGATTCCAAAGTCCTACAGGCTTGGAGATTGAAGCCCGTAGGACTTTGGACGGAAAATAAACATGAAATAAAGTATTATATTTTAGCGATGTGCGAGCTTGGGAATTTATATTTGCATTTCAAGTGCTCCGATTTGTAAGTAAGACCTTTGCGAGACCTTGGTATCAGTAACCTGTGGTTCGAGTTTAGCCATTTACGGGTTTGACGGAAGGGAAAATCGGAGCATTTGAATATTGATTTGTGATTTTTTTGGCCGCAAATTTTTGCGGGCGTGAAAGATCAAATGTTTGGAGGGAAGCAACTTACGATTTTGAGACTCGGAATGGATAGTAGCGCGCAGCAAGCTAACAGATCGGAGCTCGCAAGTAGGAGGCATTTGAATAGCTAAGTAACTTTCGACCTCTACTTGTGAGCCTGGATCTCAGAAAAGTAGCAATTGAATGGGGCCCCTAGTGAACCCACTAATATTTTATATAAAAACTGTAAGGCAGCAATCACTATATCTATACTAAAAAGTAAAGCACTACTGTGGTGCTCATTTAATAGTGATTCATTTGCTTATTTAGAGCCCTATTCAATTTGAGACTTGTAACAATACCAAATTTCAGCTGCTGGTGCATTTTAAGTAATGTTACATATCTATTCAATGTCCTTCAGCCGTAACATTACTGATCCCACCCGCAACTCATAATCCCCCGGCGATCCCCTTCTCCACTCACTCCCAATAACCCCCTCCCTCTCTCACACCCGATCCCGATGAATCCCTTGAAACCCCCATGCAGGGGCGGATCTACCACCAGTGCAGCCGGTGCGTTGCACCAGGGCCCTTGCTCCCTCTCAAATCCCCCAGGGCCCCTTGTCACACTATTTACGCCCCCCTCCTCTTACTTGTGCTTTGCAGCCCCTGTCCCGGATCCCTCCCCTGCCGGAGCTTCATACTGCAGGGTCACGTGAAATCATTAGGAATCCCCCTCCCCTGTATGAAGCTCCGGCAGGGGAAGGATACCCAACCTCTGAGCAATGAGATCCGGCACAGGGACTGCAAGCCACAAGTAAGAGGAGGGGGTGAATGAGGTGCAGGGACTTAATGGGACTATGAATAGTGTGACAAGGGGCCTTGGGGGGCGGGTTGAGGGGTTGAATAATGCTCCTGAGGGGGGGGGGGGGGGTGGTGGTAATGGTGCTCGTGAGGGGGCCCTGTGGTTGAATATGCCTGCTGAGGGGCTTGTGGCGATGAATGGTGCAACAAGGGGGCCCAGGATTTTTTTTGAGGGGGAGTGAATGATGCTGCTGAGAGGGGCCCAGGGGTTATTATGGCTCCTGATGGGGGGCCTGGGGCATTGGGGAGTGGATATTGCTGCTGACTGTGCCCTGGGGGGTTCGGGGAGTGAATGTTGCTGCTGGGGGGGGGGGGGGGCAGGGGTTATTATGGCTGCTAAGGGGCTTGGGGGGGGGGTGAATGGTGCAACAAGGGGCCCTGTTTTTTTTTGGGGGGGGGGTGAATGATGCTGCTGAGGGGGGCCTGGGGTTTTTGCGAGGTGAATGGTGCTCCTGAGGGGTTGGGTAGTGAATATTGTTGCTAAGGGAGCGCTGGGGGGTGAATATGGCTGCTGAAGGGGTTGGAGGGGTGAATGGTACTGCTAAGGGGGAGCCTGGGGGTGCCCTGCACTACATAAAGAATCATTTGAACAAAAAATATTCTTTACAATAAAATGTTGTTTATATATATATATATATATATATATATATTTATTTATATATGTGTATGAATATATCTATGGCACTGGAAGGTGGCCCGGGGGGGTCAAAAAAATGTGTGCCCCTCCCCCATGGGGGCGGGGCAAAATATTTTTTTGCACCGGGGCACTGTGTTCACTAGCTCCGCCACTGCTCCATGTACCTAAAATATTAACCCAGGACCTCTGTGGTGCCTAAATGTTAACCCCCACCAAGGGGATCCCTAGAAGAACCTCCTCTGCATCTAAATATTAACACCTGTTGAGGAGGTTCTTGAAGGACCCATGCGTCATCTAAATTTTAACCCCATACCATGGGAGGAATTAAAGGACCTCTATTGTATAACTATTAACTCCCAATGTACCATGGGGGTCTGTACAGATGCCCTTGTTATACCTATTAACCCCCTAACCAACGTGGGGATCTATACAAACCCCATGATATAACCATTAACCACATAACTGCCTTAGTGGTAATTAAGGGAACCCCATGGTATCTAAATGAACCGCTAACTACCATGGGGGTCCCCATATATAATACAATATTTAATATTTATCTTGATTAATAGGGACATATACTTAACACTTTTTTGTTATGTCACTTTATGAAGCAGTGTAAAATCTATTTGGCTTTTAGATTTTACATTTGAGCTTTAGTGTTTTAGATCAGCAAACATGCTGCTCTCCACCATTCTGAGGATGGAGAGGCTATGTCAACTGGAATGTCCTCACTAAAGTCTTTATTTATTGCCCTGATAACACTGTTTGTTTGCTTCCTTCCCTGCAGTGGTTATTGTAGGCAATATTATTTAGCACTACCTCCTGGGCAGATCCTCTTTCACCGTCTGTACACCTAACAGGGGCTAGAGAGAAGCTTATCTGCTGGAAGAAACAATGCTAATTTCAAAAGTACATTTTAAAAGCTATTTTATGTTTTCATCTACGGAATATGTTAACGCGTTACAAATAAACTATAAGGATTTTAATGCTAATCAGTAACTATATAAACAAATGAAATTTGCATGTATAATTACTACAGTAACCTTTCAAGTTACCATAAGGAAATGGTTCATGTCACACTAACGTATTATTTGATGCGGTTGTGTCCGAGATGAGGACGACGTGTTGAGATATCGGATTAGCTCACTGGAGCCCTGAGATGGATTGTCCCCATAATGTGACAGGTCAGAGTGCTCAGTCATTGTGTGCCCCGTGCCCGCTCTATGGGCTTTTATTGAGCCTTTGTTCTCCCTCTACTAAAGGGAAGTTTGTTTGTACTCCCAGCAGTCACACTGCAGACATCATTGTTATTCCGGGACTCCCCCCTGTGTCTGTTAGTTCTGCTCTTTGATTTGTACAAAGAAAAGGAACTTGGAAACAGAAAAACAAATATCCTGGAACGATTCCACTTTAAAGGGACGCTGTCATAATACGACCATGGGAGACCCACTGAAAAATGGGGCCGATGCACATTACTATTTTTCCTCTATAATACATAGTGTGACAACTCCTTGTAATTTATTAATCTCAACAATTCACTTGCTAAAAAATAAACAATTTAATTAGTCACATGCTGGAAATTTGAAGACCCTTGTCTAGAAAGAAAAACAACAGATAAAGATACCAGATAAATATAACAGATAAATAAAATAACAGATTAAGATGAAATAATCCTATAATATACCTTTAAACAGATTTTCCCCTACCAAAAAATAAAAAAAGTTTAAAATCATTGAAATAAATTACATTTTGTCAGAAACTATTCTCTAGCCGTCCACACACCAGGATAGAACAAGAATTTGAGGTGTGATACAAAGAAATGTAGATCTGATGAGAGATCAAACAAAAAGACCTTAGATAGTCTGCCCATGAGCCCACAGCATACAGTGAAACAAGTCAGCCTGTATCACAGCATAAAGTGAAACAAGTGGGCTGCCTGGACATTATGAATTGGTGTTGACAAAGTGTTATATTATAAACAGTTTTTGAATAATTGACATACTATAAAAATGTATAAAAGCAGCATCCACCCATTAGTATCCCCCTCTGGACCTTGTAGTGGGGAAAGGGCTTGTGTACGTCAATGAAGCTGTGAGCTATACCATGTAGTGTGACCTGAGATAGTAAGGTCATAGCAGAGAGGTCAAACAAATCACGGTCCCCCAGAGAAGGAACTGACAACCCACTCCAGTATCTTTGCCATAAAAACCTTATGGATTGGCACAACCGGACACAAGGCCTGGCGTGCTGCAGTCCGTAGGGTCATGAGGAGTCAGACTCAACTGAATGACTAAACAAGAATACCTATTAGTATATATTTTATAAGTGATAAAGAATGTCTTTAAGATTAATTAACTGAGACCTTGAAACACAAAGTGCAAAATTTTAGAGCAACTAACTTAAAAGAATAATTTCCCTACCTAAAAACTAATAAGACGACTGTATGTCTAGAGCCTTTTAATGTTCTGGCATTTTATTAAAAAAATATATAAATGTATCCAAACCTTCTACCGTCAAGGGGCCCCATTCCCCATTTATGGTGTAAGTAGACAAGTAACTTGCCAACCTTTCTATCACATGCGTGAATTGCATTGGCAAGTTAGCGCTAGCTGTCACATTTAAATGACTAAGCCCTTCCACCTCCCTGATCGTACACATACTGATGTCCACCTTAGAGACAGAAAATGCCTTCAAGTGTCAGGTGCTATGATCAGTCTAACACCTCAGGTGAGTCAGATATGAGGCTTGTTTTCTCGTATGTAACACAATTAAGGCGCTAGTTGCGTGCACCCTAACACACTACACATTTCCAGTACTTGGGGGCTTTCATGGATCCCCCCGTACTCCTGCCCCCCTATGAGCCCAGGGATCCCCAGGATTCCCCCATTTAAAGAACATTAAATGGGGGAATACCAGGCATATCTCTTCCCACACGCTGAAGGGAACCCCGGGAATTCCCTCCTCCCAAGCGTAGACAGGATGTACACTTAATTCTATAACTGTGGTCTCATGGCACCTAAAGATTAACCCTGTGCCATGAAGGTCCTTAAAGGATGTCTGTGGGAGCTAAAGTGTAATCCTATAATGGACCCCCATGGCAAAGTAACTTGACTCTTATGCCCCTGGGGGTCCTCTAACCAATGACCTAGCTGGGCTTCCTGCATACACACAGCAGGGCCCTGCACACACACACATGGGAATCCCGAAGTCTGTGTATTATTATATCATGGTTATGGCTACTTTTTAGCTGGCATGTGATACACAGCCCTTTATGGGGTCACATTATATACTATACAATGAACAAAATACGTGTAGAAACTTGAGTTTAAGAGCATAATTAAGCAGGGAAAGGGATATAAAGCTGGCCTGTGCTTCATTTCTCTGCTGCCTGTCTTTGCTGTATGCCTTTGCAGAAGACTAGAGGCATCCATAATTATTTGGTGGAAGTGTTTGTGTGTGAGAGGAGTGTTTACATTTGTGGAGAGCTGTGATTGCAAGGACCTACATGTAACTAAAACAGTGCACTGATGCCATGGAAGTCCTTTATTTACATAGCATGTAATCTGTGCCATGTAGGTCCTGGAAAGACCTACAAGCCATCTAAATCTAAGATCCCTATCATACTGTTAATGGCTATGACACAGAAATCCTGTAAGGAACTATGGGGAATCTAAAATTAACCCCCCATCTAACCTTCGTGGCTCCTTAAGTATAATATGCAATAATTAAGCCCTATGATTAATCCCTTGCCACAGGGGTCCTGCAAGGTCTGTAATACTTTACCCTACACCATGGGGGTCCTCAAAGGTACTTAAACATTCTACTAGTACCATGTGGTACCTTAAAGGTTTAAAGGGGTTAATATTTAAGTACCATGGGGAAATTCTCTGCTCCCAAGCACTAAAGGGAGTACCCAGGGTTCCCTCCCCCACTATATTCTATAACCATGGGGGTCTATTGAGACTGCATGGTACCTGAAGATAAACCAGTGTAACCCCTACAATGGGGTCTTTAATGGAACTCTGTAGCAATGTAACAACAGAAGTGGGGGACAGTTCAGTAGTATCTGTTAGATAACTGGATCAGGCCCAGAGGCAGGAAGTTTGTGTTAATAGATGCAATCACAGCTCTCCACAAATGTAAACACTCCTCTCACACACAAACACTTCCACCAAAGAATGATGGATGCCTCCAAGATCCTACAAAGGCAGGCAGCAGAGACAGGCAGCACAGGCCAGCTTTATATCTGTTTCCCTGCTTCATTATGCTCTTAAACTCAAAGTTAGCAGACATATATATGTTTCCATTGTATAGTATATAATATGTGAGCCCATAAAGGGCTGTGTATCACATGCCAGCTATAAACTAACAATAACCATAATACACACAGAGTTCAGTGATTCCCATGTGTGTAACATGCTGTGTGTGTGCAGGAAGCCCAGCCTGCCCCATGGCCGTGTATAAATCCATGTTTGTCCCAGCCCGGCCCCCGTACAGCCCGAGCTCCCTCCTCCTCCTGCAGACTGTTGGTGAGACTGAGAATAGAGATCAATCTGCGGCTGGGAGAGGAGACACAGGGCTGGAGGTAGGAGAGGGGCCGGGGTGAGGGTGTACAGATGTATATATACATGTATGTAATCTATAGGCATGTGTATACACACACTGGTACAGCTGCAGCATCTATTTAAGAGGGGGCAGTATACACTTCATGTTATATTTGTAGGAGAGATGGAATATCTGACTAGGAGCTAACATTTTAGGAGACCTGATAAGCCTTCATATGTATGTATGTATATATATGTGTGTGTGTATATATATATATATACATATACATATAATTACACACACAATGTGTATGTATTAGATGTAACTGTTGTGTCTATCTGGTCCATTACTCAGATGTGCATTTATATTAATATGCATGGTGTGTATTTCCTATATAATATACAGACAGGCTGATACTGATATGTAACTATTGGTTGTATATTTAGAGAGAGGGTTAAATGGAAAAGCAGTCAGAGGGACCTATAGATAGGGGCATAGAAACTTACATTGTTACAAAAGGCTGTGTGTAAGGGACATGTGTACATTATAACCCTGTGTACACAGAATAACCCAGAGTATTATGTACATAGGCATAAAGTGCTATGTGTGCAGGGTCATGGGGAAGAATACTCAGGCAGGCTCATCAGTACTATGTGGAGCTCACCTTTAACTCTTTAAGTACTGATGGGTATGAGTAATACCAGAACAGTACTGATTAGATGGGCTCTGCCTGTACTCTCATACCTAGAGGATCTGCTTCTTTGTAGCTTTACACTTGTATGTTCAAGGTGTTAACAGTGTTTGAGATTGTGGTGTGTTCCCCCCCCCCCCCCCCCCAAGTATTTCAAAACATTTTTTTTATATAGATCTGGCAGATTTGTGTATTTTATAAAAAAATAAAAAATAAATCTGTGCTTTATAAGTGAGTTTTTCCCAGCAGTTAGAGCATATATTATATATATTTGTTTCCTCCCCATTTGCTTGACCTAGAAATAATCTCCCTTGTATCGGTCCTGTCTTGCTATAAGGGTAACAATACTGCACTCTTCTTGTGCACATATTTTGCCTTGACATTGAGTTAAGTTTGTGCACAAGTAACTGAGCAGCGCTGACATTTTATTGTTACCTTTTGTGGCCAACTCAAACTTTTTTTGTTTTTTTTCTTTTGTTTGTTTTTGAAGGCTTTAAAAAGGATGTTTTTGTGTTTTCTTGTTAGGATTGTTTAATATTATTGTTGTTTAGTCATATCCGACTTTCCATGACCCTATGGATCGCGTCATTCTGTCTCTGGTCATGCTTATCCATAAGGTTATCTCTGCAAAGATACTGGAGTGGGTGCCAGTTTCTTTTCCAGTGGATTTGTCTGACCTCTCTGCTATGACCTGCCTGTAGTTCATGGCGTCACTGAAGTACACAAGCCCCCTCACCTGGTAATGATCCAGAAGGGGTGTTTATCATTACTCCCCAGCAATAATATATAACGTGCTTATATCTGCTAGTGTCTATTTCTAAAAGGAAAAGTGGATACAAATTTTGGAAAAAAATGTTGTTTACTTCTACAATGCTAAAAAAAATAATATTTGTTTATTTTTATTTCCTTATTGCACACTTTACAGTAATAAGGGGAACACAATGCAATATAATGTACTGATCCGTCTTCTATGCATTATTATACATAACCCAATAGCACTTTATATCTTGTATATATGTTGCTTTGTTCTGTGAGGGCATACTAATGGTGATCTACTTACCATGGGGTTGCAGGACAATACACCGCTGATATGTGTACGTGTTTGTCCTTTAGTACATACAAGGTAAACCTAATAATGTTGCATTTTTCAAATGTGTTAGAAAGCATTGCTATCCCGTGATCCTCCCAACACATAGGGAAGGTCTGCATTGCCCTGTAATACATAGATCATGGCTGTGCCTGCATGCAGCTCTAATGCCTGCTCTGTGCTTGTGTTATTTCAGGTTGCTCCTGTGATATCTGACAGCGATCCCCCTCCTGCCCCATCCTCTTCTATTTGGAAACAAAAGCCTTGCAGCATGGGGAGTGACAGCCTCTTCCAGACATGCTGACAGTCGCCGGGTCCTGCACTACAAGGCAGCAGGACACTTTTACACTTGCTTATATTTTTAAAAAAGACATTTTTTGTTTTATTTATTTTTTACTAAACCTAAAGGCGGATTATCTTCCCCGACCCCTGTAAATTATGGCAGCTATAGATTCTGGGACAACCATCACCAGTCGCTTGAAGAACCTGCTGCGCTCTCCTTCCATTAAGCTGAGAAGACATAAGCCTGGAGCTAAGAAAGAAGACATAGCCAGCAAGGTCAGTGTATAATTTAATAACTTGATATATAACATTTGTTTTCTTTGTTTACATTGTGGCATTGCAGAGCTCCAGTTAGAAGCCATTTGATTTACTTCATTTTTATCAGAAAGGGAAAAAAAAAAAAAAAGATATATATATATATATATATATATATATATAAACAAATTGTATGTATGACATTATATTTAATACCTTTTTGATAAAGTAACTTTACAGAATTGGTGGTAGAGCAGATGAACCTTATCACTTTCACTGGAGGACAGTTTAACATTGTTAATGAATTTAAGTGTGGCTGGGATACACATAAGGTTATCCAGAGACCTAATTAAGCCAGATTTATGGGTGGACATTGGGCTGACTCTGGGGTATTTTTTTGTAATTTGCCTTCATATCGAAGTTATTATAAATCACTTGTATCATTATATATATTATTGTATGTATAATATATACTGAGGTCCTTTTCAAATTCGTTAGCAGTGGTGGTGACCAACCTCTAGATGGCGCTGCTGGTTTTCAGTGCCGCTACCCTACAGTTAGGGTTAGTTTAAGGGTTAGAGCAACCTAAGGTTACAATTTTTCTGAAATATTGGCATTGCTACAAAATGTCTGCAGCGCCATCCAGCCGCCACTGAAGCTGCTGGCAAACTAAAAATGGGATAGATCCTATTCTTATCTGTACTATATGTTGCCTTATTTATATTACATTAATGATGATAATATTTGTTCCCACATAATCTACTCTTGTGATATAAAAGTGGTTCTCGGAGGGCTTATTTTCACAAACACTTTTGGGGATCTCCTGACTTCTACTCAAACTAGAAGGAAAGTTTTTGTTATGACCGTAAAGTAATAAATAGGGGGTAACTGAAGTTAGGCATTAAGGAGTCTCTAGTGGAGGGGAGCTTGCTGTACTTGAAGGACCTCTGTAATGTCCTAACAAGAGGAGCATTGACCATTAATAACTGATAAGGTCATTAAAGGGAAGTTGGCTGAGCATCTGAAATAAAAAGGGCATACTGGCTAAGCATTCATAACTAGCCTACAAGGCCAATTGTGTAACTGCTACAAATGATAGTGAACTTCCTTCTTGGCCAGTTTCTACTTTAATAATCCTTTTTTTATATGTTTTTTTGTATAAGATTTCCCACCCTGTTCCATAATGGGTTTTGTAAACCAATAGAAAGCTGTGCAGCTATAATGTGTTAGCTGGGACCCACGTGAGGTCCTAATATGGTGAAACACAGGAAAGTGGAATTTGTGTTACACTTGTCAACAACACAAATAGCCCAAAATAGGAAGCAGCTGAGAACTAGACGGGGGATCTCTGCATGAGGTGCCTACCACGTGTCTAAATAGATCCCACATATTTATAGAGCGTATATAAATGTCTTGGGTGCAGGGTTTCACGTGGCTTGTAGAAAAATAACATGTTTATATGTCCAGTAGTGGTATGTATTTTATTACTTTACATAGTTACTTTTTTCATGCAATTGTTAAATCTACAAAAAAAGTTTTTAGATTTTCTTTGTGGATTCTCGTTTGTGTTTATTTTTTTGAAAATATAAAATAAATAATAACTAGTATAGTTTCTATAATGTAGTTCTCTTTGGGCTGATACAATATCTGACTTCTTGTGCACTTTCACCCTATACTATTTCTTCTTGGCCTATAACAAATCCTATCAATGGGACATTGCAATAATAACACATACGCCATGTGACATTATAACACTTTAATGAGATTAACAAAAAAATCCTTTAATGTGATTAAGACATTAAATAATTACTGGCCGAGGCTTTGTGGTTTATATCACGGACCGTTCTTATACATTGGTAACTATACAAAATTTAAAAATGTTTGAAAAAACTATTTGTATTCCTTCAGAATAACATGTGGGGTCTCACATGTGGGTCCCCTGACTATATAGGTATATTTTTGTATGGTGTATCCTCTGACTGGTGGTTGAGTTCTTATTTTGGGGGGCTCCTGGCTGATTTCTGAATTTTAATGGAAACCGGCCTGGATAAGAGATGGGGAGGGTTTTTTAGTGTATCCTAGATTTAGAGGGATGTTTTGTAGCCAAGTATGGGTGTTGGTAGAGAGGAGTGTGGGGGCTATGCCAGGGGGAGGGGGGCTTTTGGCACATCCTAGTTATGGCATGTTGGCCTTATGGTGCACCATGGATGTCATTAAGGAACATGGTGGGATGGGAGCAGGGTAGCATCTGTATGTGAGTGGGAAGGGGGTTGATGGGCTCTTTGACACTTCCTAGTTGTGAGTTGTTGCTGTGTCCGACTCTTGGTGACCAAATGGACTACAGCATGCCAGGCCCATCTGTCTGTTATCCATGTGGTTTCCTTTGCAAATATACTGGAGTGAGTTGCCAGTTGCTTTTCTAGTGGACCACGATTTGTCTGACCTCTCTGCTATGACCTACCCATCTTTGGTAAACCTACATGGTATATCACACCGCTTCATTAGGGTACACAAGCCTGTTCACCATGACAAGGTAGTGACCCAGAAGGGGTGTTACATTCTGTATTAAAGCACCACCGTGGTCAATAGACTTTCCATTTCCTCTCTTGAATAACTAAAATATAATACTGGCAAAAATAATAATAAAAACAAACCGTCATTACGCTTTTTAAGTCCTGTTACTAAAGGAACCCATTTTATTTTTTTTAGCTGATCCGCTTTTTTTACATTGTCAGGAGTATGTGTCCTTGTAAGCTAAAACTTACTTCTGTGGAAAGCATTGATAGTTGTGGATGCCACCTTCCCATTGTGCAGATAGCAACTTCAGTAAATTGATAAGAGGATACCATGGTAGATTTCAAAGCAACATCATTGTGTATAAAATGTTCTATATTACAAGCTGTATTTTTGTTTTTCTGGTCTAAAAAATAGTATATTTCGTAGTGTAGTTCTTCTAAATGTTAAATTTGATACATACATACATACATACATACATACATACATACATACATACATACATACATACATACATACATACATATCCCTGTGCATTAGACTTCTCTCTCAGGTGTAATATACATTTATCCATAATCTTCATCTTGGAGGCATCCTCCTGTGCCGGCTTGTTCCCTGGGAGCGCTGCATACCTGGGCCTGTCAGTGACACTTCCTCAGACATCTCATCTACTGCTGCTTCTTATCTTGTTCTTATCTAGCTGGTGTTAAAGCCCCAAGCCTTGTGAGAAGGAAACTCTATCACTTTATTGTTGAATACTATTTCACACTTGACATTAGTTTTTAAAGTAACAAGGAAAAAGTTCACATTTTATTCCAGAAATAAAATGTACACTTTAAAAATAACTATAATAGCATTTAGCAGATCCCTACCAGCAGTTGCCAGTACATGGTGCTCTAAGTGAGGGCTAGAGTTAGGATTAGGGTAGTGGCAGATGATAAGCTTTACGCAGTCCTGGACAGCGTGCTACTACTTTACTAGTCTTGGCTCGTTACCGTTGCAACACCTACAGGGACAAAACGGGAAAGACCCCCATTGGCTGTAATAATTTTTTTTTTTTTTAATGTGTAAAGATCCACATTCTAAGGTAATAGTTTTCTCAAACACAAGATTTGCAAAGACGAGTAAAACCAATATAAGCATTTCTACTGGAATAGTGACTGGCATTAGCTATGGAAAAACTAATTGTTAAATATCTGTCACAATTTCCTTTTTATTATGTCTTTTCAATACAACCTGCTTATCTTCTTTATACCCCACCCACACTCCCTGCTGACCTGAAATGCTGTTGATAATTTGCTCAGATAAAATCGCTAACTTCTGTATTATTTTTAAGACACATCCACATAGAATTTTAGATTACAACCAATTGCAATCTGTTTACATTTTTGTTTCTTAAAAAAAAAAAAGGGACTTTTTCTGTGTCACTTTAAGGACACTGACACTTTAGTTTAGACATATTTTTTTTTTCTAGTTTTAGATGTTTTAGAAGCTCCTTTTCCCAAGAACAAAGAAGTGCTGATTGATTATATACATGTATGTACAAGTTTCCACGAGCAGCCTTATCTAGATGAGATTAGGTAATGGTCATACTATCCAGTCATGGAGTTTGGTTCCTGTGGAAACATGGACACTCGATCCGGATCATACGTAGGCCGAGGACATCGGAACATCATCCTGAGAATACAAGGTTAATTACTGGATAAAGGGTCACAAGCCTGGATCATGCGCAGTGTAGTTGGGTGTGAAATATAACTGGCACTGTATCTTAAAATAAATTAAAGTTGTGTTTTTTTTCTTTTTTTTTTTTTTCTTCATGCAAGTACTAGCCCCTTTTTTACAGTGTGCACAGAATAGCAACAAAAAAATACAGCTCAGTTAATGCATACTGTTGTTCAGTCATGTCCAATTCTCCATGACCCTATGGATTGCAGCATGCCTCGCAAATTGTTATGTTGTACTTATCCATACGATTTTTCTTGGCAAAGATACTGGAGTGGGTTTCCAGTGGACCCTGATTTGCCTGACCTACTCATCTTGGGTGACCGTGCATGATATAGCTCACCGCTTCATGAAAGTACACAAGCTCCCTCACCATGACCAGTTATCCATTCACAAAGGGTTAATCCGTTTTTTACCATTAAAAAAAAAAAAAAGACAGATGGTGTATAATTGCAGATAATAGTTAAACCATTAATATCCTCTTCTATTCCTGAAAATAACCTACAATAAACAAAGATATTGATATTTACGCTAAAAACCTATAAGAACAATATCCAGAGAATAACTATAAAGCTGGTATTTAATCCATCTGCTCGGCCCTTTTTTGCTTATGTGCTGTTATGCTGGGAGTACAGTTGTATCCTCTGGACTCCACACAATAGATAAAACGGGATCCATTCCAGCTCATCAGATAAGTTCTGCACTGCTGGGATTATAACATAAATACTGTAATAATTCTGGCAGGACCCTGCAAAAAAGTCTCAAGTCTCGGTAAACAGATTTTTTTTTTTTTTTAAAGGGATTCTTAAGGCAATTTTTTTTTTTTTTTTTAATATAAATGTTATAACTAGATGACTTAAGTGTAAAGTAAATGACAATTACAGAGGATGACACTTTTTTTCAATTAACAAACTTCTGAGAAGCCCCCAGAATGACGGGCTTGTTTGCTGCACAGCTTTACTGGCAGACAGCCACAGTTTGACAGATTTGAAGAGACGCTCCAACCAAAGATGGAGGAAAAGTAATGGTAATTTTTTTTTTTTTTTTTTACTTGAGAGCATATTTTCTTGGTTGCAATAAATGTAAAAGTTTATTCTGATCTTTACTAAAGATGGACAATTTCACTGGCGGCTAAAAGGTTATTTTCTAGGAGTGTAGGCCGACTTTCTTGTCAGGGCGTCTTAAAGGGATATGGAAGTTTCCCTGTTTATTAAGAATAAAATAAACTATGTAAATGTGTGTTTGCTTATCTACACCTCATTTTATTTACAAGTGATTAAAAGTTCTGTTTTTACTCACTGAAAACTTCCCAATAGTCCCAACAAAGGCCTGCCCCAAGCAACTTATGCTCACAGTGTCTCTTTAGTACCAATCGTAGACTGACTCTCAACAGCATTTCAAAACATGCTGTTGAGAGAGAGAGTCTAGGATTGGCTAGTACATCAAGCACCAATAGAAACACTGTGTGCATGAGCTGCTGGGGGGCAGACCTTTGTTGGGACTAGTGGGAAGGTTTCAGTGAGTAACAGCTTTTTAAGCACATTAATAAAATCATGTTTACATCTGCAAACATACAGGAAAATGTCCATATCCCTTCTTAATGTTAAGCTCTGTAGAACTCCTCTCATTGAATCTGATTTCTTAAAGGGCCTATGACCCCCCCCCCCCAAAAAAAACGATATATATATATATATATATATATATATATATATATATATATATATATATATATATATATATATATATGTGTGTGTGTGTTTCCATAGTGAATTCATCCTGGGAAATGTCATGTTGTCTTTATATGCAAATGAGGGGTTCAGGTATATTCGCTTTTGTGATGTGCAAGTTAGGATTACAGACTGCCTGTCTGCCTCTGTATTGGCCAAAATAAAGTTCCTCAATGTTATCTGGCAGTTAGACCCCTCTCCCGCCATTATGAAGCACTCTGAGCTGCATGCAGGAGCCACACAATGTCATTATACATATTTCCCATGTGGTTTTCTTTCAAATCACAGATTCTATGCATTGACCAAGGCGGGTAACTATTGTGAGTATTGTAGGTCTTCTAACCATACTAGGGCGCTTTCTTTCCTGTTCAAAGTGGGTTTCTCCAGCCCTTGAGGGCCAGTGTCCCAATGTGCTTGAGAACAGGTGGCTCGGCCATGTTTGATTCCTAATATACAATCTGGTCTGGACAAGACTTTTGCTAGGTAGTGAGATTGTGAGCCAGACTTTACAGCTTTCCTCCAAACCCCACTGTTAAGGAAGCTGTGTAGTCCCATAATTACAGAATTCATTTTCGTTTATTACGTGTCTTAGTATTCAGTGCTGGGCCACTCCATCATGGTCTCACAAGACTTTCCATATTTTTTTTTGTGCCTTCTTTTTTCCAAGTGAGGGAGCTTTGGATATTGAACATGAACTGCAGAGGGGAGAAACCAGTTAGGAACTATTTGTAAGCTTTTATGCAGGAAAAACATAATGGTTTTTAATACTTATACATATACACACACACTTTATTTTATTACTGTATGTATAGTATATTCCTAGTGAAATGTCCCTTATCTTCTTCCCTGCATCTCTCACCAGTGACTCGTGTTGATGATGTCACACAATCTTGATCAAGTTTGTTTCCTCAGTAGGCTTGTTGTTCAGAGATTCTGGCCAAGCTTAATGCCAAACACCTTGGATGGGTGTATGTCTAAAATTAATGGTTTAAAGACACATTGTTTCTTTAATATCAAATAACTTCTTTTAAGATGTAAACTGTGTGTTTGTTGTTGTTTGTTTTAGCTTTAAACATGTAGGTCCCAGAGTAGATTAACTGCTTAGGATGTATGATTAGATGTTTGGGGGGCGGATCTATATGAATCATACTTTTTAATTACCTCCATACTGTGCTATTCAGTCAGTCATTTCCTGTTCGTTTTCAAGGATGTTTGAACAAGTGTTGCCTAATAATAATTTTATATTTTTTGCAATACTAACTAGAGGTCTAAAATGTAATTAATTTGCAGTTGCAGCAAGGTCACCGCTCCAGTGTCCCTCCTGTATGGCAGAAGAGTTGGATTGTGTTGTACAGCATGGTAGGGAGACTAGAAACAGCACATGACTATATATATATATATATATATATATATATATATATATATATATATATATATATATATATATATATATATATATATATGGCTCCACTTTGTTAGAGGGATTCTTTAACAGAAGTGAATAGACGTCTTATCTGAATCTGCTGTTCCTCACTCTCATCCTAGATATCTAAACCTTTTAGATCAGACAAAATGTCTGTCTGTATTATTGGAAAATGAAATACAAAAATACTGTAGTTACTTAAAGTGTTAAAAAAAAAAAAAAAAAAAAAGTTCCTTCTGTGAGTTCTCCTCTCCCTGTGATATTTGGTCATCCCCGTGCTATCAGCTACAAAGGCACCAGTGAGCAAGGAGATGATTTAATTGACTGTTCTCCATATTTGTCCTATAACAGAAATGAGAGGTTCAGTGGCCTGATAGTGGCTGTATCTCAGTGTGGCGTTGCTGTGTGAGTCACATTGTTGGTCCTAGCCCAGTGGATATGGTTGCCACATGCCGTGAGGAGTGGCGGCCAGGCTGTGAGTTGCTATGCAAACCTTGCGTGCTGCAGTAATTCTCCAGGGCCTGCAGAATGCTGACAGGTAACTAAGGAAGAGAAAGGAGTAACGGTCTGTCTGTGTACACAGCATTTCCAGTAATGAATAGAGGGAACATGTCCTTTTCAATATTGTATACTTATAGGTAATCACAAGTACTTTATAGACTTTTAAAAGCATATTTAATGGCTTATGAGTGCATCAGGAGAATCGGTAGTGTTTGAAAACACTTTTTGAATTGGGGTGGGGGGGGGGGACAAAATAAACATTTGCTAAATCACTTGATTACATTTGATTTTGAGCATTAACACCCTGGAAATCCCTGCTAAAATAAGGATAAAATTCATAATTGGTTTTGACCAATCACAGGCCGCTAGAACAGTGTTTCAATCAGTGATGGCCGCTTGTGCAGCAAAGCATTGTAGGATGTGTAGTCTTGTTTTTCCCCTGCACAAGCAGGCAACTCTGACATTGCTCTGTACTGTGCTACTGTTAGATTGAAGGTTAGTATAGGGTTAAAAACCATAACCAAATTCAGTGTTCCTACTGGTAGGTACACTGTGCCTATGTACACAGCTCTGAGGGTGTGGAAAACTTTTTTTTTTTTTTTTTTTTTTTTTTTTTTTCTTTTTAATAAATTAAATTTGTGTGTGTATAGAATGACGACTCTGTGTAACGTGTGTGTCTGATATAAGCAGCATTTGTTAGATTAGAAATAGGGAAAAACAGGGAAACTTCCATAGCTTTTTAATATCCTTGATCTCTCCTTAACAAAACCTATGAATGTCTGTTTCTTTGTGGTTAAAAAACGTTGCCCGACAGCTCCAAATTCAAGCTTAACCGTTTTACTGAAAACATTTTTATTTCTTTTTTAATGAACATACAATTGATAAATGGCGTTTCCTTCCTTACAGTAGTTGTGCGCAACTCATTCCTATGATGGTCTCTACCAGGACAGGATTTCTGGATCTCTGCTAGTTTATTCAGGTTATGCTTTAGCACCTTTATTTACATAGTAATTGAGGTTGAAGCAAGACTTAGTCCAAATTCAACATTTTTAGATCTCCTCTGATCTGTAAAACGTGGATTAATTGATCCAGAGGATCAGATTCCTCCCTGGATCAATACCCCCTCTCTAACCAGGATAACTGTCACAACCTTCTTTTTGTTCTTTTTTTATGTAGGGTGCGCAAAATTGTCCTCTATATTCCAAATGAGGGCTCAGTTTCATTCTGATTGGTCCACTTTGTTGTGTTGACGCAAAGCGGTATTGGAATCCTAGACTGTGGCCGGCCCTCCTAGGACTGAGTAACCTATAGTTTTAAATTCTACCATATTTTTAAGCCCCGTTGTGTTGCTTTTTGATCTTAACACTTTACTACTATGTACGTACAAGTTATATATGACCTCCCTTTTATACTCCAGGCGTAATCTCTTGACCAAAAGTCATTTCCCACATTTTCTGTTTGATAATCTATTATCTTCTGCATTAACAGGATTTATTTCTTCCTAAGTACCTCAGCCTGCTATTGTGATCTGAACATATTGGATTATCTGTCTTTATATAGAGCGATGGGTTGGCTCTTAATGAAATAAACTGGTCAATTACTACAGGTTTGGTTTAATGAGGAATTGGTTGGGCAAAGCCGAGAGACAGATGGGACTTTTCCTCGATAGCCTCGGGGGAGCACTCTCCCTTGTCACAAGCTCTCAATGCTTCCTACACTTATCCAGAAAGGAATTATGACTGGCGGTGTCTGGAGGTCATGGGTGTTCTGTTAGAGAGAACTTTTATCATAATAGCTGCATGGCTTAAAGGGGCACAGAAGCATCAAAAATGGGAAGCCCAATTAAAGAGCATCTTGCAAGCTGCCAAGTAATATGAATAAACTTTAAATGTCTTGAGGTCAAGTCTAGTTCCCCAGTTTTCAGTCCAGTTTCCACAGGTAATGAGCATGATTTTTTAGACTGCAGATATTGTTTAATTTTCTACAACTCTGACAAATTCTGATTATCAGGGACGTAATCACAGGAGGCAAACTGTAATGAACGAGCTTTCAAAAAGCATAACGCAAGTGTCCTAGGCAGAAATGAAAAGTACTTCTAGAAATGAAGATAATTGCATTTAGTTATTAAAGACATATGTAAGTTTCCTGTATTATGAATGCATCTGATAGAGGAGTATCCGTAGTGTATAAAAAAAACATTTTATTTTTTTTGCATAGAAAAATACCAAAATAAACATGATTAAGCTTACCCTAAAGTTTGCAAAATCTCTTGCATTTGCGAACAATTGATTATAAGAGGGAACACCCCTGAAAATACCTGCTAAAATTAGCATAAAATTCATAATTCGATTTGGCCAATCGGAGGCAACTACAGCAAAGAATCATGGGATTTGTAGTATTAGTTCCCCAAATCTCCCTTGAATCTCCACACTAGATAAAGAGCATTTCTTAGTTAGATTTGAATAGTAAGACTTAAATAATTGTGTTCCATGTCCTTTTTTTTTAATTGTTCATTTTATGAATTTAAAAGCACCGGCTTTATACATTAAAGCAGATGTTTTGCATGAAAAGTAAATGGTAAGTAAAGCCTGTTCTAAACTTTGTTAAAACTAACAGGAAGTGCACAGAGCATACTTATTAGTGTAGATTTAATTGTCAGACCGCTCTACTGCTCAGTGGCTGACCGGGCAAGCCCTAGATCCGTTAAACCTATGGATATGTGTTTCTGCTTTGAGAGCATCATTTAAAAAAGAAAACGCACAGTGCTTCTTTATGAAGATGCAACAAAGACAAAAAATGCTTCCAACGTCCCTTTTTTAAAATCTGTGCTACTATTGTGATTTATTTAACTGACTATGTTGTTAACAACTCTTCTTCCACTCAAATTTAACTACCATATTTATTTATATGTATTAATCACTTGGTAATATAAACAATCACATATACTAGTTGTCAAACTGCGAGACGTCGTCATGCTTTGCATGGTGTGTACGACTTGGGCGATGAGTGCCAAAGGTGCTCATTGCTTGCAAGCCTCGCATAGCGAGGCGAGCTGTTAAGCCATTGGTGCTCTTTGCCTTTGTGCTGCGAGATTTAAAGGCGCTCATTGCATGCGAGCCAATGAAACACGCCGGACTTAGCCACAAAGGAGCGCCGATGACACGTTGGACTACGAAAAATACGAACTTAACGGCCGAATCGCACAAACAAAAAAAACACAATAAAAAAATACAACAAAAACGTCACACAGCACGGGGGAACAGCCAGGACATCCGGGAGTGAGGTGGAACACGAATTTAAGTCTATATTGCTGAGTTTCGCAACTCAAATTGCTTATGCGGGAAAAGAAATGGCTGCCAAAAAAAAAAAATATATTAAGACGAGGCTACATGACCCCGGACCGCGCAATACACCGGCAACCACGTAGAACTTTCACACAGGAATACAAGGTACAACATACACTATTACAAAGGCTGGAACATGCTTGCGAGCCGCGTAACACATACACAAATGACGCAATTTTACAACACTAACTTGCAACTAATAATATTACTAATCTAAAAGGGCGCTTTACACAAATAAACAAATGGTTTGGCCTCGCGCATGCAGCCTAATTTATACTGCACAATTGGCACATTGCTGACACTTTTCTCCTCAGGGCAGCAACAGTCCAAATGTACATTGTATGCTGCAGGAAAATAAAAATAGATTGTTGGCTCTTCAGGATATTGATTAGGAAATGGTTACTTCATAAATTAATACTTTACCTAATGAATTCATTATTAGTATAAATATATATATATATATATATATATATATATATATATATATATATAATTTTACAATAAATGAGAAGCAACTATATAGAAACATATCTTTTTATTTATGTTAAAATACTTTGTTATAATGTTTTTATGATTGCTCCTTACTTTAGTCAAAGTTTGTCCCTTCAGAAAGAGAGAGGAAAATGGCTGCCAAGCAAGGCAGATCAGCCTCTATCCATGATGTCACTATAGTGCTGAGCACCCCCCTATCAATCTAATTCATTCTCAGAGTTTAATGGTGACGCACCCCTGCAACCTGGTTGGTTGGAGTAGTTTAGGAGGAGGAACAGAACTCTGTCTGAGCTGTGAACCGAGGGGGGACTGTCTCCAAATTGTAAACAACCTGAAAATCTTACATTTCTGTAAAACTGATTCCTCAATGAAAAATGGACATATTTCAAAAATGTTAAAAGTATTTCAACATGCCGTTTTGGAGATCTATACAGGGAGTGCAGAATTATTAGGCAAATGAGTATTTTGACCACATCATCCTCTTTATGCATGTTGTCTTACTCCAAGCTGTATAGGCTCGAAAGCCTACTACCAATTAAGCATATTAGGTGATGTGCATCTCTGTAATGAGAAGGGATGTGGTCTAATGACATCAACACCCTATATCAGGTGTGCATAATTATTAGGCAACTTCCTTTCCTTTGGCAAAATGGGTCAAAAGAAGGACTTGACAGGCTCAGAAAAGTTAAAAATAGTGAGATATCTTGCAGAGGGATGCAGCACTCTTAAAATTGCAAAGCTTCTGAAGCGTGATCATCGAACAATCAAGCGTTTCATTCAAAATAGTCAACAGGGTCGCAAGAAGCGTGTGGAAAAACCAAGGCGCAAAATAACTGCCCATGAACTGAGAAAAGTCAAGCGTGCAGCTGCCACGATGCCACTTGCCACCAGTTTGGCCATATTTCAGAGCTGCAACATCACTGGAGTGCCCAAAAGCACAAGGTGTGCAATATTCAGAGACATGGCCAAGGTAAGAAAGGCTGAAAGACGACCACCACTGAACAAGACACACAAGCTGAAACGTCAAGACTGGGCCAAGAAATATCTCAAGACTGATTTTTCTAAGGTTTTATGGACTGATGAAATGAGAGTGAGTCTTGATGGGCCAGATGGATGGGCCCGTGGCTGGATTGGTAAAGGGCAGAGAGCTCCAGTCCGACTCAGACGCCAGCAAGGTGGAGGTGGAGTACTGGTTTGGGCTGGTATCATCAAAGATGAGCTTGTGGGGCCTTTTCGGGTTGAGGATGGAGTCAAGCTCAACTCCCAGTCCTACTGCCAGTTCCTGGAAGACACCTTCTTCAAGCAGTGGTACAGGAAGAAGTCTGCATCCTTCAAGAAAAACATGATTTTCATGCAGGACAATGCTCCATCACACGCGTCCAAGTACTCCACAGCGTGGTTGGCAAGAAAGGGTATAAAAGAAGAAAATCTAATGACATGGCCTCCTTGTTCACCTGATCTGAACCCCATTGAGAACCTGTGGTCCATCATCAAATGTGAGATTTACAAGGAGGGAAAACAGTACACCTCTCTGAACAGTGTCTGGGAGGCTGTGGTTGCTGCTGCACGCAATGTTGATGGTGAACAGATCAAAACACTGACAGAATCCATGGATGGCAGGCTTTTGAGTGTCCTTGCAAAGAAAGGTGGCTATATTGGTCACTGATTTGTTTTTGAATGTCAGAAATGTATATTTGTGAATGTTGAGATGTTATATTGGTTTCACTGGTAAAAATAAATAATTGAAATGGGTATATATTTGTTTTTTGTTAAGTTGCCTAATAATTATGCACAGTAATAGTCACCTGCACACACAGATATCCCCCTAAAATAGCTAAAACTAAAAACAAACTAAAAACTACTTCCAAAAATATTCAGCTTTGATATTAATGAGTTTTTTGGGTTCATTGAGAACATGGTTGTTGTTCAATAATAAAATTAATCCTCAAAAATACAACTTGCCTAATAATTCTGCACTCCCTGTAATATGGTGTGGTCCAATATGTGCTAAATTTACTATCCCTTTCAAATAGTACATTTATTGAGAAATGTTATTAAAATCATAACCTGGGCTCCTTTTTGAATATAAAGGCAATCGGAGATACACAAAGTGATTTAACACCAGTAACCTAGACACACAGAGTATGGTAAAACAGAGCAACTTTTTAGTTTACCTTTTTTTTTTTTTTTTTTTTTTTATATGGGAGTGGCGTCCATGTTTTTTATTTATTTGACCGTTTTTTATATAGTCTCATACACCAATTTTTAGAATTATTTGAATAACCATTATATCCTGCTTGAAAATGGAAGAGAAAATAAGCGTGAATGTCAAGGGTCGCCTGAAAAACTATTGCGGAGTGTGTTGTTAAGCTGTTTGCAGTCCCTTGTACTGCTGAATTTGATATATGCGCATTTTCTATTGTATTGAATGGTGTATAGGCGCTCTCGCTACTGGATATGCGCGTCTTCTTTTGTATTGAATGGCGTATAGGGGATATGCCATTCAGAGATATATATATATATATATATATATATATATATATATATATATATATATATATATATATATATATATATATATATATATATATATATATATATATATATATATATATATATATATATATATATTGTATATAATCTCTTTTTCCTACTCAACAAAACATGAACTGTCTAAGATGTTTAATAGAGCCTGACTTAAGGCTATGATGTCCCTTCAAGACTGAGTGATGCTGGTTATTCCCAGTTTGACGCCTATAAGTAGATTTAATCTGTGCAGGTTTTTGTAATGAGACCTGGGAGGGGTCTGACTTCCTGTGGCTTTTGTTTTGTCTGTCCCCACAGTCCTCACCCTCTCACCTATTTCATGGGGAAAGGGTACAGTAAATAGGTGATTGACAAGCACTCCATGTACGACCATAGTTCCAGAAAAGACTTGTTAAGCATGTACCAATCTAACAATATTGGCAGACAAATTCAGATTTTGCACCCAGAAATGTTTTAAGACTCTCTTTGAATACAGGTATCCATTTCGTGTTTGTTTTATCCCATCCTGAGAGCTGGATGCTGGAAGTGTGTGTGTGTGTGTGTGTGTATGCTGGAAGTGTGTGTATATATGTAGTTATCTGTGGGGGAGAAAGGAACAGGCAGACATTCAGAGCCTTTGTTTGATAATTGGATAATATTGACAATGGCACCACACCCCTTCCCCTTCACTGGTGCAAAAGCTGGATATTGCTTCAAAGGATGTGACCATATATTGCCAGAAATGTAAATGATATGCGCACCTTCCACCAATGTATCATGGATGCCTCCAGGGTCCTACTGAAGAAGAAAATAAATCATATAGTTTATTTGAAAACAAGATACATTTCGATGCCTATTTGTTCTCTATCTCACATATAATAGTTGTTACACTTTGCGCGGTGCGTACGAGTTGCGAGTCGAGCCAGTAAGGCACTGCAACTATCGGCACAAACACGATGAGGCAATGAAACACGTGGTACTTAGCCACAAAACACTTGCGAGCCTCTCCTGTCGTGTACTTTTGGTCCTCTAGGAGAGAGATATATTTCTATGTATATGTAGTTAAGTAATAATGAATTATTTCTTAAATCAATTAATATACTTTATTTATAATTTTGATATGTGCAGCGAGCAATAGGCGGAAGAGCTAACAATCTGTTGGTATTTTGCGTCTGCATACAATATACATAGTGAGTGCTGGTGCCCTGCTTATAAAGTGTAATGAATGTTTGAACTGTACATTATAAATAGGCTGCGTGCGCGAGGTAAAGCCGTTGGTTTATTGTGTAAAGCGTCATTGTATAGTCGTAATATTAATGTGTAACGCGTCTCGTGAGCATTTTCCTGCTTTTGTAATAGCGTATTTTGTAGGTCGTAGTGTGATGTGTAAAGTGCTACTCGTTTTGCGTGGTCCGGGGTCGTGTATCCTTGTTTTCATTTTTTTTTATTTTTTTTATTTTTTTATTTCCTTGCTTAAGCGATTTTTAGAGTGGCGAAAATAGTCTATATGGAGTTAGTCGTGTTCATTCAGACGTCCTGGCTGTTGCCCCATGCTGTCTGTGATGGTTTTTGTAATTTTGTTTGGGGTGTATTTAATGTATTTTTAACGTCTCGCCTCGCTTTGCGAGCCTCGCATCGGCTAAGTGCTATGGTTTAACGGCTCTCTTCGCGAGGCTCGCAGCAATGAGTGCCTCTGGCGCTCATCTACTAAGTCCTACGCACCTCGCAAAGCGTGATGACGTCTCGCAGTTTGACAACGATTATATGTGATAATTATGCCATTAAACCATGGAAAGTATTTCTCATGTCAAGAGTTTGTTATAGGCTGTGCTCTTCCTCTTTCTTATAAATAAGCCTGCTAAGGTTCATTCCCAACCAAATCCCTTGCAGTGAATCACAAGTTGGTCTATAGGGTTTGCCTATGAATACAACTTTTACATGTGTTTGAATCTTGTGTGATTTTTATAATATTGTAAATGGATTTCTGCTGTTAGGACAAGCCATATTATCTGTGGGTGTTGGGAATGTCTGCATAATCACCCCGTGCTGTGCTCAAATATGGTTTTGGTTCAGGGAAAGAACATCTCACAGAACCACTTAACCAATTTGAAAAAAAATACGATTTAAAACTTTGAGACGGACTAAGAATTAGGTAGGGAAAAATTATACCGCTAGTTTTTAATTTAGATAATAAAAATAACCTTTGATGCCTCTGCTGGATTGTGGGTGCATCCATGATACATTAGTTTACGGTGTGTGTGTGTGTGTGTGTGTGTGTGTGTGTGTGTAGTTTACATTGCTAGAAAGCTGCATTTCTTGAAGCGATCAGTCCGCTTGTTTGCCACTAAAGGGATAAAGATGTAGCATACATTTTCATATTATACAATTATCAAACAAAAGCCTTTTTGTCTGTGATGTGTCGTTAAGTCGTGTCTGAATCTCCGTGACGCCAGGCACACCATTATGGTATTACATTTCTTGTCAAAAATACTGGTCCTCTCTGCTATGGCCTGCCCATCTTGGTTGACATGGTATAGCTCCCAGCTTCATTGGGGTAGACAAGCCTGGTCACCACACAATAAGGTAGCAATTTTTTTTCAACGTTCAACTAGAACCTGCTCTTTTTTTTTTTTTTTTTTTTTTGACACTATAAATGTTCCTTGAGCTGCAGTTTCAGAAAAAAACTGACAGTGCTGCTCTTTATTTGAAGAAAAAAAAAAGTAAACAAAAACTAAATACAAATGATCTGGCCATCCATACGATTTCTTTTGTCACCAACATTCAAGGAACTGCTTCCAGATTTAAACATCTACTATAGACCTATCTTCCCTGTAATCTAGCTACGTCTAGCAATCAGTCATAGCAACTTTTCAGTCTTTGGCAAGAAATATATATCTACAGTGGATCTAAAAAGTCTACACACCCCTGTTAAAATGTCAGGTTTCTGTGCTGTAAAAAAATGAGACCAAGATAAAACATTTCAGAACTTTTTCCACCTTTAATGTGACCTATAAACTGTACAACTCAATTGAAAAACAAACTGAAATCTTTTAGGTAGAGGGAAGAAAAAATATAAAAATAAAATAATATGGTTGCATAAATTATGCACACCCTTAAACTAATACTTTGTTGAAGCACCTTTTTGATTTTATTACAGCACTCAGTCTTTTTGGGTATGAGTCTATCAGCATGGCACATTTTCACTCTTCTTTGCAAAAAACACTCCAAATCTGTCAGATTGCGAGGGCATCTCCTGTGCACAGCCCTCTTCAGATCACCCCACAGATTTTCAATCTGATTCAGGTCTGGGCTCTGGCTGGGCCATTCCAAAACTTTAATCTTCTTCTGGTGAAGCCATTCCTTTGTTGATTTGGATGTATGCTTTGGGTCGTTGTCATGCTGAAAGATGAAGTTCCTCTTCATGTTCAGCTTTCTAGCAGAAGCCTGAAGGTTTTGTGCCAATATTGACTGGTATTTGGAACTGTTCATAATTCCCCTCTATCTTAACTAAGGCCCCAGTTCCAGCTGAAGAAAAACAGCCCCAAAGCATGATGCTGCGACCACCATGCTTCGCTGTGGGTATGGTGTTCTTTTGGTGATGTGCAGTGTTGTTTTTGCGCCAAACATATCTTTTGAATTATGGCCAAAAAGTTCAACCTTGGTTTCATCAGACCATAACACCTTTTCCCACATGCTTTTGGGAGACTTCAGATGTGTTTTTGCAAAATGTAGCCTGGCTTGGATGTTTTTCTTTATACGAAAAAGCTTTCATCTTGTCACCCCATAGCCCAGACATATGAAGAATACGGGAGATTGTTGTCACATGTACCACACAGCCAGTACTTGACAGATATTCCTGCAGCTTCTTTAATGTTGCTGTAGGCCTCTTGGTAGCCTCCCAGACCAGTTTTCTTCTCGTCTTTTCATCAATTTTGGAGGGAGCTCCAGTTCTTGGTAATGTCATTGTTGTGCCATATTTTCTCCACTTGATGATGTGTTCCATGGTATATCTAATGCCTTGGAAATTCTTTTGTACCCTTCTCCTGACTGATACCTTTTCACAATGAGATCCCTCTGATGCTTTGGAAGCTCTATGTGGACCATGGCTTTTGGGAAAATTTCAGTAAAGACCAACTAGAGCAGCTGAACTATATTTGGGGTTAATCAGAGGCCCTTTAAATGATGGCAGGTGTATGCTGACTCCTATTTAACACAATTTGGAATGTGATTGCTTAATTCTGAACACAGCTACATCCCCAGTTATAAGAGGGTGTGCAGACTTATGCAACCTCATTGTTTTTATTTTCTTTTTTTCTTCCCTCCACCTAAAAGAACCAAAATCTTTTAGGTGGAGGGAAGAAAAAAATAAAATAGGAGTTTAAATGATGGCAGGTGTATGCTGACTCCTATTTAAGTGCCTCTGATTAACCCCAAATAAAGTTTAAACGGTGTAAAACATTTTGCATACTTATTAATAAAAGTTCTTCGAAAGTGAATACAAAAAAAAAATATTTTTAAAAGACCACTGTATAATGGAAAACATGTTTGACGTTTATCCCCGGTTTTAAATATGCTCTAAAAGCTAGCTTTTAACTAAAAAAATAAAAATAAAACTTTGCCTCTCTGCTGGACACTGGAGATATATCCATTATGTTTGTGCATGTGAGAGAGGAGTTTACATTTTTGAAGAACAGTGCCTACATTTCTTGATGCAAGCAGCCTGCATCTAGTCCTGTGAGTGGGAGGGGTCAATCTTAATCTTCAGTTATCTAACAAAGCCTCATGACTTCTCCCTGTTCTTTCCTTCCATGCCTCTCGCTCTACTAATACATTAAACACACTCCATGATTCAGCTCTCATTAAGGGATGTAATAAACACAATGTATTCCTATAAGAACACAAGTCTTCAGAACTTTGTGCCATCCCAAAAAATGTTATGTCCAAAAAACTACTAATATTGCTAGTTTATTGCACCGTTTTCTTGTTTAACTACAGTGGTTGTTTTTAAGTTTTTTAATTTTAAATGATAGCACTCTACCTAATGATGTTCCTCTTCTTGCTGTTTGAGATTATTCAAGATGCTTTAGCCTGAGAAACCTCTGATACCTCTTGAAGATGTCTGAATTTTGTACATCTGTTCACAAAACATATTAACGAGAGGATCTTAAAGCTTCTCATTTTAATACATGTGTCTGATCATGTTTCAGTGGCACCTACATCTAGCATCCATTGTATTTTAGACACATACTTTTAAGCCTCATCGAGGTGGAAAAAACATGACTATAAAATGCCTTAGGGCTTTGGGAAAGCTATGGCGACATTATTCCTTTCACAAGACAGCAAGATGTGGAGGCACTGGAAACAAATGTGCTTCCTTCTAGTTGACTGCTTTTATGGGGCACATTACAGCACGTCTCACAGAACTCCAGCTTTCATTACAAAATGGCCTCCAGATATATTGGCTTCAGACTCTGTCTGTCTCTGACATGTTCTCTCTTCAATTAATATTGACAGCGACAAAAATTATATTTTCTCTGCTCCATTTATATGTAGAGAGAAGGACTGTAAGATTATTCTTGTTTGTTTTCTAAATTGAAAATGAATATAGTAGACTATGCAACACCCACAATCTCTCCTTCAGAAAGGATGTCTGATTTTATGATTGTGCTGTCTAAGAACATGAGAGCCAGGCTTATACTTGAGTTACTGCTTGGGTTGCTGGGCTGCCTATTTGTATGGAAAGTTCCAATGATTCACTTGCAGACTTTTTTTGTTTGGCTTCCTGTTCAGTCGTGCCTGACTGTCAGTGATCCTATGACCTGCAGAACACCATGCACATCATGTGTCTAGTTGCGCTTATCCATAAGGTTATCTTAAAGATACTGGAGTGGGTTGCCAGTTCCTTCTCCAGTGGACCGTGATTTGTCTGACCTCTCTACTATAACTTGCCCATCTTGGATGACCCTACATGGTTTAGCTCACGGCTTCATTGAAGTACACAAGCCCCTTCACCATGACAAGGTAGTGATTGAGATGGGGTCCAATCTTCTATCTCCATACCAAACTTTGAGAGAAAGATATAGAGGGAACCTGTGACCCCTGTTCAGGACTGGAAAGCTGCGATTGGACCTGAAATGTGGGACTTTTCTCTAAAAAAGAACATGTGGAAGGGAAACAAGAGCAGGGTGTTCTTTGCAGTTGGACAGTCCCTCTTTTCAGGGCAGAGGGGCAGTTGGTAAATATGCGGTTAAACTATGGAACTGCAAATACCCCACTCTGCACACTACCCTCACTTAACCCTAAAAACTGTATTTTATTGGTAAGCTGCACATTGTCGTTTTTTTTTTTTTCAGAATGATTTTACTCCCTCAGAGGATCTTGTAGAGTTAGAAAATTAAATATGGAAACCGAGTGTGGGAAAGAGAGGAGCAAAGGTTAAACGACCACTAAACCGTGAAGAATAATAACGTTTTCAAAGGAATATATTAGAAGTCTGACTCCGGGCATAATTAAGCAGGAAAACATATTAGTTAGAGAAAAAATAAATGTTGATGCCTCTGCAGGACCATGGAGAGAGAGGTGTGTGTATGTATTTTCTTTAACTGCAGTTGGAACCCATGAAATGAGTCAACCCTATACAATGAAATGCGTCATAAACATATAAGTTGCTTCTGATTAGATTTTGATTAAGGAAAAATCAAGTAAAAGTATTCACCCCTCTTGACTTTGTACCTATTTTGTTACATTACAGCCTTAAGTTCACTGTTTTGTTAATCTGAATTTTATGTGATGGATCAGAACACAATAGTCTAAGTTGGTGAAGTGATATTAGAAAAATATATACATAAAACTATTTTTTGGAATACAGAAAATTGTCATGTGCGTATGTATTCACCCCCTTAGTTATGAAGCCCATAAAAAGCTCTGGTGCAACCAATTACCTTCAGAAGTCACATAATTAGTGAAATGATGTCCACCTGTCTGCAATCTGTCACATGATCTGTCATTACATATACACACCTTTTTTGAAAGGCCCCAGAGGCTGCAACACCGAAGCAAGAGGCACCATTAACACTGCCATGAAGGCCAAGGAACTCTCCAAACAATTAAGGGACAATGTTGTTGAGAAGTACAAGTCAGGGTTAGGTTATAAAAAAAAATATCCAAAGCTTTGATGATCACCATCAAATCTATCATAACCAAATGGAAAGAACATGGCACAACAGCAAACCTGCCAAGAGATGGCCGCCCACCAAAACTCACAGACCGAGCAAGGAAGGCATTAATCAGAGAGGCAGCACAGAGACCTAAGGTAACCCTGGAGGAGCTGCAGAGTTCCACATCAGAGACTGGAGTATCTGTACATAGGACGACAAAAAGCTGTACACTCCATAGAGTTGGGCTTTATGTCAGAGTGGCCAGAAGAAAGCCATTACTTTCAGCAAAAAACAAAATGGCACGTTTTGAGTTTGCAAAAATGCATGTGGGAGACTCCCAAAATGTATGGAGGAAGGTGCTCTGGTCTGATGAGACTAAAATTGAACTTTTCGTCCATCAAAGAAAACTCTATGTTACATCACCGAAAGAACCGCATACCCACAGTGAAATATGGTGGTGGTTTTTGAGCAGCCGGGACTGGGAAACTGGTCAGAGTTGAGGGAAAGATGGATGGTGCTAAATACAGGGATATTCTTGAGCAAAACCTGTACCACTCTGTGCGTGATTTGAGGCTAGGACGGAGGTTCACCTTCCAGCAGGACAATGACCCCAAACACACTGCTAAAGCAACACTTGAGTGGTTTAAGGGGAAACATATAAATGTGTTGGGATGGCCTAGTCAAAGCCCAGACCTCAATCCAATAGAAAATCTGTGGTCAGACTTAAAGATTGCTGTTCACAAGCACAAACCATCCAACTTGAAGGAGCTGGAGCAGTTTTGCAAGGAGGAATGGGCAAAAATCCCAGTGGTAAGATGTGGCAAGCTCATAGAGACTTATCCAAAGCGACCTGGAGCTGTTATTGCCGCAAAAGGTGGCTCTACAAAGTATTGACTTAGTTATGCACATTGACTTTTTCTGTTATTTTGTCCTATTTGTTGTTTGCTTCACAATAAAAAAATAAATAAAAAATCATCTTCAAAGTTGTGGGCATCCTCTGTATATTACATGATGCAAATCCTCAAACAATCCATGTTAATTCCAGGTTGTGAGGCAACAAAACACAAAAAATGCCAAGAGAGGTGAATACTTTTGCAAGGCACTGTGTGAGTGTGTGTGTGTGTTATTTTTATAAAGTTTTCCTACACATCCTTTGATGGGTTAAACCTTAACCCTGTCAATGCCAAGCGACTTTGATTAGTTATTAATACAGCGTCCCACACCTTTAGTGTGGTCTGCAATACTTTGAGACGTGTTTTTTTCTTTTTAATATGAAATATTTATAGTTCTTATAATGTTAGATTGTAAGTTTGCGAGTTTTCAATTGTGTGTCAGTGTCTTGGAAACAAGCACTATGTGCATTTGATTATATGCTCAAAAACAGGGCCCTCCATTCTTGTTAAGTTTGTTTTTTGCCATGTACTAAACCCCTGTAGAGCGCTACGGAATATGTTGTCGCGATATAAATAAAGACAATAATAAATAATATGTTACAATTTAATATTCTATATTTATCCATTTTCTCATCTAGTCTGTAATAAAATGCATTCGTCCTTAATCAGGAACACAACATCTTTGATGTTTGTTTTCTGGGCTCAGCTTGTTCCATCCAATCCAGGACTACACTAATGTGGTTTTAAGCCTCTCCCAAGAACAGACATGCCTGCTGTCGTCTTATCTAAACATGATTTTCTTTTAAAGGGGTAGGCTGCCCACGCTTCGAGCATCAAAGTACTGCCAATGATCTGTTGAGATAGGCTGACGTCCATAAAAAATGCTGAAATTAGGATTAGCAAAGTGTTTGGATGCACATTTAAATCTGATACACCCAGTGTCATTAAAACATCACACATTACATTTCTATATGACTCTCATAACATTGGTTTGATTTAAGTATAAAATCAGTTAAGACAACCCAACATGCTTGTGAATTGGGTAATACAGCAAGATTAGCGTTTATGTAAGACCGAAACATAAAAGCATTTTTAGAGAAAAATTGTATATTTTGTCATTGGGGATTCTATTTTGCACTGCTAGTCTTGTCTGTAGCATGAGGTGGAGGATATCAACTGAGTGTTACTCTTATTTATTTCTGTTGTCCAAGGTCTAAATAGCAGTATTTCTACAGAACTGTATAGATATCTTATCTGAATCCACTGCCCTTCCTTCTCAGGTTTTTAATATTTAACTAAGCATGTATTCCATTTTGTTTCAAAGTCATGCTCTTTAAAATAATGCTGTAAATATATTGGTGGATTTGTACAATAACAGAATGATTATCTGTGCCATTTGTAATGAGCAGAACATTCTGTCTGTGTATAGAATAGTGTACAATCTGTACATAGTCCAAAAAAGTCCCATCTCTGTGCTCTGTTTCCATGGTAACAGCCAGGCGTGTGCTGTGGGCCGGGGTGCGCGGAATTGTTCTGGGCCTTAACAAAGACAATTATTGACTGTGTAGCTAAACTCTCTGGATTAATGAGGGAAAGCAGGGTTTAATGGGGCCCTCCCAGTGAGATGGAATCCGGACGCTTTTAATATCACTAGGGTTTTGTCTGCAGTTCTACCATTTTTATATTCATTTTAATTGCAGCAACCTTTTTTTTTATTTATTTATATATGCATATTATTTTCAGTCCTTATCCTTTAAAAAAAAGAACGGTCTCTCTGGCATTTTTTTATTTTTCTATTTAAACCTAATTTTATATATATATATATATATATATATATATATATATATATATATATATATATATATATATATATATATATATTATATATATTATATAATATATTCATGAGAACACACATCTGTTGCCCTGAATCGCCTCTGCATTATCACTCGGCTGTATAATAAAGCTGGCATCTTCAGAGCCTAATTATCTGTAGACACAAGTGAGCATGTTACAATCTCCAAAGTGTCCAGGGCTTCAAGAAGGATAACTGTTTGTTTCTTTGTCTTTAGGACAGAAGTGCTTGTGAGTGCCTTGAGGATACAAAAAGATTATTGTGTGCTTTTATTGGAAACATTCATTTTCCATTCAATTGTCACTATGTCTTGGGTGACCTTAAAGAAATAAACAAAAAGAGTCAGAGGTGCACAAGGGAGCTAAAAGAGGCTGCTCTCTGAGTAGGTAACCAGACAAACCTACTTGGGTGTGGATAAGTCTCAGATTGAGGACCTCTGAGAATGACTTTTTTTTTTTTTTTTTTTAAAGAAATGTCTGTATTTATTACTATCCTCTTATTTGTACCCTTTATTATATTCTGTATATTCACCATGCAGGGGTTAAGTACAAAACAAAAGGAGTGCCCTGGTGGTCCAGTGGTTAGGATTCGGTGCTTTCACTGATGTAACCTGGGTTTGATTCCAATCAGGGAACCAAGAGTTCAAGCCACCCCGAAGCCAAGGGGTTGTGCCTGATCAGTCCTTGGATGGGAGACCCCCTAGGAATACCAGGAGCTGTATGCTGGCAACCCACTCCAGTATCTTTGCCATGAATACCAATTGGATCAGTATGTTTTGCAGTCCATGAGGTCACGGAGAGTTGGACACGACTGAACGACGCAAACAAGACCAAAACAATATTAACATATTGCAAAAGAGAAGGGCCCTGTCTCTTAAAATTGAGAGCACATAGAGCTTTCCCTAAAGTACCTAGCAGAACGTGCAGTCTAGAGGGTATGGATGAGGTACAATGTATCCTGCATATTAAGCCTGAATGCGACAAACTTCTTTAAACAGATGTGTTTTTAGTGAGGCCTTGAAGGATTATTATTATTTTTACACCTTAGGGTCATGATATTTAAATGTTGTTATTCTGGAGGCTATGGGAAGCCAGTGGAGTGATTGACAGAGAGGTGCTGGGGTATAGGAGTCTAGCAGGGGCATTCATTGGGGACTGGAGTGGAGGCTGACGGGTGATGGGAAGGTCAGCATGGAGAGAGTTGCAGTAGTCTAGGCGAGCTATGACGAGAGAATTAATTCAAATTGTAGTTTCTTGTGTAAGATAGTGCTGTATTTTAGAGATGTGAAGAATGAAAGAGAGGGCAGGATCCAGTAGAGCCACAAGACTGCGGGACTTGGCGGTGGGAGTGCTGGTGGCGTTTGTTAGCAGCGAGAGAGATGGGAAGAGTGGAAGCTGTGCTTTTTTTATTTTAGAGACCATTAAAAACGGAATATACATTGCACTAGCTATTTTATTTGTGAGCTGCTTCTAATACAGTAGAAACCATTCTGATTATCTCATGACATTTTCACCTTTTTAGAAAACAATGGCTAGTACACATAGGTAGTTTTCATTGCTCTTTAAGAATAACTTCCATAACCTTTGAAGCAAAAAGGTCCGTGATGGTCTTACTGGAAACATTGCTAAAATTTCATTTTGTTAATGTAGAATTTGTGATTGGAAGGTTTGAGGAAATAAATAAAATACCTGTTCATTATGTTTCACATTTGTTCCATTAAAGAAAAATGTATTGTATTTCTGCTTGTTGGCTGGCATAGACCCCCCCCCCCCCCCAATTAACTTCTAAGACTTCCATTTGAAAACACACTTTTTCAGATGCTTCAAAAATCTTCCCATGCCCCTTTTAATCCTGTACCTAGATGCCTGTAATTTGTACCGTACATAAATATAAATGAGCAGCCTGCGCGCTACGCTTCTGTGCGTGTGCAGTTTTATGTTTGTATCACTGTGCTCATAAGTGTCCCTTTTTTTTCTTTAGAAAGCCAGATCCTGCATGTGTTCTTCTCCTTTCCTTAATCGGTTCTTATTGTTTATGCGCACAGCGTGATTAATGCGCTGAGCAGAGTCCCCTAGTTTCTTGCTGCCTAGGCATTTTGCCACTGCTGTAAACTTGTACTGTGCTTTTAACTTTTCACATCTTCAAATAAAAACTGTTTACATACACGCTGCCCGTAAAGTACTGAATATTAGATCATCAGCGAAAGATGGAGATTATTCTGAGACTCTCACGTTTTTAAATTACAATTAAATCCTCTAGTGTTACATTGTCTGCTCTGGCTTGAACATGCATCTCCCTCTTCATAGGAAGCTTAAAGGGTTATGGAAGTTTTGTTGTTGTCATTTCCTATTCTATGGACTGCAGCATGACTGGTTAGGTACATCTATCGGCCACTGCCCCTCTGAGCTCCATCAAGTTCATGTTCATTGGCTCAATGACCTCACATATCCATCTCTGCCTCTGCCGTCCCCTTCTTCTCGTGACTACAATCTTTCCCAACATCAGTCTTCTCTAGGGAACCCCATCTTCTCATGATATGGCCAAAATATTTGTTCACTGGAAGATTTGATCATGAGGCTGAAGCTCAGCTTGTCTTGATTTCCTGTAGTACTGATTTATCAGGTCTTCTTGCAGTTCAAGGAACGCAAAGCTGTTTTCTCCAGTTTTCTGGCTCTTATTAGGTATATCTTATACTGTACCTGGTTATATATTTACTTTATTTTATTAACAAGTGTTTATAAGATCTGTTTCACGGACTATAAAATCAAACCAACTTGGGTCTGCCTTCTGTAGAACTAACCAATCTGTGACCATCTTGCAGCAACATGCAGCAGAGAACTTGCCCCTAATAGGCTAGGACACTGCACATCCAGTCTGTGTCTGTATGGCTCTTCCCTCTGCAGTGCATGCAGAGACTATTTGTTTTCATTTCTTCATGAAATAAAGTACATAAATAGGTACACAGGTATATTAGTGTATATGCCTAGTACAATCAATAAACTTCCATATCCCTTTAAGTTCATGTAAAAGTCTTGTTGAATTGACCCAATATCACCTAAAGAAACACAAGGATTGTCTATTGACCCGGTCTGCAAACTTCAGCTCAGGTAACTTCTTTTTCTTCAAAAAAAAAAAAAAATTCACTTAGTGATAAATTAACCAAATGTTTTTAGAAAGTTTTATACTGCTCATAAAATGTTGTAGTTTTAATTGTTCAGTCATGTCAGACTCTCCATGACTCTATGGTCCAAAGCACACCAGGCACATCTCGTGTCTGGTTGTGCTTATCCATAGGGTGTTCTTGGCAAAAATACTGGAATTGGTTGCCAGTTCCTTCTCCAGTGTACTGCAATTTGTCTGACCTCTGCTATGACCTGCCCATCTTGTGTGGCACTACATGGTTCAGCTCACAGCTTTCTTGAAGTAACCAGCTAACTTACTACTTTATTTTATTTTTTTTATTATTTTTTGTTAGATTACATTAGTTTAAGAAAAAAAATATTTATTGTGCAATTTTTTTTGTCAATTAGAACATAACATGTTTTTAAATAAATGCAACATGTTTTCTGAGACATGGTCCCTAATAGGACACTACACTGCACATAAAGATGCTGGGACTATTTTTTGATTTTAGAAAGTAAAAACAAAGCTTTTAAATGCTTCTTAATAAATAAATAAATAAAAAAAAAAAAAAGTAAATACCTAGGTATATTACATACAAATCCAGAAAGCTTTCTTTTTTCCATTCATACCACTGTATACAATTTTCAGTGGCTGATAACCCAAACTCCACAAGTGACAGGGGCTGTCCTCCATCACAGTTAAATATTCAAAGCTGTTTATTTGGATTTGGAATCTTTATTTTAAAAAATAAATAAATAGAGTCAGACATGACTGAATGACTAAACCTAGTAGTGCCACACTTCAGTGCTCATGGGGCAAGTGATATGTATCTCCTGTCAGATTACTTTTTAGTTTTAATCGAATGGATGCTCATACATATCAGGGGGAGGTTGAATCCAGAAAGTGCAGCACCGACCATTTATTCTCAGAAAATATATTCTGGTTGTGAGCAATGGCCAAGTGTTGCACAGAGGGTGAGGCTGCCAGGCAAGGAAGCTGGTGAGCGTCTTCCTGTAACAAACAATACTTTCCCCAGGGTGGGTAATGCCGGGCACCTCTGGAGTATTTCCTGACACTTTCAGTCTAGGTTGCCAGTGAATGTGGCCTGTACAGCTGTAAAGACTACTTTTTGGCCATTATTTTCTCCAGGTGGCCGGTAGTGAGCGGATAAGATCACTTGTGAGGACTCCTTGAAGTGCAGATCTAAAGAAAAATGTTGCAAGTAGCACAGTGTCTATTTAAGGACACTATATTTAGGTAGACTATATTTAAAAGTTTAAGTGCAACACTGATAGTATCCCTTTAACAAACCTAAAGATCTGTTTTCTCACTTTCAATGAGTTGGTTTTTGAAGAACCAGAATTGATCATGGATAATGATTTAATAAAAAAAAATACACTAATTTATTGAAGGGACATTGTTTTCTTTGTTGCAATTGTACATTGCTGTTGGCTTCAATAAAGCTATGTTTAGATTTTTCATGCAGTTGTATTTCATGTTCCTTTTTTAAAGGCATATTTAAATTGCCTGGATTATGAATGCATTTTATAGAGGAGAATCGGCAGTGTAAACATGTTTATTTAAAAAAAAAAAAAAAAAAAAAAAAAAAGTTTGCTAAATCTCTCGTTTGTTAGCAGTTGATTTTCAGAGTAAACAACCCTAGAAATCCCTGCTAAAATTAGCATAAAATTCATAATTAATGTTGGCCAATCATAGGCAGCTATAACATTATTATGGGATGCATAGTCCTCTGCACAAGTAGCTCACACATTGCTCTCTGGATCTATGCATTGTGCTGTTTGCAATTGGGTAAGGTTTTAACCCTTTACTAACCTTCAAGCCGTGTTTCTATTGGTAGGTACACTGTGCCTATGTAAGCAGCTCTGGGGTGTGGAAAACATTTTTTGTGTGTGTGTAGAGAGATGGAGATAGTCTTTATATAAACAACTGTTCTGTTTGAATTTATTTTTCCCATGATATGTGACCTGCCTTGTCCTCATCTTGAAATTGGCAAAATTAGTACTTTGTGCACAGAAGTCCTAAGTGATAGCGTGAGCACAGCAATTTATTGACCCTGTAGGGCGTGCACTTTATTAAAGCTCTGTATTCTGCCAAAAGATGTTGCAAAGTCCCATCTGATGCCGTTAGCTCATTAATCAAAGCACACCCTACTGGTTTTTAGGTTAGGTTCATGTTGCTATAGAGAATAAGCTTTTTGTTGAAACCCATAACTGCCGTTCAAGGCACACGCCAAGACTGGGCACATACCGATCTGTTTGCTCTCCCTCCCCCATCTATTGACTTGCATAGTTTTTATGTATATAGGTCATCCTGTGTAGCAAACCTTCCTGCGGGGGAAAGGAAATATTCCAATATAGTCTGCTCAACTTTAATGCAACCACAGAGTATCCTCCAGCAACCATATAAAGGGTCCTTCGATCTGTCAAGTTCAGAGAAAGGCTGCTCCTAATTGAATTCTTTCATATATCTGATTATTTCCAAATGTCCAACTGATGCTTCCAGATTCTTATACACAAGCCGGGAAAATACTGAGTGTATTAGGAGTTCAATTTGCTAACAATGTATATTTCTTTCTTTTTAAATAGACCAGTTACTTTTTGAGGTTCTGGAGTCCTTTTTGTATATAATATTATTATTATTATTATTATTATTATTATTATTATTATCTTCAGTCTTTTGCTGGTCATACCATAAAATCAGGAGGTATCATGCCCTGTGCCCATATTGTAATGGATTTATGTGCTTGGTATAATAAAGTCTTGGTCTCCATGTAGATTTGTCTGGATACCAATTTTTTTTTTTTTTTAAGATTTACTCTAATATGGAGTTTTATGCTGCAGGTCACATACATCACAAGTCCTAACTTACTAGTTACATAAATATATTGGTATTGTGATGGATCATTCCCTTCCGCTATGTTCCATTCATGTGATGAGTAAGGTTAAAAAAATCAGAACTTCCTCCTGATACAGCTCTTAAGGAGTGTGTGTTGAGGTAGTGAAGGGGGAAGTTGGAAAGGTCATTAGGGTTTGTTAGATATTTGGACCGGAGTGCAAATAGCACCACCAGGCTCTTTCTTTACATGTATTGCAATGGGGATATCGGATGGTGCAGAGTACATATGTTGGCTTCAGGATTACTTGCAAGATAAACAACTTTACAATATACTTTACTTAAAATGTTCTTTGTAAAATCCTCTTGCCTTGTATCTGAAGCCGTTCCTTTTGCCTAAAAGGACCGCTGAAGTGTGCTTAGGATATATGATTACAAAGTTTTAAAATATAGCATTTCATTTTTTAAGTATTGTATTAAATATTGCTTTTAATCCCTTTTGGGAACAAAATGTCTACCACTGTTGGACACCTGGGAGAAATATTGGATTCATTAAAGATCTCTGTTCATTTCTTTTGAAATCTGCTACTCTATGTGACACAATCAGCGACCTAAGTAAATAGAGCAATCCCCAGTAGGATAACCCTCACATTCAGGCTACAGAAACACAAACTGTCATTTTCGATTAACCATAGTAAGTAACTGGACTGTATAGTTAAAATTGTGACTGTGCAATCACAAAGCTGTTGATAAAAACTTATTTCAGTCTACATGAATACGCCATCCCTTTAAACTGAATATTATAAGCTTATAGTTGATATGTAATTCTCTTCCAGAGACCAACATCAGTGGAGGTTGTGTTTTTTTTTTTTTTAGCACCAAGGGTTTTAGGTGAGGTTTTTGTGAATTAAGCAAACCATTCTGACTTTATGAAACCCTATACAGAGATGGCTACTTGGTGTCCTGTGCCAATTTATTTTTCACCAAGGATGAATGTTGATGAATGAATGATTCTTGAAAGCTGTGACCTCATAATCCTCCCATCTGATGTCATATACAGCAGCTGGAAATACCAGGTGTGTAAACGGTTAAATAAAATGGCCAGGCCGCAGTTGTCATCACACAACATTATGCCTGGACTTCCAATCCTGAAGAAGGCAAGGAAGAGTAGCAAACTGGGACCTGGATCTCCACACACGGCCCGCACTGTGAGTGTACGAGATCCTGCGAGTCTGACTAGGGATCTCCTTATCAAATGACAATTGTAGTGTGGCCTGAATAATGCAACTACAATATATTGGCAGAGGTTTAATCCATGAATATGGAAGCCTTTTTTTTTTTTTTTTTTTTTAGACAATCCTTTGTTTTTAAATAACTTTTATGTATAGGTGAATCCATCTTCTCGTCATTAATTACTTCCTTATGATTTATAGCATGATAGGTCAGGAGTATTTGTTAGGAGCCAGCAGTGATAGTCTAGGAGCCATAGCTCCTTGTATTTGTCAAATCCTAATAAACTCCTTTTTAATTTTTATACAAATATTTCTATATTTAATCCATAACCTGGTTCTTGGCAATTTTTTGATGGGCTCCTAACTAAACTGTCTGGCTCTGAAGTTTTAGATACATTTGGTTAACTCCTTTGTTAGATAATAGGATCTGATTGACATTGACACAGTCCCAGAAGTAAGTAGCTTGATTCAATAGATAGCTCCATAAATGTAATCCACCCCGTCACGTGTACCCATTTTTATTTTACGCCATAGCAAACTGGTAAAATTATTTACTTACTGAATATTTTGTTTCTTTGTTACATTATCAAATACCGCTTTTCAAATGCAAGACTGCATGTTTTCACAAATTCTCAAGGCAAAAATAAATGATTCAAAAGTGTAACTGATCTGGGGGTTTGCTCCTGTCTGCAAGTGAGCAGTGATATAATGAAGTCTACAGATGTATGTTTGCTCTGTGCTCTCACTTCCTGTGAGTTTCAATAAAGTATATTTTTGTTTTCTTCAGGGTTTTCAATAAATTGGAAAAATCACGTTACAAAAATATGGGCCGTAACACTTTGCAAAAATCTGGACCCCGCAAAAATACATATTTGCGAGAGTGTATATCTTTATCATCACATATAATAGTTGTCAAACTATGAATCGTCACGCTTTGCGAGGGGCCGCATTTGCGGAAGGTGGAGGCTCTAATATCGGCTGCAATGAGCCATTAGAGGAGCATTAGAGGAAGTGGAGGCTCACACACACAAGCGGCACTTTACCAACAATACGAACCGCAGGAAATTTACGGACTTAGCAGACAAAAATACGAGACGCGGGACTTAGAAAAAAACATTACGACCTCGCAAAAATACGACCTTAACGGTCGATCCGTGCGCAACGGAAAACGGTAAAAACCCAATAAATACACACACAAAACTTACCCACAGCAAGTTACACCTCCCATTTAAGTCCAAATTCACAAGTTTAGACGCACGAAAATCACCGAAGCAAGAGAAAAAATGGCCGCTGAAGAAAGCGAGGCTACAGGCCCCTAAACGCGCAAAACGGCACCAAGCACATACGGCTTTTCAAAAGAGCGGTACGAAGTAAAGATATAATATTAATGTAAAAGATAATTTATTAATGTATTCATTATTTCATTGGCATACAACAAGACATATACACAAAAAAAACCTCTAACAACAAACAAAATAAACAGCCGTGCATTGAGCGCCGAAGGTCCTCACGCAAAAAAATGGATAAAACCACATTACCTGCATTACGATTTCATGCCCGTAATTTTTTGACGGGCAATTCGCTAGTATAATAAATAGTACATTGGTGTTCACACTTGACTGCCTAAAGCAAGTTAAAAAACCTGCTTGCAGCTCAGAATTCCGAGAGAGACAGTTATTACACTGCATTCTGGGAAGCTGTGCTAGGACATGCAAATGTACCCACAAATGCCTCTCTTCAATCCATAGCCATTGTTAAACATGGCTTCCTTCTTGATGAGGTGTGTGTGTGTGTGTATGTGTGTGTATGTGTGTGTGTATATATATATATATATATATATATATATATATATATATATATATATATATATATATATATATATATATATACACCGTATTTTTCGCCCTATAAGACGCTCCGGCAGATAAGACGCACCTAGTTTTTAGAGGAGGAAAACAAGAAGAAAAAAAAATCTGAATCAAACACAAATACACTTTACACACAGATACACACCTACATTACACACAAATATATATATATATATACATACATACATACATACATACATACATACATACATACATACATACATACATACATACATACATACATATACTGCAGCATTTGGGAGCCCTTGACCCTCCTGATCCTCACCTTTCTTCTGATCTCTGCCATCTTGATCTCACCCCAGCGCTTCCTACCAGCACTCCTCGTGTACTGCATCGTTGCGTGTGTGACGTCACTAGGACGCACCGGCCGACGTGATGCTGGTAGGAAGCGCTGGGGTGAGATCAAGAGGACAGAGGCAGTTTGAAAAGGTATATTCGCTGTATAAGACGCACCAACTTTCCTCCCCCAGTTTTGGGGAAGAAAAAGTGTGTCTTATACGGCGAAAAATACGGTATATATATATATATATATATATTATATATATATATATATATATATATATATATATATATATATATATATATACTTATATATACTTTAAAAGTTGTTTTTTTTTTTCATTTTTTTTTTTCTTCTCTTAAATTATTTTGCCCATTACCCAGGTTAATGTATCAGAGCGAGAAAATAATGGCGTATAGGTTATTTACACCTACTCCATATCGTGCCAGAGACTATTTAAGGTGCAGAATATTTGGACGGCAGTAATCGCATGGGATTGACAGCTATGAAATATTTCCACGTTTCTTGGTGCCTGGACATGTTTATTACACAACACTTCCAGAACACACTTGCCCCGCGGCAGGTGAGATAAAGGCAGGGTAGGAAATGATAGAGAAACGGTTTTAGTACCAAAATACAATAAATGTGAATACTGGGAATTCATGCAGACCATATGAAAATTGTCATTTCTAATAATCGTTTAATAATTAAAGAAATGGCCTTAGACCATGTATAGCTGGATCTCTACCTTGTTGTGGTGAAGGGGCTTGTGTACCCAAGATGGGCAGGTCATAGCAGAGAGGTCCGACAAATAGCACTTCCTTCGCCAGTGGACTGTGAACTCATTTTAGTAGATTTGCCAAGAAAACCATTTTGGAGAAGCACAACCAGAGACCTAACAACTGTGCCAAGTGTGCCTTGGTCCATAGAGTCACGGAGAGCTGAACGCGACTGAGCGACTTAAAACTAACAACGCAAGTCTATTTGAATGGATTTCCCCCCCTTTTGGAAAGCTTGCAAGCCAAATATGTGTGTGTGTGTGTTTTTTTTTTTTTTTTCTAATTAGAAATTCTCATCTGCAAGCACTAGATTAGTACAATAGACACACTTGCTTTCAAGTTTATTTTTCATAATTTTTGGGAAGTGGTAATGAGAGAAATGTTATACTTCGGCGACTACATTTTTGTTAAAGCTGGGAGGATGTGGGCAGTAAGTGAATGTTAAAGGGATATGGAAGATTTGTGGATTTTACTATATCTATAATCTACCTGTGTATCTAATTTTTTTTTTTTTTTTTTTTGTTTGTACTTTTTCTTATTTTATTAAGACGTGCTTATAAGCTCTTTTTTTTTTTTTAGGCTAAAATAAATATTACCTGCTTGGGTCTGGGCCTGCCCTGTCATGAAAACACTGCACATCCAGTACTACAGTATCTCATACCCACCATATGCATTCTAAGGACTACTCAAGCTGCATAACATGTATTGGTCCATTTATAGGACTGTATGGGAACAGACCCACTAATCCAGAGTGTTTGGTACAGCAGCCAACCCAATGTTAGTACCTCTGTAGAAGATGCTGCTGCTCTAGAGGTGACATCCTGCGGTGTCCTACAGTCTTTACAAAACACTTGTTTTGGGAATGGAGCAATTGGAGAGGATTCTGGCAAGTGTCCTCTCTGTTAGGACTATATACATCATTGTTTTGTGTTAGTCCTATGTACATCATTGTGTGTGGTTTGGTTGAAGAAGATTTATTTCTTTTTTTTGTACGGCTGTATGATGACAGCTCTGCTCTGGTGGAAGTCCAAAAGAGAGGAGCCGGCGGAGAGGCGACCAGTTCTCTCTCTTCAGCCGAATCCTTTGTTCTGCTGAGAGAGCGACGTCATTTATACTAAATGGATACCGCAGTAAATCGCGATCGTTTTTCTTTTAAAAAAAAGTTGAATGCATTCATTGCGGGTAAACGAGAAGACAGTCGTTGTTTTTTATTTTTTTTCTCTCAAGAAAAGTACTCTAATATACTTTCCCGAAGTGGTTTCTGCTAAAAAAAACTAAGTGCAACACGCCTTTTGGATTACAGACGATTAAAACGTTTTTTGACGTTTTAAAAACGAACGGTTGAGAGAAGTTGATTGGACCATTAAAAGCAGGGCCAACTATTTGACGGTATTACGTTACCGGTAAAGAATCGTTCGGTATGCTAGATGAAACTCGCAGCAGAATAGGCCACGGAGGAAGAACGCGTACGCTTAAAGAGTTGCAAGTTAAATACCCCCAAAAATATTACATGTTAAGTTTGTATTTCAATTTATTGCAAACTGTTTCAAATGAAACACAGCGCACCTAAGAGGCCATACGCTCTGTTGTTGCAAAAAAGGAAGCGTTCCGCAAATAAATGCAGTTGGAAAAGCAAGGGAATCTTGTGCAATTCAAAGTGTCATAATAGTTGAAGTTGTTGCAATAAATAAAATTAGAATCGCATATAAATCTCTGACCTGTTCAACAAGTCAGAAATGAGGGTATTTAGCAAATATTTCGGACTTACACCAAGCGGCTCGGTGAATGTCGACATTCTCCAATTTCGGACATTCACAGTAACATATATATATTATAATTATTATTTATTTTTTTATGCATATGAATGAAGCGCTTGTTGTCCTCCTGCACTGATTGTGATAATGGACATGACCTAGATTTAGGGCTCTGTAAATTAGGAGCCTCCCTCCTTTTTCCACTTAGGACCCCCCCCCCCCCCAAAGCCTGTGATTTTAATGCTCTGCAGACAGAGAGACTTTTATCCACCTACTGACACAGCAAATACATTTAAGTATGATTTAAAAAAAAAAAAAAAAAAAATGATTCTAAGTGCATTGTTCACAGTGGCTATACAACTAAACCGGAGTGGTATTAACTTCTGAATAGTAATAAAGCAGGACATTACAAATCCAGGGAGCCGTGGCTCCTAAATTCGTTAGGGTATTGGTATCTGTAAAGATTCAGATACACTTAATAATAATAAAAATAATAATATTATTATTATTATTATTAATAATAATAATAATAATAATAATAATAATAATAATATTATCTTTATATCGCGCCAACATATTCCGTAGCGCTGTACAGGGGTTTAGTACATGGCAAAAAACAAACTTCACACCTTATAAAGAATGGAGGGCCCTGTTTTTGAGCATATATTCAAATGCACATAGTGCTTGTTTCCAAGACACGGAGACACAATTGAAAACTCGCAAACTTACAATCTTGCAACTTCTCTACTAAATATAAATGAAATAAAAGTGAAATCTTGCTTACAAAAAAATCATATGGCTGTATTTTTAAAAAGGGGGCGAAATATTACTCTTTCTAGTATCCACTGTGTAACATTACTGCATCACAAATGGCAGAAGGCATGCCTAAAAGGCACATAATGGACAGGAATAACCCTAGGCTTTGTGGCTTCATCCTCCATTTAGTTGTGGTCCTTGATTGGCTCTAAAGGGACTCAATTGTGGTAAAACAAATCATGCCTTTTTTTTTTTTGTATTTTACATAATGAGAGCTCAATTAGCATTAATAATGTTATATAATTGGGCTAATTTTAATACCCCCATCCATCAGAGCCAATCGCTGTGTAAGGTGGGTGGGCAGCAATCTGAGACTGCCCTTAGTGCAGCATCTAATGAACACAAAATGGTCCTAGACTCAAACACATGATCCAGCTTCTAGTACAGGAGTCTGTGCCACAGAATCTATTGATCCTAAAAGAAATGGCTGGCCATTCTTCATGCACTTCATACTGCAACATCATGGAGATCACACTTTTTTTTTTTTTTTTTTGTGTGTTTTTGTTCCAATAAAACCTAATGTAGGACAATAGCTGTTCTTTGAAAGTTATTAGAAATATTCTGTATTTAAATCTATTCCAGTAAGTTACACGTTATTCATGAAATATAATAGAATTACAGATGAGCAGTGGCTGTACAATGACCCTACGTGTGCTTTATTCTGGGACTTAGATCAGCACAGCTGGGTTAGGAATCCCTGTGCACAGCTGGATATTATATTTACTAAAGTCCAAGCATATGAGCTAATAAAACAAGAATCATGAGTCTGCAAAATAACTTTTTATTTTTTATTATTTGGTCAATCTGAATAAACCATGTAGTGGATAATACAGAAGAATTTACATTGTGATATTTTGTTTTTTTTAATTCCGTTCCACATTTTTATAAAAGTATTATAAAGGGATATGGATAGAAGTTTTTGGGTTCTTCTACTTGAGCCATAAAAAAAAAAAAAATTGTTTACCAAGTGTTCAAGCTCTTCCAGGAGTTTTATTCACCTGAATCCTCAGGACATTGGACTCTGCTGGCAACTCCAGACAGCTACCATAAGAGGGACTCCTGGTGGCAAGTCACAAGGTTGAACAAGTAGCTTACCAGTTCTGGTCCAGCTGATCTCTCTGGGTAGTACCATCTCTGATATAAAATGTCCATCTTCTGTTTGGTTCTGATTTAATAGCTTTCCATAGTTATGTTTTTTTTTTTTTTTTTTATTCCATTAGAACTCTAATTTCTTGAATGGATACACAAGTACATTCAACTATAAACCATACAATGATATTGGCCATAAAGGATATATCAGTCTTAGTCACATTTTTAAAGTTTGGAATATAGCAAATTTTTTGAACATACCACCATGGTGTACATGAAGCTTTGACAGGCAGAATAAGCAAAAGATTGTATTCTATTACTTGAACAGGAGTTTGCTGGTAGACTAAGACATTTTTTTTTATATTGCAAGAGTCACAACTGGCCTGTAAGAAAAAATGTGAGCCAGTGCTGTTGAATATATCTAAGGAAATTTGAATGAAAAAAAAGTAAGCCGTGAGACTAATAGGTTATTACCTAGCATTCTTGGCTAAATGCCAGCACTGTAATAGTGTGTGACATGTGGTCTGATTTATTTGGGACTTAAGAATGTCTTGTTTTCTTCTTACAAAAAAGAAAATGAAGCGGCACTTGAATCTTGAGTGCTGTTTAGGGGTGTTGGTTATATTTGGCAGCCAAAGCATTCTTACCAAATGAAGCCCATAGGCATTTGACCTTCTGCCAATAGAGAAAATATTTGGCTTGTTTTTACTCGAAAGTCTCCTTTTTTTTTTTTTTCTTTTTTTTTTTTTTTCTTTTTTTTTATATATTTAAAAAAAAAAAAAAAAAAAACAACTTGAAATTTTATATTACCGGTACTTTGTTTTGGGGAGTAGTCAGTGAGTGGGTGCTTGTTTTCAAACTGTACATTTTACATTACAAGTTACAAATCCTGCTTGGCAAGACTTGTGTTTGTTCCCAGAAGGTTTAAATCCCAAGAAATTTGAATGTGTTCAACAGAATACAAAGAAATTAATTTATTAAATGCTTAAAGGGATTCTGGAACTGGATATTCCATATGTAATGAGCCAAATTACTTGTAATATGTAACATATTTAATGTATAATTAGATAGTAAATTGTGTATTGTTGTAAGGTTCATTCATTGTGACATATTGCACAACACTACAGAATTGCTTTTTTCTACATAAAGCATAATAGTAATTTTAGTCTAAAAGCTTTTCAGAAGATCTGTATGTCATTGAATTTCATGTACAACATTATTACAGAAATATGTTTTGTATGCTTGTATATTTTGCACAACGTAGGACCGGATTTATTTTGTGTGAGTTATGGTGTCAAACCTCTTAATTTGTCTTTGACAGGTGACGTTGGAGAAGGTCCTTGGGTTCACCGTGTCAGCTGGAAGAGGGCTATCCTGTGACCCAAAGACTGGCCTTGTCGCATATCCAGCTGGGTGAGTCAATCCACTTACTATACTATCACTGGCAGACCTTGTTGTGCCATCCACATGCTTTTATATTCATTTTATTGTATGGAGCTTGGAAGAGCCATAACTTATCCTAAATATTATCTTGGGACATGTAAGTCACCAAAGCTGCTACAGAAGCTTAAAGTCCCATGGGGCTATAGTTTTATACTTTAGGATCATGAAGTAACTTATATATTCTGTTTTGTGAGGATGGTGCTTTTGTTTATCACTCTGTCTTAGCTGTGTTAATTTCCATTCTCTATCCTTAATCATGGAGCGACATGGCTCAAATGAAGAATAATTAACTTTTTTTTTTTTTTTTTTTCTGAACGGTTGCAAGCTGAAATTCCAGTTGCTTTTCTTTTTTTTTTGTGTTTAAAAAACAAATTGGTTCAATCTGTAAAAGAAACCAAGGATAGGTAAGAACTGTAAGGATGTGGGCTGTGTAGTTTTTACAGGATGGAACCAAACTGATTGGGGGGGGGGGACTCGTCTTGTGCTTTCTCATTTACTTCTACAGCAGAATAAGGACGTTTTTCATTTTTTTTTATTTTGGTCAATTCTTCTAACTCTTTCAAAAAGGTAAACACATTTTTACATGCTCTGTATCGGATTAACATATCTGTGGTAACTTCAGTCGCCCTTCAGGGTAAACATTATACGCTGTCAGCAGAAAATATTTTGTATTTCAGTCTTTTTTTTTTTTTTTTTTTTTTTTTGAGATAATGCTTGTGTCTGAATGGTGCCATATTTGTGTCTTCCTTCCTGCTGACTTTACTATTGAATAGATTAGAAACATTTGAATAATACACCCATTCAATCTTCGAGGGAGGGAGGCATGTGTGGGGGTTGTTGATTCATTAGTGGATTTATATAAGATTTCAGCACAGCACCTCATAACCCTCCCTCCCATAGACTTTGTTCACTTGTGATCCTTGCTTGTAATGCGCTGTAACCGCCTCCTCCTGTCTTCAGAATGAAATGATATAGAATTGTCATGGCAGCTTCTATGCATTAGCAAAATCTATTAAAATGAAGATTTTACTTTGAGAATACCATGTTTGCATAGCTGCTAATGTTTGTAACAAACCATCATATTTCTGCTAATCTACAGTGGCCTCTTAAACGACAATGGAAGCCCTTCTTTTTCATCAAAGACAAACTTTCTGAGACTGTATGTATCTTAGTCTATTCAATGTGCTAGTATTGAATAAACATTATTATTCTTTTTCAGACTTATTCCAATGTTGCATTAATTTATACTTTGTTTTATATGTTTTAATCTGGTTTAAGGAAAGCATCATTTAAAAACTCATATACAGTATACTCTCAGTTATCTGGCACCCATGGGTATTGGTAGATGCCAAATAAATATTGTGGTTTCTGGTTGCTTGAAAGTTACATATAAAAGAGGCCTCTTAGCTGCACATAGGATGCTCTGCTAAGTATATTTGTCAGTGAGGGCTTTTCTAGCAGCAGCAGCTTTCACCCCTCACTTACACACAGGTATGTTCAGCTGGAGGGTGCGGTGCTGAACTCTGGGAATGTAACGCCGACTCTGCACGGGCTCGGTCACTCATGTCTGTCTGCCTCCAGGTAACATTGAATTGCAGAGACGTACAGTGGATGAAATCTAGGTGCCTAACATTTTGTGTCACGACAACCTGGCTCCTGGCACTTGTTGAGCACTAAACATTTTATTTTTTTATTTAAACTACGGTATCCAGTTTTTTTTTTTTTTCTGGTTGCTTGAGTTCTGCTTAAAGGGATATGCACGTGTCCTGGATTATGAATGCATCTGATAGAGGAGAATTAATAGCAGGAGGAAAAATACCAAAATAACCTTAACTTTAAACTGGCAAAAATTACAATACATTTTTCTAACTTTAAGGAAAGTGTTTGTTTAAATATTTAACACCCCCTCTATAATTTTGGCCAATCCGGTTGGATGAAAGATTTGAACTATAGCACTGTTAGTTGCTATGGCAACAGCGCACACACAGCATAGACCGGAAGCAAGGAGGAGTCCTATCCCAGCAGTGACTGGGAGGCTGACCACTGCTCTACTATTGGCTGAGCAAGCAAGGGCAGGTAAATAGTGGCTTAATATTGCTCCCCGGATGCGGCATGCCGATTGGGTGGGGATCAGGAAGTTGGGTAGACCCCCCTGGGGCTGTCGACACAATCATTAGAGGGATTTTTAGGTACTGATAAAAAATAAAATGTTTTATGAGATGTGCTGTATACATATAGGCTGATTTTTGCCTATAGAGTTCAGAAATGTATCAATGCAGCAAACGTAGATATCCCTTTAACTGAGAGTCTGCTGTATATGAAAAATTAAGCAGATTATTGGTTTGGCAGTCTAGTTTTAAGAACCACTATGGTCTATATGGTGTTTTGAATAACTGATTTTGATAATTCTGATGTCCTTTTGGTGCTTATTGCAAGGCTCTCCCCTGGTGTTGGCGCTCCTTGTGAGGTGTGGATACTGTGGTGTCGATACTGTGGTGTATTTTTTGTTTTGTTGTGTGTTTTTTTTTTTTTTTTTAATGTTAATTAAGTCATAAATTAATAATATACTTTACCTATTTGGAATATATGCAGCAAGGAATGTGCTGAAGAGCTAACAATCTGTTTTGATGTTCCTGCAGCATACAATGTAGATTTGCACTCTTGTTGAGCTGAGGTGTAAGTGTCAGCAATGTGTGTAGTGTAAATGGGCAGCTGCATGCGCGAGGGGAAGCCATTTGTGTAGCTGTGTACTTCCGCATTCTGTAAGTTCGTGTTGTAAAATGGCGGCGAATGTGTATGTGGTACGCGGGTGTGGATGATTTAGTGTCCTTGCTAATGGTGTATGTTGTAGCTCGTACAGGTTTTTGTAAAAGTCGTATGTACTTGGCGGTGTTTTGCGGGTTTAGGGGTTGTGTAGCCTTGTTTTCGTTTTTTTCGGCGGACATTTTTTCTCTTGCTTAGGGGATTTTCGAATGTCTAAACTTTTTTTTTTTTTTAATTGGGCTGAAATCGAGGTGTAACCGGTCTTCCAGACGTCCTGGTTGTCCCCTTTCTGTGGGTAAGGTTGGTGTTGAATTTTTGTGTGTAATAGTTTTTTTTTTTTTTTTTATTATTTTTTATGTTTACCGCTGTGCACGGGTTGTCGTGTGTTTTTTTTTTTTTTTTTTTTTAAGGTCGTATTTTTGCGAGTCCGTAATGGATTTTTTCTGAGTCCCGTGTCTCTTATATATTTTTTTTTTTTGTGTAAGTCCGTATGTAGTCATTACGTGTTTTTTTATTTTTTATTTTTTTTAAGTGCAGCTTCTGTGGGCGTTTGTAGCCGCTTGTGAGGTGGCGTAGAGCCTCCACCTCCGCAATTGCGGCCGCCCGAGATGAGCCTTTGGCTCATTGGAGCCAAGGTGGGAGCCGCCACCTTCGCAAATGCGGCCCCCCGCTTTGCGAGGGTCCGCATTTGCGGTCCGAAAGTCCTACGGGGTCGTAGGGATGAGTGCCTATGGCGCTCATTTCCACCAGCGGAAGGAACGCCTTGCCTAGCCGCGAGGGCTGCAGTTTCCCCGTTGCGTTAGCAACAGATTTTACCAAGCCCGCCTGTTGACAACTATATAAGTGATAATTCTTTATAATTTTTTATTTTTTATATTTTTTTTTTCCTGTTTTTAATGCATCTGTCATTGGACTTTTTTAATTCCTATAGATCTGGGTTCTTCAGCATCAAGCTGAAGAATTTCGACTCTTTCCAAAAGTTTGTGAAACATTATCACTGTGTGTGTGAACAGAACAAGAGAAAACCGAACGTGCAACCCATTATCTTGTATGAACTGGTTGTCTAGGCCAGCGTTTGTCTTGGAATTTCTAAAACAGGTGCTCTAGATTATGCTAGGCTTCAGGCCAAGAACTAGCTTTATTTATCTTTAGTCAACTTCAGGTTAAAATAACCATTTTGTTTTTATTTATTTTTTAAACATTCTGTGGTTTTTCTCTTTGTCTTAATTACTACTTGTGGACCAACCCATTAATTATCCACAATTCTTTTATGGTCCCTGACTGATCTTTCCTCTTCATGGCAGACAGCTTCTTTGGGAGTATAAGGGTTGAGATATTTTTACAGATCATAATCTTGTGAAGTACGTAGATTGTACAAAGTCAGAAGCAAGGATAATTTAGTCGTAAATACTTGCCATTTTTTCAGGTTTTCTCTTGCATTTTACCCCTGTGGAATGATATTGCGTAGCAATGGAGGTTATGGTCTTAAACCAATTTTTCTTACCTAGTTGACCTTAAAGGTTATATGGCAGTTTCAAGGCTTCCAATGGTTTATTAAACAACTTCTCTTTCTGGTTTCATTATTATTAATGAAACTGAAAAATTCAACCTAATATTTTTTTGTGAAGGCACCTTCTACCTACCAAGAAGGAATGGGCATTCAGGTATAGATTTGAAGCCATTGGCATGCTTCCATCCCTGATTGTATCCACCTATCTGTTTGACACCCACACACACACCCCTAAGGCAGAGAGGCTATCTCTGTATCAATCACGCAGCACTGCTGGGATAGAGCACGGAGAGCGAGCTCTGGAATAGAAAATACACAGCACGGCTGGGATGGAGCAGGGAGAGGGAGCTGGGATAGAGTAGGGAGCATGACTACCTTCATTAGAGTATGTATAAGCAGCCCACCTTTACCACACTTTGAGGAGCAGCCCATACTATCAAGTTACTCTGTATAAGGGCCATTGTCTCCCTACAAAGTACAGTGTAGACCTCCTACTAATATACATTGTGTACTGAGCAGCATCCAGTCACTGTATATTGCCACCATCCATCCTAGTCAAAGTAAGCTCCTTCTGGTTAGCATGAGCAGTGCTTTTGCTCTTAAATAAAGGCAGCCCACGGAGATCCAGTATCCAACAATGATGGCATACAGAGAGTAGATTTCCAGTAACGTTTGGGGGCAAATAATCTCTTTGAGTGTACTAGTTTTACATTACCTTAAGTAAGACCTCAGTTCTGTAAACATAATGTAGTACTTTCCCCTCCACCTAATTTATGGCCCAATGGGATTCCTATATTGTCTGATGAATATTTTGTGCGTTACTGCTCCTTCTTCCCTTGACAAATGTGGGGCCTTTCAGGAATATTTCTTATGTTTTGTCTAATCCACACTATAGCTGTGTAGGAGGCATAACCTGGTGTAACATTTCATCACCTTGAGGTGGCACGTATATAATAAAAATGCTTGTTGCAGGACCCTTTTACAGGGGAATACAGCACTGCAGTTAGCATTTTCTTAGAAAGCAGGATTGTTTTTTTTTTTTCTTCTTTTTTTAAATATATATCCCTTCTTAAAGGGGAGTTGTTACTACTTAAAACTAAACTCCCATAGACCAAGTAGGGCAGTGGTGGGCATCTTGGTACTCTGGGGGCACCAGCAGTCCAGTCATTTTGATTGACCTACATGTGCTCAGATATCTGAAATCCACACTGTTGGCGGCCCTCCTAATATTACATCGTTATACGTTTCTTTGTTTATATGGTCACTCAAGTATGTGTATTTTATTTTACATATTTGCTTTTAAGTGATGTATAAGAACATGTTTTAACACCACAAATTGTACTTGATATGTCTGTTACCAAACACACCTATAGAGCATTTCTTAAAGTATTAAGGGAGACCACAAGATTTCTGATATTAAAGTAAATATTGCTTTAAACTAATTGCTAATTACTTTTCTGTGTACCCTGGGTGTATCTAATCACATGTATACAAGAAACAAGGGAAGTCTAGGACTTAACACTGATCATTCTGGCTTTTCCCATAGTTAGAGGAACTAATTAATGCATTTTGAAGTGGAGCATATCAAAGAAATGTTTGGAGTTGGATGATGTCAGCAGGTGGAACAATGGGTAGATTAGAAGGTCCATATCATGTAGTTAATAACCAGTGCATTCATGCATGGCGTGTCTTGCCCATAATTCATATAAATTGTCTAATTGCTGCAATCTTTTATAATTTTTTTTTTCTTTCATTGGTCATTATTAATCTTTTAATATTCATCTTCAAAAAAAAAGGCAATGCTACAATACATAATTTTAAAACTGTATAGAGAAAGCCATTTTTTTTTTTTTTAATTGACGTAAGCTGTTTAGCAATTGCTTTGTAGACATTTAAACAATCCCATGTGGTAACGCGTCTTGTCACTTGCTTTGGGATGCATAGTTAGCCTCTGTGGCATTGAAAGGGTTATTTAAAAATGGGTTGGAAACAAAGTTGACTCTTAGAGCCATATGGTCAGTTGGGCTTCAGCCCATCTTGTTAGGGGTCCACGCCAGAGGAACTCAAACTGCTCTGGTCGTCCAAATGTTCCTCCACCTCGGCCAGAGACAGATTCTGCTCCTTCCTAGAGAGTGCCTGCAGATGTGAGGGTCCGTGTGACCACCCCACCTCTGATGTAATGGTTATACAGTATATGTAAGTCACTTCATTGTAAGATTTGTGAAAAATCTTTGGGTTTTAGTTTTCACTTTGCAGTATTGGGGATAGATGCAATGAACAGCTTTATATCCAAGGAAGCCGTAATGATTAATTCACAAATCTTGGGATTAGTCCTGACTGCGAGAGAAGCCAAGGGATTTTTTTTGTCTGCCCCTTCATCCGAGTGATTTAAAGACCAGAGTTTCATGTTGAAAGAAAACATGACCATATTATCAATTGTTTGGAGTGATGTATGAATCGCATAAATATAATATCGGCAACATTTGTGGTCCATGTTAACCGTTGATAAATCAAAGATGCAGGTCGTAAGACTCTTCTTGAATGATAAACTAATTCATGCTTATTTTACAGTATTTTATTCATTACTTGAGAGTATAGATGAAAGGTGCACAAACCTTATTTGTAAACTAGCGAATTGCCCGTCAAAAAATGACGGCAATGAAATTGTAAGTTAGCTAATGCTGTTTGGCGTGTAGTACTGAAATATCTAATACATTAATAAATGAATATACTTTACCTATTTTGAAGTAATATATGCAGGAAGCACTGTGTTGAAGAGCTGGCAATCTGTTTTGATGTTGCTGCGGCATTAGTGGTGTGGAGCTGCTGTGTAAGCGTGATGAATGTGTGCAGTGTAATAGCGTGCGTGCGCGAGAACAAACGGTTAGCGTAGTTGTGTACTTCGGCATTGGCATAAAATGGCGGGTGAAGTGTGGTATGCGTCATAGCGGAATATCCGTAGGTCGTTTGTGGTGTTTTGCGGGTTTCTTGTGGTGTTTTGCGTGTAGTGCTGTAGCCTCGTTTTCGTTTTGTTCTGCGGCCATTTTTTCTCTCGCTTAGCGAATTTTGTAGTGTTCAAACTGTCTCGTATGTTTTGCGTTGCGAGGTAAAGTTTGCGAGGGTCGTAGTTGGAGTGGCGTGTTTGCGTTGCAACGTAAAGTTTGTGAGGGTCGCAGTTGCTGGCAAGGAGCACCTTCGGCGCTCCATTCCAGCAACTGAGGCCCTCGCTACGCGAGGTCCGCGGCTCGCTTCGCGGGGGCCGCAGGCGAGGGCCTCCGTTGCTGGCATTATTAATCTACCAGCATTGTGTCAACTGTCCTTCTGTTACATTTTAAATACTTTTATACAATATTTGCAAGCCTCTCCATTTCTCCACACCTGCACTCTACAGCCCATATGGATTATTTTCTCCCAGCCTAGTGCTATGTGGTTCCATGTGTAGCTGTAACAAAGTCCAGCCTTTTACTCCAGGAACAGCTTGACACCACTTGTACTTTAGCTAAATTAGGGCCACCAGAAAGGTAAATCTCAATCAACCTGTAAATATACAATATGGTGGAGATCCTCTACTGTATATTTGAAAGGGGTTTTCATTATGCACACAGCTTCTGAATATCTCTCATTAAAGGCATATCGAAGTTAAATTTCTCAACTCCTTGGGTAAAAAAGCATCTTTTATATAAGCAGCACATTTCATAAAAAGGGGTGTTTTTTTTTTTTTTTTTTTTAAATATATAAAAAATTCTTCTGATTAGGTCGACACCCCCCAGGGATGTATACACAGGCATCTGATCCTCCCCACAATCAGCATGGAGCATTTGGGGACCAATTTTAATTCAATATTCACCTGTTGTGTCTTCCTCCGCCAATAGGCGAGCACTGATGTCAGCCCTGAAGTCACTGTTTGGATGTGACCCGTCCGTCTGCTTCCTGTGTCTGCTTCCCGCCCCCACCAGAGATCAGTACAGACAGACCTGGTGTGTGTGACCTGTAGCTGTCACCAGAGAGTGAGTGTGAGGAGTGAGTGAGAGAGGGGAAAAAAATTACATGCAGCTGTAGTTGATGCAGGGAATGGATAATCTGCAGGAGTGGTAGTAGAGTGTGGATGTGTTGCACAGAGAGACTCTTAGAAGGTGCTATGTATTTCATATAACATGGTGCCACACTACATATCCAAGGCTGCTTTGCAACATAGCGAGGAACCAAAGAGTTTGATACAAATGTTTCAGCTGCATGAGCTTCCTCCTGATTGGCCAAAACGAATTATGAATTTTATGCTGATTTTTCGCCTGGGTTTCAAAGGGGTGTTTACTCGCAATTTCTGACAGTTGAAAATTAAAAACATTTTGTTGTTTTTAGCTTTTTGTTTTTCTTGTAAGAAAATGCAAAAAATTTTGCATACACTACTGATTATCTCCTCTATCAGATGCATTCATAATCTAGGAAGTTTAGATATGCCTCTAATACCTGTCTTAGACATGTATATTCCAGAATCCTCTTCTCTTCTAAATCAAGGGTTGGCAAGCTTACAAAAATTAGACCCAAAAATGTTTAGACCCTAGCGAAGGGATTGTATAAGAAATATATGCAATTATTAAAGTTAAGAGCCAGAAGAATTTTTTTAGGAACTTTGACAGTGTTTGGATGCTATAAACATGTTCCATGATTATTATTCTTACTGAGAATTTAAAGTATTATTAAAAACATGACTGGAAAAGTCCTGGGAGTCATGAAGTCATGGCCTCTAAAATATTGTTTCTGGCTCCTGTTGTTTTTTTTTTTTTTTGTGATTTTATATAAATCTACCTAATACCCCATTTATTGGCTCCTTGGTAGTCTGGCTAGCTTTTGAAGTTTGGTTTTAAACTGGTCAACCCTTACTCTAAAGTAAGATCCATGTAGAGTTCATCATTCGGGTCACTATGTGGAGGACTGTGAACTAGCCTGGAATTCAGATCCGTATAGAATTCCATCCGAATGGACCAGAGAAACCATTTTAATTTAGATTGGTCCCAGAAAAAGTTGTTCTCAGATTCGTACAGCATTTATGGGAAAACTCAAAAGGATCTCTAACCCAAGTGGTACCACACTAAACCTTTTGAAATGTTTAATGTTAATTTAGTCCGTGGCAGTCAAACATTTTTATAAAATGCATTTGTAATGTGTAATTGTGTTTTAATATATTACAAATGGCTTCTTTTTTTTGGGGGGCATCTGCTGCTTAAAAAACATACATTAATTTGGCATCCAAATCTCTTCCCTACTTCTGATGTCTTGTCATGTCGGAGGGAGCCATGGGAAGTGATAACAAACATCACTTTGCATAAAGGTATAGGAACAATACAATGCAACACTGTGTTTTGGTTCTCCTCTTTCCCAGGCTCACTTCCACTCCCGAATGCCCACTTATGTTTGTTTTTTATAATCCAGATTATACACCCAATTCATGTATTCAGTGTAACCTTTTAGTAGGTGGACACGGGGTGGTTCAAAGGAACCATTTCGAAGTAACAATACAGAAGCTCTCCTGTGTGGCAGGTCCTCGTTAGTCATCCCCCCACTCAGCAGACAAGTTATTACTGGTATTTCAGCCTACACTAAATGTGTTGTGCTGATATCAGAGGAAATGTACTTGTGTTCTCTTGCATGGAGTCGGCCTTCAGCTGCATTTTATTATAAGTCATTGTACACAAGTTTTCTACAGAGTGCAGGGTTTTCTTGTTAGGGAAAAGAGATCAGTCAGAAGAATATTTCAGAACGGAAAATAACCACAGACCTCACCCATTTCCCTTACTATGTGTTTTGGAACTATAGAAATAATGTCTTATAGGATTTTATATTCAGCAAAATTCTACATTGTGAGATTTTCTTTAGGATGGTGCTGTCTTAAAGGACATATCCAAGCTTCTCTGTTTTTTTTTTTTTTCCCCTTTTTTTTCTAACATAAAACATGCTGCTTATATCACATCCATTATTACATCATTTAATAATATTTGTTTCCACACCCCAGAGCTGCCTACATAGGCACCTGATACCTACCAATAGAAACCCTGCATTCAAATACAGATTTAATCCTTTACTAACCTTCAAGCCAGCAGCAGTAAAATACAGAGATCTACAGATAGGTTTCTGACTCCTCTACTTCTTTCTACGTGGAGGCTACACATTCCATAATTCCTTCCTGCACAGACTGCCATCATTGATTGTTACATTGTATTAAAATGTATTCGCTTCCTGTGATTGGCCAAAATGAATAATGAATTGTATGCTAATTTTTAACAGGGGGATAACTAACAAAAGCGTCTGCTTGCAAACAAGTGATTTAGCAAACATTGGTGAGTTTAATGTTTTTGTTTTGGCATTTGTTCATGCAAAAAAATGTTTTCATACACTACTGATTCTTCTCTATCGGATGCACTCATGATCCAGGTAATTTAGATATGACTTTTTAACCTTCTCTTCTCCCCAGTGTATATAGAAGGAACATCCTCAAATGATCATTAAAGGGATATGTAAGTAAGCTGGATTATGACTGCATCTGATAGAGAAGAATTAGTAGTGTGACTTTTTCATGCAAAAAAATAAAAATAAAAATAAAAAAATCCCAAAATTAAACATTAATTGGCTTACCTTGAAGTTGGCAAAATGTCCTGTGTTTTTTATCGAATTTGCATGTGATTGTGTACACACCTGAAAAATCCCACCTGAATTAGCATAACATTCAAATTCAGAATCTGGCTAATACATTGCATAATTCTTCACCTCATTGGCTTCTGACATGCTCCGTACAAGAATTACAACAGTTACTTCCTGTGCTCTGTACCAGGAAGGTCAAAATATGTACCCAGTTGTATTTTCTGTGTGTACCCAGCTTATGTAAGTGTCTTGTGGGTGTTAACAGCTGGATTTGACTTGTGCAAATAACCTTGTAAGTAAACTGAACTTTTCTATATAACACATGTTTTCATACACTACTAATTCTTTATCAGATATGTTCATAATCCAGCTAACTTGAATATACCTTTTTTTAAGGTCTTTTTTAGATACCCTTTCTATAAATGATATAGTGGGGAAACGGGACTTTCTCCACCCATTATCTACTGAGGTTTTTTTGCGCCCTTAGGGCTCAATTTACGTGGCTCCCGTAGAAAATCTTACAAATAACTATCTCATGTAAGCCCTAACAGAGTTATTACATGTTGCCCGTAGCAAACCATTTCATAGTTACGTAGTAGTTCAGGTTGAAAAAAGACTTAATGGTCAATCCATTTCAACCATTTTAGATCTCCTCTGATCTATGTAATATGTATTTTTTTTTTTTTTTTTATTGATTATTGGTCCAGAGGTAGACAAACTGGGGGGGAAGAAAAAAAAAACATTAAATCCATTGCCAATTGTCTCAAAGGGGAAAAATCCAATTCCTTCCTGACCCCAGATACTGGTAATCTGATTCCTCCCTGGATCAATACTCCTCCTTTAGAGATCGAGGATAACCCTGTATGCCCTATTTTATAAAAAAATATATATTGAATCCCTGTCTAGACCTGCTTCTTCAATAGGGATTGACAAGAACCTAGTTCAAGTCTACCCCAGCAGGACAGTGTAGTTCTTTCTACCTCTGGTACAGAAGATGGTCTCAGGATATCAGGAACACCATATAATCCCTTAGAATTAGGATTAATTCACAGAAAGAAACTTACACCTTGTCTATGTAAGTAGATACCACTCTATACCCTTATTAATTGGCCAGTCTGTGTGCCAGAAACTTGTATAAAAATCATTCCTAAATGATAGGCTACCCTTTGTTTACTGGGAAAACCCTATACCTCTGAAATGAGATCTTTTTAATCTCATCCGGGTGATTATATTAACTTTTAAACAATTGTTCTAACCACTCAGACTATCTGCTTCTCTGCTCAAGGCCCCTGTGAGGCGAGGGGAGTCTTCACCAAATAACACTGTACATAATAGGCTACTCCTGCTTACTTGGAAACCCTGTAAAAGGATTATCTATACGACTATGGTCTTGGGTGTTGGCTGATGCAATAGCCTGCAGAATAACTGTTATGCAGAGCATAAACCAAGATACATCCAGTATAACAGTGTAATCATATTTTAACCAGAAGCAATAAAAAGTACATAACTTCAACTATAAAAGAGATAACTTATTCCCAGCCCAGGCCCAAGCCATAGTCCAAATCAGTCCAGTCAGGCCCTGGGCATGACAATCCCTTTTTAAAGTTATCTATCAAATCTGCTTTCACCACCTCCTTTGGTAGATAATTCCACAGTTTAACCACCCTTACTGTGAAGAACCCTTTTCTTTTTTTACAGTGGAATCCTTTTTTTCAGATGTCTTGTCAGTTAAAAACCTCTTGGCACAAAAAGTTCACTTGACAAAGCTTTATATTGACCCTCGATATATGTGTGCTAGGAGTCATTTGTTCCTCATTCTACCTAAAGTGAGATTACATGACTTCCCAAAAAGACGTTTAGCCTAATGTTGGGTTCCAGTAAAGCCCTCTGGATGCTTGTAGTGAGCCTAAACTCCATGTGTAAACTCAACCTCCTGCAGCACCAGCTAAACCTCCTACTATTAATAAATAACTGACCTCTCTGCATTTGAAAGCTATACCCTTCTTTGCTTGCTTGCAGCAGTAAAGAGTTTACCTATATATAATAAACCCCATAGGGCCTCTTCCTATAACCAGTCCTTATGGACTGCCATGACGCTCAAAATAAATTCCATACCATGGGGGCCCCTATGGACCCCCATGTCACCATAATCTGTTCCATAGAAGTTATGTGCCTCCTATGGATCCTCTCCCCCAAACTAGATGCACTAAAAAAATACACACCAATATTAAAGATAATTTAAAAAAAATATGAAAATATACTAAACATTTAAGGTAATGGAACAAAAATTTTTTTTTGTTTTTTGCTGTAAGAAATTGTTCTCTTTCCTTTGATTGAAGACCCGTGATACTCTCTTCAGCTCATGTAGAGGGCCATTCTAAAAAACTTCTCAAACAGAAAACTAAACCTAAACTATTTCTTGTTCTTATACATCCTTTTGTGCTATCTGTGTAATGTGCACCTGGAGTTGGTTGGGTGCATCTTTCCCCTTCCTCTTGAGAACTTAAACTAAACTGTTAGCTAATCAAAATATTATAAAAGCACAAGGGATAATGCGGGGTAGGAGCATACAATATAGGAGGAACCTCTTTCCAATTGATTTAAATTCAACACCTGAAACATGATTGCAAGGGATAGGCCAGTGTAGTCCAAAACTTTGTCCTGCATTTTAAGTGCATCTTTTATACATTGCAAAAGCCACCCCCAATAGAACAGAAGTTATATTAATTGAAGAGTATGAACACTAAAACAAAAGGAGATAACGTGTGTGTTCTGCCTTTACTAGCGACTTGCCCGTCAAAATGACGGCAATAAGATTGTAAGGCAGGTAATGTTGTTTGCGTGCGAAACTAATTTTGTTGGGGTTTTTAAGATCCTTCAGCGCTCATTGCGAGGCTCTTGGTTGTTTGTGTGCTATGAGCAGCGTTGGTGTTTTTTTCTTTTCGGTATGGCAATGAATAATTAATAAAATAAGAAATTAATATACTTTACCTATTGTGAAGTAATATATGCAGGAAGCATTGTGTTGAAGAGCTGGCAATCTGTTTTCATGTTGCTGCAGCATCAGTGCTGTGGAGCTGCTGTGTAAGCGTCATGAATGTGTGCAGTGTGTAGTGTAATAGTGTGCGTGCTCGAGACAAATCCGTTACCGTAGCTGTGTACTTCCGGATTGTATAAGTTAGTGTTCTAAAATGGCGCCTAATGTGTGGTATGCGGCTGTAGCTGATTTAGCGTCCTTGTTTTCGGATGTCGTCCGACTTTTTTTTTTCTGAAAATCCGTAGGTGTTTGTTTTTTTTTCCGTGTTTAGGGTCCTTTAGCCTCGTTTTTGTTCGGCGGCCATTTTTTCTCTTGCTTAGGTAATTTTCGTGTGTCTAAAGTCCAAAATTTGGACTTAAATTGAGGTGTAACTTCACTTGCAGAGCTCCTGGGTGCACCCCCTTCCTGTGGTTAAGCTTTTTATGTGTTTGTTGTGTGTATTTATTGTGTTTGTAATGTTTTTTTTGGATGTCGTAGGTGTTTTTCGGTAAATCCGTAGGAGTTTGGTGTGTTGCGTCTTTAGAGTCCTGTAGCCTCTTTTTTTTTTTTTTTTTTTTGCGGCCATTTTTTCTTTCTCTTAGAGGATTTCCGGGGTCTAAACTCTTTTATTTTCAGTTTAATTGAGCTGTAACTTCACTTTTCGTGGTCCTGGGTGCCTTCCCTTGCTGTCTGTCAGATTTTTATGTATTTGTTGTTTGTTTTTATTGTGTCTTTCATGTTTTCATGTGCGCTGGTTTCGGACGGTTTTTGCAAGGTCGTAACGTGTGTCGTAAGTCCGTTAATTTTGCGAGGTTCGCAGTTGCTGGCAAGAAGCGGCTTCGGCGCTCCATGCCAGCAACTGCGGCCCTTGCTTTGCGAGCCCGTAGCGTTAGCAACAACCCGCATGCTCACAACTATATATGTGATATTACCGGTGAATTAAGAGGAAGCTTAAGCAAAGACTTCATGTTGGACTACAGTGGCCTTTTGACAAGTGACCATACAGCATATGAGAGTGAGTGCTCGACATACTAGTTTAAAGTACTCCGACAGTAACATTACAGACCCCATTGTAGGAGAGTGTTCAGAATATTTTTGACTAATCGCCTCAATTATTCCATTGGTGCAAGTGAAGTAGGACTATAATGAGGTTTGCTAAATATTTTTTTTTAAAGTTGGTCTATGATAAAAAATATTTGGTTTTAACCATTTACGTACCTGGGATTTTAGTTTTTTGTTTTTTTTTATTCAATTTTTTTGTGTTGTACAGTCGTTTTTGAGTCTCTGTGACCTCATGGACTCTAACATACCAGGCACATCTATATGTCCATGGTCATGCTGATGCTTTTTGTTTTCATGGTAGAGATACTGGAGTGGGTTGCTCGTTCCTTCTCCAGTGGGCCACAGTATACAGCTCCTGGTATTCTTAGTTGGTCTCCCATCCAAGTACTGATCGGGCCCAACCATGCGTGGCTTCCCTTACTGGTATTGAACCCAGGACACAGCAGTCAAAGCACCAAATCCAAACTACTGGACCACCAAGGAACCATTGCCTGTAATTACATAGTAGTTTAAAATGCACTATTAAATGGCCCTTTAAAGTTCTATACAGCCATTTGGCTTGACACAAGAGTTTGACACCTAATCTTTACAAGAATACGTTCACTTCTGTTTATGAAGCAACATACTGGCAGAAGAAGGTACATTTTATGACTCATCCACAGGAATGTGTACTGAGATGGGGAAACTTCCCATATTTTTTAACCCTTGAATTTTCTGGAATACGATCTGCAGCCAAGTGGCCTCTTAGGGGGATTCATAAGTTTCCATATCTTTTTGAATACAGTACTAAGACGCTGTTTAAGAACTGGCAGGGACTTTTCCTTGCTTGAATACACATTTGCTCATGGTTACTCTCGCTTGTACGCAGTGACATAGTGCTTACTCAGAATGCAGTCTCAGAAGATTTAGGTAGTTTGTGGCATATCAGCCTGGCATTCATGCATGGTAGAAATGGCACAACCCTATATGTACATTTATCTACTTCTTATTTCCATAATTGTTTGCTCATTCATATGAGCTAGAGAGCTTTGGCAAAATAATATTTAGTTCCTTCATTAAAAGGTGAGAACCTGGAAACCTCTGCATTAGTTTTATACTCAAATTGTCGAGCACTAGATTAATACATCAAGGCACCCTCATTTAGAATATGGAGGACAACTTCATAAAAAGGACATTTTAGAGCTGGGGGAAAAAAATCAGAGAAGGGCAACACAACTAATAAGGGGAATATAGGGGCTAAATTATGGAGAAAGACTAACCAAATGAAAATTATTTTCTCTAGAAAAAAGGTGTCTGAGGCGATATGATTATCTTCTATAAATACATCCAGGGTCAATACAAGGCTTTGTCAAGTGAACGTTTTGTACAATAGATTTTCAACTGACAAGGGAACATCCTTTAAGGATAGAAGTAAAAAGATTCCACCTTATATAAAGAAAAGGGTTGTAAACAGTAAATGTGGTTAATCTGTGGAATTCTTTACCAAAGGAGGTAGTTGCACCAGATTCAATAGATAACTTCCAAAAGGGGTTGGATACATTTTTGAATAAAAAGGGCCTTCAGAGTTATCCTTGACAATTAGAGTATTGAATCCCAATCGCCAGTATCTGGGGTCAGGAAGGAATATTATTATTTATTTCCCCCCCCTTTTGAGACAATTGTTATTGTTTCAGTGGGGTTTTGTTTGTTTGCTTCCTCTGGATCAATGAATGTGCAGAATACAAAGATCAGAGGAGATCTGAAAAGAAAATGTTGACCTTGATGTCTCTTTTTGACATCAATTACTAAAACTAAAAAGGCCTTTTCTTTTCTTTCTATCCCTTTTATTTATTTACTTTATCATATATGTACAGTGAATATAAAACGTCTACACACCCCTGTTAAAATGTCAGGTTTCTGTGCTGTAAAAAAAATAGACAAAGATAAATAATTTCAGAACTTTTTCCACCTTTTTAGTGTGACCTATAAACTGTTCAACTCCATTGAAAAACAAACTGAAATCTTTTAGGTGGAGCGAAGAAAAAATATAAAAATAAAATAATATGGTTGCATAAGTATGCACACCCTTAAACTAATACTTTGTTGAAGCACCTTTTGATTTTATTACAGCACTCCGTCTTTTTGGGTATGAGTCTATCAGCAAGATTTGCCCACTCTTCTTTGCAAAAACACTCCAAATCTGTCAGATTGCGAGGGCATCTCCTGTGCACAGCCCTCTTCAGATCACCCCACAGATTTTCAATCCGATTCAGGTCTGGGCTCTGACTGGGCCATTTCAAAACTTTAATCTTCTTCTGGTGAAGCCATTCCTTTGTTGATTTGGATGTATGCTTTGGGTTGTTGTCATGCTGAAAGAGGAAGTTCCTCTTCATGTTCAGCTTTCTAGCAGAAGCCTGAAGGTTTTGTGCCAATATTGACTGGTATTTGGAACTGTTCATAATTCCCTCTATCTTAACTAAGGCCCCAGTTCCAGCTGAAGAAAAACAGCCCCAAAGCATGATGCTGCGACCACCATGCTTCGCTGTGGGTATGGTGTTCTTTTGGTGATGTGCAGTGTTGTTTTTGCGCAAAACATATCTTTTGGAATTATGGCCAAAAAGTTCAACCTTGGTTTCATCAGACCATAACATCTTTTCCCCACATGCTTTTTGGAGACTTCAGATGTAGCCTGGCTTGGATGTTTTTCTTCGTAAGAAAAGGCTTTCGTCTTGCCACTCTACCCCACATAGCCCAGACATATGAAGAATACGGGAGATTGTTGTCGCATGTACCACACAGCCAGTACTTGCCAGATATTCCTGCAGCTCCTTTAATGTTGCTGTAGGCCTCTTGGTAGCCTCCCAGACCAGTTTTCTTCTGGTCTTTTCAGCAATTTTGGAGGGAGCTCCAGTTCTTGGTAATGTCACTGTTGTGCCATATTTTCTCCACTTGATGATGACTGTCTTCACTGTGTTCCATGGTATATCTAATGCCTTGGAAATTCTTTTGTACCCTTCTTCTGACTGATACCTTTTAACAATGAGATCCCTCTGATGGTTTGGAAGCTCTCTGTGGACCATGGCTTTTGCTGTGGGTTGTGACTAAGAACATTTCAGGAAAGACCAACTAGAGCAGCTAAACTTGTATTTGGGGTTAATCAGAGGCACTTTAAATGATGGCAGGTGTATGCTGACTCCTATTTAACACGATTTTTGGAATGTGATTGCTTAACACCGCTACATCCCCAGTTTTATAAGAGGGTGTGCAGACTTATGCAACCACATTATTTTTATTTTTATTCCCTCCACCTAAAATATTTCAGTTTGTTTTTCAATTGAGTTGTACAGTTTATAGGTCACATTAAAGGTGGAAAAAGTTCTGAAATGATTTATCTTTGTCTCATATATTTTTTTTTTACAGCACCGAAACCTGACATTTTAACAGGGGTGTGTAGACTTTTTATATCCACTGTACCTTTCCAGGTGACTAACAAGGTAGTGAGTCCTTTGTTACATTGCAGAGTTTGGGAAGTGATCTCAAACCTTTTGAGAGGTGACCCCTTTTGATTAGCCAGACATACTTTTTAGGAATTGTAAAATGTTTTATTGCTATAAAAGAACCAATAAAGTTGGGCACGAAAAGTAAAATTTTAGAAGCTTTGGCTCTCTCTTTTCCTTGTATTTCTATTTATTTTTAGTGTCTTCCTCCTCTTATTTTACCATGTCCATGTTAATATCTGAAACCAACATTTGGAACCATTGAAGGGGCACAATGACCAAGATTAAGCCTGCAATGTATAAGGGTGGCATACTGTGAGATGCCCAATATTGTGAGGCTACTTTCCCCGTTTTGTACTAAGATTTGCAGGTTTCCTGATGTCCCACAAGCTGCCCACCCCCTCGCCTAACACTGTACGCTGCATTTTTTGCAGTCCTTTTTTCCCTACAGAGTTGAAGTAGCTGCTGACTCTATTGACTTAACCTGCTTTGCATACATTTTTTACTAAAAGAGGCTCTTGTGGTTTCCTGATTTGATTATCTGGTAATAAACCGTGACGGCTCACTGTAGGCATAGAAGCCTCTTTATCTGTTTATATTTATTCATCTTAAGTATTTTTGTAGGCTGAAATAAATGGAAAAAAAAGTCAATCCTTTTTAGAAAAACTGTTTTGAAATGCACATTTTTCAGTGTCCCTGTAAATCTGAAAGCACCATTGTAGTTTTGGAAAAACTTTACATACTTGTGAAGTATGTAACAAAACATTACCGGGTTTGCAAGAAAAGGGCATAAAACTATTTTTGACAATCTTGTATTTAGATTACTCCTTTTCATGGTGGATTCCATCTTGCACTTTTAGTCTATCTGCAGCTTGAGGGGGAGGGTTAATAAATGGGACCTTACACTTCCACGGAGTTCTGTTGACAAGTGTGCTATTTAGAAAAGCCGTTTTTGACAGAAGTAAGATGTTATCTGAATCCACAGTACCTCCCATTTCTCCCAGGTTTCTATCCTTTTAGTAAAATGTCAAAATGTCTGTTAACATTAAAGCTAAATTTAATAAATATACATACAGTATAATTGGATGCACAATAAATAATTGCAGTATTTCCTTTTCTGTGTAAAACATTATCAAGTTAGCAGAGATTCGGAGTGGGACAAAATGCAAACCTAAATTATGTACTAATCAGCCTAGTGTCTATACAGAAGGTTTGATATAAGAGGAAAGACCGTGTTACTCGTGATACAATAGAACATGCGCGACTATGTTAGTATGTCAACTCGTTAATATGTGGATATATTTACAGCCATAACAAGAATTTTTTTTGATAATGTGCTAGAAAACCTAAGTCTATGTTAAGTCCTGTATCTTTATTGTTAAAGAATGTGATAATATTTTATTTCAAATGCTTTTTTCTCCCCTAGATGTTTTTGACTTTATGATTTTGGATGGATTCTGGGAAAAATGGTGTCCAACTAGGGTACAATAACTTTTCATTTTGCTTTTTTAATAGCATGACTGTGTAGATTCATCCTTAGATATGTTTAGCTGGTTTCCCCAGTGTAACAGCCCCTTTCACATACAGTGTATTGTATTTAAAACACATTGGAGGATGTGCATGAATATGACTCTGGAGTTATAGGATTTATGTGTGTCTGCTGATCAAGGTTTGTTTCAGGTTTGGTAGCTGTCTAAATGGAAGGATGGGTAGCTTGGGAAATATTTAAAGATTTACAGCCACTACTAATGGAGAATGCAGAATTAAAGATATATTTTGTGTATTACTTCTAGAGGAGGATGGCATGTGGTCACTAGAGTTGTACGTCCGTTAATTTATTTTAGTTTTGTTCTGTAGTAGGTATTTCTGCACAAGATAACCTATACATTTATCTCATCATCGGTTTGTCACTATATATTTGATAGCGATATCTAATATATCTAGATAAACAACATTTTTATATAGCTAAATGTATACAACTATCTGGGTGGTATCAGAGGAATTTATATGTTCTCTGTGTAGGAGTTTACCTTTTATTTTAGAGAAAGTTTAAATAAAATTGTACCCTTTTCTTGAATCTATATTTGGGTCTATCTCGGTTTTGCTGATGTGGTAAAACCTCTGTATATATAGTGCCTACAATATCTGCATTATCGCCATCTTGTCACTTTTTATATCTACATGGGACTGATCTAATGCTACAAATTATTTGTTCTTGTCCTCCTTGGGAGTCTTCTTGTTTGTGCTCCAGGAAAAGATCTGTCTTGGACTCTAAGCAGCATGATTTTACACTAAAATCCCCTCTTGCCAGACATGTTGTGCTGCTTCTCCGGGTAATAAAATCCCATTGTCTCTTCACGCTGTGAGGCTCAACATTTGTTTGTTATTTTTACTGTTGTGTAAATTCCTGATGCTGTTTGGACGCCAGTATAAATGTATAAGGAAGGAAGCGCGTTCTCTTGTGCCGAGTGTGAGGTTAGAGATCCTGGCAGATCAGAGCAGAGTAATAACAGAGTAGGGATGCTGGAACGGGCAGGTTCTCCTGTGCTTTAACCAGTTATGCCTGATTAACCCTTCCTTACCCACGACTCAAGTGTGTACGATTGTCTTGAGAAAGTCACATTAAATGAACCCCATGGTATCATTTTAGCAGTAGATAACTGCAAGTACATTATCAGCTGAATGTTAAAAAAAAATCCTATAGTAAAGCCAGATTGAAGTTTGCCATTTTGGGTTGTGAGCCTTTCTGATTCAACTATTTTTTTTTTTTTTGGTATGTGGAACATTTGTATTAATATTATCATTGCATGTAACTATTAGTAAGCACCTGATGCTTAGTATTCTGTGTGTTCTCCTGTGTCTGGGTTTGCCTACACTCCTTTTAAGCAGCCACGTGCACCAAAAACCATGTCAGGGGCTTATCAATAATTAAATGCAATGATCCATCATTAACAAAAGACTGGAAGAAGATGCTATTTTTAAAATAACATTCAATTTAAAAAAGTATTACTTGTTGCCTATGGTTTTTAAAGTCTGACATATTTAGAATATCTTGTGTCACACTTTAAAGGAGTCATGTAGAGCATTTTTAAAAGTAATATTTGTTTGTTGAGCATAACATCTGTTTGCGTTTTCAAAATAAGTTAATGTTTTTTTTCTTTCTTTTGAATGTGTCTTGTTTTCAAGCGTTACTGCTTGGCTTCACACCTTCCTAGGTCTATTTAGGGACATGGTCAACTGTGTAAAAGTTGGACAAAAAAAAAGGTCTGACCAGTCAGATTCTGGTTCAGACTGAGCATGCTCAGGAAAAGACGGCAAGGCTATGATGGCTCATGTGACTAGGCAGGGCCCATGGGCCAACTGCAAGCAGTTCACAGTATAGTCTAAGGGAAGTAGAGAAAACAAATATTACTATATTTTAAACGGCACACTGTTTTTTTAATAGTCCAGGCCTGGACTATTTTATATATATATAATCCTAAATACTGTTTTAACTACGCATTCAGTTTGTTTCGTGACCTTAATTTAATGCACCTTTTGCACTTTTTTCTGTAACACATTCCATGTTCCAAGACATGCTTCACAGTAAAGAGAACGGAGAATGTTTTGTCTGAATGTCTTCATTCAGTTCATAGGTTTGCTATAGAACCTTTATTTATCAGTTTCTTGAAGGCGCTATTAAATGGATCACCACAGAAACACTGGAACAGATTAGCATTCCAGTTGTTTTGGGTAGTGGGTGTGTAATATACCGTATTGGTCCGAATATAAGCCGCACCCGTAAAGTTCAAGGGGAAAAAATAGAAAAAAGATAGTACTCAAATATAAGCCGCACCCGTAAAATTGGAGAGAAAAAGACTGCAAGAAACAGGCTTTCTAATTAGCACTGTAGCTTTTTTTGCAGTTTACAGGCCTTACAGGATGTTAGAATCACTAAAACCGTAAATCGCTATTCAATACCGCAGTCTAAAGCATGAGAATCGGCACCCTTAACTCGCAATCGCGCAAATCGGCAGTAATTTTGCGTTCGCAAATAGAAGCCGCACAAGTAACAAGCAAAGATCGCAAATCGGCAATGATTTTTTTACGGTCGCGAATATAAGCCGCACCCGTAACTCGCAAGCTCAAAAATTGGAAAAAAGGTGCGGCTTATATTCGGACCAATATGGTACATAATGTAGGATTTTTCTTGTGATTAAAGAACCACTGAAGATTGGGAAAACTGTCACATGTTTGTTAGCAACTCTGTGTCTCTGCTAGTGTCTGAAAGCTTCCATCCCTATTTGCTTGTTGCCCTGGGGCCGTAGGGGGGAGTTTTTATTGCTGTGCGTTGACTTGCTTCCACTTTATTCATTTAAGTATCTGAATGTTGTGGCTGTTTTCCAAGTAGAACTGTACAGTGATTTTTATCTACATCGAATGTCCCACCCAGGTGATAAATCCAGTTGTCATGAAAGCTGATTTCACCCTACAGTAAAAAAAAAAGGTCTTAAATCATGTTCCCTGTTGTCAAGTCAATTTCTTCAAACTTTAAATATTGCATTTCAATGGTCTTTTTTGATTGGATGGCGTGGTCAGGTCCTTATACCCAATGCACTAAGCATGGTTATCCAACTGATGGCCTGCGGGATGCTGACAAGGGAAGTCTCCTCACTAAACTATTTAAATAAAACTCTTTAGGCATCACGTACAATTCCCAAAATGTTTAATTTAATACAAAAGATACTAATAGAAATAAATCCTGTCAAATCCTACGGCACAAAAACCCAGGCACTGCACTGAATATGTTGGACAGCACCGGTCTACATAATTAGTGCTTTTTAATCATAGTTGTTTAAAAAATATCTTATTTTTAAGTTCTGTGAGTTCATTAATACCAAGACAGCACCTTTTTATATTAGGCAGTATTCCATATTTGGATTTGTAGCTGCTACTTCTTCCCAATGTGAATCACATAGACACTTTATAATAATAAAAAAGAAGGGCTTACTACCAAGCAAGCTGCAAAGCTTTGCCAAAAAATCCTCTGTCCTTTCCCTGGCACCACAATAAACCTCCATAGGAAGTGGCTCCCTATAATTAATCTGGTGGGAGGAACTCTCATGGCTTATATATGTATACAAAATACTTCCAAGTGCCATGTGATTATTGTTTTTAAATGACTTGCACTGGTATAAACTATAATTTATACTTGTATAAAAATTTTATGTGAATCCTATAGGAGTGGTTGTAAATTCCTTTTGTAATTAAATTTTTCTACAGTGTGTCCGCTTCTGAACATGGAAATAAAGTGTGTAATTTCAATATATATCCCAAATTGCAACCAATCTAAATTAAAATAATAATTTTGACTGTCAGACTGTTGAACTGTGAAAGTAGACATGAGTTCCCATGGATCACTGGAATTCCAAATTCATACAAAGATGGAAACCATAATACACAAGATGTCCGCTAAAAGGAAGACTTCCCAATAAATCTGTGCTTACTGGCAAAGCTGTCATCGCTGCTAGTGTTACTGAAAGGATAATGGTAAATTGTGATTTATGTTTGCCTTGTTAGAACTCTGGCACAAAGGATTGCCACATGTTTCATTTGAAGGAGCTGTGATTTCTGTCAGTCAACTGTAGAAGCAAATCGTCAGAAACCGTGACGATGGCTCCCACTGCAGTTTAAATGCATATACTAGGTAATACTAAAAGTAAGGGAAGCAAATCTAATTCTGACACTATAAATCCTGGTAAAACTACATAAAGTACAATTTTGGGCTCCACTGAAAACAGCTTATAGAGCTAGAAAAGGTTCAGAGAAATGCAGCAACATTTAATAAGGGGAATTGAGGTATAGAGCTATGAAAGATTAACCAGATTAGGGTTTTTTCTTTGGAAAATTGACATTCATGAGGTGATCTGATAACCTTTTTATATAAACGCATCCGATATGTAAGCTTTGTCAATTGAACTTTTTTTGCTTCTCTAAGCTGTTTTTGACTTTTGTTTTGTTTTTAGCATCAAATTATAAACTGTTCTTCACACGGACTGTCAGATTGTGGAATTTACTACCAAAGAAGGTTAAGACCTCAAGTTCAGTGGATAACCTTGTATGCAATTTCTATTTAAAAATGTGTTTACTAACTTTAATTTTATGTTGGTTAACTAGAATCTGAGGAATATTGATCTAGGAAATAGATTGCTAATGCTCTGGATCTGTTAATTCACATACTACAAGTATCACAGGAAAACTTGATGGATAGAGATATATATTTTAACCTCAGTAACCATGCTATTAATGGCTGATTCTCTATTAGTAACTGAAGTAGTATCCATAGTAGTAACCGTATTGTAATGTAGTATAGTACAGATAATCAAGGCAAAATGATCATCCGCAAACATTTTAGGCCATATCATGATGTCACAACCACCTCTTATTCCCCATTCCATGATCCCCTGTTACTCCACATACTTATTCCTGAGACCATATAACAGCCATTATGATTCCTCGATGTACCAGAACGGTTTTACATTTGTACAGTATGTGATGTGTGGACAATGCACTGGGGCGAAGCAGGACTATATTGTCTGTATCACTGCTTACTAAAAGAGGTTAGTGCCCAGGGAGATGACTATACTGCAAAAGTCAGACCATACTTAGGCCACAACTACTTGGGTGTGGAATCCCCAATGCCATTATACAGTATTGTACAAAGGGCAATGAAGTTAACTAAAGTGTTATGAGGTAAAACAGTTTGGCCCTCTAAGATCAGGCACTCTGCCAACCCCCTAGCCTGGGCATTAAAGTTTGGACCCTGCCAACATGCTCTACTATGAGGTCGCATGGCAGCATAAGTCTTTTGCCAGTGAGTTCTCAAAGACGTGTGGGTTCTCTAGACCGAGGCTAGTGCAGTGGGAACAAAGCTAACAAGCATAGTATTTTCTCAATGGGAGTTAATTGATTGAGGAAGCAAAGATAAGCGCTGTAGCTGCTACCCCTTTGATATGTGAAATTGATATCCCGTTGTACCTTTGTACTGTGGATAACTGCATATTTGCATGCAGTTTACACTCTTCATGCGTTACAGCATTCCCTTGATCACTCAGACTGGTGACCCACTACCACCAATCTCACCCTGCGACATTGATGGGTGAGGTGAACGCAGCGGTTGATGAGGTCATTGAAGTAATGAACATGAGCAGGGGTGTAGTGCTGCGGTCCGTAGGGTCAAGGAGAGTCTGACACGACTGAATGTGTCTTTTTGAATAACTAAACATGATGGGGTCAAAACGTTTTTAGAAAAAAAATAAAATCACCTTTACAGTTTAACTTTTATATGCAATTTATTATTGGCGGCAAGCTTCCATTTTTTGTTTTCTTGCCCGATTCTAATAATTTCACAGCAGGGCGAGCTATTATAAACTATTGCGCTTTGCTGTAGTCTTGCTGAAAGACAGTTGTTACTTCCACTTTACCATCCTGTGTCTCCTCCCACCTCAGGAAGTTTATCGTCTGAAACCAAAACGGTAGGTTCATTTGCAGCATAATTGCATATAAAGGATATACATGCATTTGTGTTTTTTTGTTGTTTTATTTTGCTAAAGGAGAAGTTCTCCTAAAACCATGTTGAAATATCCTAATCCCTTTTTGAAAGTTTTCAATACGTCCATTTTTCACTGAGAAACGAATAAATGAAATCTCTGTTTACATGTGTCCCTGACAAGCCCCAGGACAGATACACAGCAGCAGCTCCGTGCAGAGAGCATAAGCAGAAAGCGTTAAACCTTCACAAATTCATTTGTGCAGAGAAATGAATGCTGGAATCAACTAAATAAGAGTTGGGGGGTAACATCTGCTGCATTTCTGAAGTTCAGGGCAAAACTATAAATCTTTGTGCTCACAGAGTCTTTTGGTTTTTGCAAATTTTGTTAATCGCAGAACAGTCAGGAGTGCGTTTGTAAACAGACCTAGGACTAGTTGTTTTTTTTTTGTTTTGTTTTTAGGTGTTTGTATGTTAACATTACACTATCTTGTACACTTTTACTCCATAAAGAACACTTCTAGTGAGGTAAATGGCCCTTTTTGTTAAGGTAAACAGTGTTTTAGGGGTTAAAGGGAATCGGTCACCCCAACAGGAAGTTGATCTTAATTTTAAAGAGCATTAAAAACTGGTTATACTTTTTACTAGCAGTTTATCTGGAATATTTAGAATATATATGCGAATATGTGGATCAGCATGCCAATGTGCGGTTTAGAGTACTAGCAACACAAAGCTTTATTGAAATGTATTTAGCATTTCACTGGGTGATTTGCAGAAATTTATATTTCAGATATGACTGCTATTCTCTGAATGTTTGCTGGCAATAGTACCCATTGCCTTTTTTTTATAATTTAAGATGCCACAGTATATAATTCCTGAGATACATAGCACTGGTTTTGCTCCTTTATGCTAATGTACAGGTGGCTGAGATTTGCTTTTAAAAAGTGAGGGAGGGGATCTATCTATCAAAAAAAAATGTGTTATGAACATTTGGCCCCCAAACAGACTATGATGCTAATTAGCACATCAGAACAGCTTAGTATTTTGAAGTTGCTCATTTGCATAAACCTTCAACATAAACAATACTAAAACTCTTAGCAATGATGGCCTTTAGAGTAAAATGCAAAGCATAGCCCAAATTTCATGTGCATTAAAATATTGAAGGAGTTGTGTGTCTGGCTGGGGGCAGTCAATGACTATTGCAAACACAAGTTTGATTTCTTCGTAAAAAAAAAAAAATACACATTTCAAGTATTTCAATATGCTTTTAGGAGATCCTTACTGTGATGTGGTGCAAACTGTACTGAATTAAGTGGCCCTTTTTGAGCACATCAGAGGTATATGCCCATTCCTTGATAGTTTGTCCCTTCTACATTGTCTTGAAGGCTACCTCACTTCTCTAGTTCCCTTTCTGTACTATAGAACTTTGCAGATTACCCTGGAGCCGTGGGTTAATGCTGATTTTTGGCCGGCTTGTGTTCCAAGACTGGAGTGCAGAGCAGTCAGATTTTTCCACCAATATGAGGTGATGGCAGTGTGTGTCAGAGCTGAACCCGCCGCACGCCAAACATCTGCATCGCACTGTTAACCCTTCAGTGGTTATAGTTTGTAATCCAGCACGCCTCCCTTCTGTATGACCTTGTACAGCTTCTTGTCCTCGCACGTTCTTGCTGGCTCCTCTCCAATCTGAGGCTACAGGAAGGTTTACAGAAGGTTATTCTTCCATGCGTTGTACTAGATACGGCCCTCGTATAAGTCTCTCTCTCTCTTTTTTTGTTATCTCTATTTTTTTATCTTTCCCAAGTAATTCATAGAATGTCCAACTCTCTGTTAGAACTGATCTTGTTACATAACCCTTAAAACATTTAAAGGGCCACTATAGTTCAAGAAAAATGGCACTTGTTTGTAAAGTATTATATTAAAAAAATCTGAAATGTTGAAGTTTGTGTATGAATAGAGGAACCAGTCTTATCTTTGTTGTAGTATTTTATGACCGTTGGATCATGAAAAGTGTGTGTTATTTTTTTTATTTTAATTTTTTTGCTTATTTGAGGGAGGGCTGATCAATTGGATTTGATCAAAACCGACACCATCCTACTTGCCCCTTGGACAAAAAGGTGATCACTTACATTAATAGAAGCATGCACACTGTCTTTCGCACATCAAAGTATCATGGAAACCGAAATATTCACTTATAATTTATTAAAAATTGTATTTCTATTCAAAGCTAGCTTTGTGATTTCTTTATTTTTAATTATGCTCTATCCAAAAGAAAACCTTAGGGAGTGCAACCACACCCTGACGAGGCCCAAGAGAGGCCGAAATGTACGTCTGAGGTTTGCGGTTTCTCCTGTTCATGGTAGAATTGCCTGGTATTTCTGGGCTGGATTGGTTTATTTGAGACCAGACTGATATACTACAGGATATTTCTCCCTGTGAAGGGCACAAGTGAGCTAAAAGAGGCTGCTCTCAGAGTAGGTAACTAGACCTAATGAGCAAGCCTACTTTGGTGGTGTTTTGTTCTCAGATTGAGTGCTTTTGATTTTCTTTTAATTCTGGTCAGGCTGATATTCTATAATTAGAATGTGATCCTGCACTGCACCAAGTGATTCATGGAGGTCTATGTTCCAAAAGTAGAGGGAGTATCTGACTTTTCCAATGTCAGGACATTCTCTTAAAGTCTTTTTTGGAGCATAACAACAAACAAAACTACATTTCAGCCATCGTTTTTTACTTTATAATAAAATTAAAGGGATTTAGCAAACTTTAGGGTAAGTATATTTGTGTGTTATTTTCGTATTTTGTTTTCATGCAACAAAAATGTTTTCATACACTACTGATTTCTCCTCTATGCATTCATAATCCAGGAAACTTAAATATGCCTTTATTTAAATAGGGTTCACTGCACTAGGCGTCCTCCCTTTATCCTTCATTTTGTATTAAGATTTTATTTTGAGTTTTTGTTTGCTGAATTCCATCTTAGGCGACATATGGAAGCCATATGTGTGTTGTGCAGGCGCAGCAATAACGCTGTGAGCAGTTTATACTACGGGCAGCTGCACACACATACACATTCTCTAAATGACCAGGGTTGATGAGGACCTGATCGTTACGTGGGAACCTTGATGATGCAAAACACCAAGTAGAAGTCATTAGAGGGGTGCTTAATTATTGCTTTTTTACCACTTGAAACCATCTGACAGATAGGTCCATGTGTATTGTGGATAGAGCCTGTAACTATTGCTTTCTGCACTCCATCATGTAGAGAGGTTATAGGCATCCATTGATCCATGGGCTGCATGTGGCTATTTAATACCATTTTAGTATATGGTATAAATATTCTGATCTATTGATTACATATGTGACTAGTAAATCTACAGTTTTAACTCCTGTAAGTTACACGTCACAGTCCATGTTGTGTAAAACCATTTTCAGAAAAGCAACACTAAAACCAGATACGGGCAGGAGAAGGCTTTATCCTCTGTCCTAAGCGTGAGTTCATAGGAATAGTAAAAAAAAGGCTAGTGGAGACATTAGAACCAATGGGAACAAAAGCACAATGTATTGCGGTTCAGATATCCATAAGGCTCACTGCCCCTCAGAACCTATCTGGCCAGATGAGGAGAAAACAATCCCAAAATTATCTACATGTAATATATCATTTTGATACTATAGATCAATTATTTCCCATAAACAAACAAAAAAAAATTGTAAAAATGTTTAAAACATGTTTTTTTTTTTTTGTTTTGTTTCAATGGCCTAGTATCTTACACCTCAGTTTGTTTGTTTTTAAGCCTTTAAACCCTTCCTGGTACTTGTATAATTTAATTATACTTTTCAGGATTGTAATAAGAAAAAAAAAAGGGGGTGAGGATACATTTTTATGGTTGCATGAAAATAAACTGAAATATAAAAATTTGTGAAGAGGACACTTGTGTCATGATAAAGTGGCCTTTTCCTTTTTTTTGAGATGCCTGCTTTTTATATTGGTGTGTGTGTGTGTGCGCGTCTGTGTGTTTCTGTGTCCAGAGGCTCTATCTGCTGATGCTCACATAGGCTGACAGTGCCAGACGGGCTGCTCTGAGCTCTTGGCGCGCTGCGTCTGCTTCTCCCCGTCCCTCACTGGGTATAATACGGATCAGGGATCACTGTGTAGAGATTTCTCAAAGTCATTTAGATCTGATAGTGTGGATCACACCGGTCATTAGAACTTTGTCCAAGAAGCTGCAAATGATAGTGTGTGTAGAGGTTTATATGTCTGTGTAGGGTCATAGGTCAGTGTAAGGAACATAAGTCCGAGGCGGTGATGGGGGTTCTTTGTAATTGGCCTAGTTTTTACTAATTCCATATATTTCATACTATGTATTACATGTTGTTGTAACTTAATTCAGGGATTCCCATCCCTGCTTATATATTCTATATGCAGTTTTCAAAAATTGTACACTGCTGTATTGTGTTAAGAATGTAAAAAAACAAAATAGAGGCTCTGTCAGAGAACAAACTGAATAGATTAGTTCTATGGACACGCAAATCTACTCTGAGAGCCTTTTTTTATTTTTATTTTTTGCTCACTTGTGCCTTTAACAGGGAGAAATATCCTGTAGTATATCAGTCTGGTCTTGCCCAATAGTGTAGTCCAGCCCCCAAATACCAGGCAATTCTACCCTGAACAGGATAAACTGCACACCCTAGAAAGCTCCCTTGACAAATATTTATACTGACCCTGGATGTATTTATATAGGGTAATCATATCCCCTCTTAGACACCTTTTTTTCTAGAGAAAATACATTTAATTTGGTTAGTCTTTCTTCAAAACGTAGCCCCTCCATTCCCCTTATTAGCTTTGTTGCCCTCCTCTGTACCTTTTCCAGCTCTAAAATGTCCTTTTTATGAATTGGTGCCCAAAACTGTACTCCATATTCCAAATGAGGGTGTACTAGAGATTTGTATGGTGGCAGAATTTTTGCCTCCCTTGCTTCTATAACATTATTAATACATGCCAATAGTTTATTTGCCTTTTCCGCTGCTGCTTGGCATTGAGAACTGTTACACAAGTGGCTGTCTACAAGCACTCCCAAATCCCTTTCAATATCTGATACTCCTAGATTTGCTTCACTAAGCTTATAAATAGCATGGCTAATTTTCCTTCCCAGATGCATAACTGCATTGTCTGATTTTTAATTACCTTGCACAACTTTGTGTCATCTGCAAAAATGGACATGATACTTTCCAGTTCTTTGTCGTTAATACACATGTTAAAAAGAGGACCTAATACGAAGGCCTGAGGAACCTCCCTTACCACATTAGTCCAGTCTGAGTATGTTCCATTTACAACAACACTTTGCTTCCTGTCTTTTAGCCAGCTCTCGATCCATGAGCAGATATTTACTGCAATATCTGCATCCCTTAGTTTGCACAATAGTCTCCCATGTGGCACTGTATCAAAAGCCTTTGCAAAATCCAAAAATACTACATCCACTGAGTTGCCTTGATCCAGGTTCCTACTGACCTCCTCATAGAAACTAATTACATTTGTTTGACATGACCTATCCCTCATAAATCCATGTTGACTCTTACTTATAATCCTGTTCAAATAGACATATTCTTGTATATTATCCCTTATTAACCCTTCTAAAAGCTTTCCCATTACAGAAGTGTGGCTCACTGGTATATTTTCCCCAGATTTGCTCTTGCTCCCTTCTCAAATATAGGTATCACCTCTGCTTTTTTCTAATCATCTGATAGCGACCCTGTGTTGCGTGAATCTGGAAAAATTAGATATAATGGTTTGGCTATTACAGAACCAAGTTCTCTCAGTACCCTTGGATGTATTCTATCAGGACCTATATAAGTCTGGTCTCACTCAGTAGAGTGATCCAGCCCCGAAATACCAGGCAATTTTATTCTGAACAGGAGAAGCAGCACATGTTTCAGCCTTGACTGGGCCTCGTCAGTGAGGTGTAATCCTGTGAAGGGAACATTAAGGTTAGTTAGTTTTCTGAGCACCTCCTTTTTTTATTTTTTAATAATGTGTCTAAATACAGGCAGCGACAGGTTAATGCTGAACATAAAGGGGCACAGTAAGAATACAATTCCTGTTCTGTGTTTGGGTTTTATTTAGAACATTAAAAGGACTGATGTATAGTTCTGGTATTGTAAGCCATGCTCTCAGAAGTGACTTTAGCATATGACTCTTACTGACCGATTGATGCCTTGCATTCAGCATGCGATGAAAGATTAATTCACTGTTTGGCCTGATGACCACTTCATTTTAAGAAGAATTTAGCAGATCTCTAGACTTAGAGGAAACCCATTTACCTGAAGTGGTTTGTGTTGTTTTAAAAATCTTTAAAATAATGTATACAGTTTATTGAAATACATGATTAATGTGGACATTCTGTGTCCTGTTAAGAAAGGGGTACATGACACAACCCCTTCTGGGTCCCTACCTTGTTGTGGTAAAGGGGCTTGTGTACTTGATGAAGCTGTGAGCTATACCATGTAGTGTCACCCAAGATGGGCAGATCATACAAATTGTGTTCCACTGGAGAAGGAACTGGTAACCCACTCCAGTATCTTTGCCATGAAAACCTTATGGATAAGCATAACCAGACACAAGCATGGCATGATTCGGTCCATAGGTATTATTATTATTATTATTATTATTATTATTATTATTATTATTATTATTATTATTATCACAGATTTGGACACCGTTAAGACTCAAAAACATGACACAAAGGGTAGTGTCTATAGGTTGTAGCTTTGCAGCAGAAGACAACATTTATAAACTCGAGTATATGATCATGTTCAAAGCAATACAGTCTTCTGATGTCAGTTGGTGCTTTCATCCAACCTACATAAAATACAACAAATTACATTTTGATCAGGAAAATGTTCCGGGCCTTGGTGGGTGCAGACAAGTCCATTATAATTACAACATTTTCCACCTTTTTATTTAAAATATAAAATGGTCTGTGGTTTTAATGCATGCTGGAAATAAGTAGATTGCATAGTTTTAATCTAATCGTTCCAGATTTCCGTATTGTATACTAGATGGGCATTAATACAGCATTGTCTCTATCATATAATGTGGTGGATGTTTGCACACTGAGATTTCTGTTTGTGTTTCCACCGGTTATGTGGAAGCTTTGGGACACCCAATCTAACCTCTTGCTTCCATTGTGTTCTCTTTAGGTGTGTTGTTGTGTTGTTGAATCCCAGGAAAAACAAACAGTACCATATCCTGAACAGCTCCAGGTGAGTCCTTATATATGTGTGTCTGTTACAATATCTCACATATGTTTTTTATTTTAAAAATACATGCTAGACTTTTTTACATGTCCTATTTAAATTTGCTGTCACACAGACCCTCCCTTGAAAGTAAGTCCTGCAATCTGACTACCCAACGTGTGTGTGTGTGTGTGTGTGTGTGTGTGTGTGTGTATATATATATATATATATATATATATATATATATATATATATATATATATAATGTGTGTATATATATATATGTGTGTATATATATATATATATATATATATATGTGTATATATATATATATATATATATATATATATATATATGTGTATATATATATGTGTATATATATATATATGTGTATATATATATTAAACACACATGTATATGCACACTTTATCTTTTGATCTCCTGGGCTATTTGACCTTTTCTAGTTTTGGCTTCCAGTACTTGGTCAATCTATTTTGTGCTGTCTGCTTTCCAATCTCTATTAATGACCCAACATCTGTGAAGAGCCCACTGCAGTGATTCCAGCCCCCCACCTCCTCCTCATGGGGGCATGTAAACAAGATTAAAATGAAAGACCTAAAAACATCACTTACATAAGAAATGAAGGGAATGCTTATGACGTGCAGGTAAGTTGTAGGCACCATAAGATTAGGAGTCTGAACATGATAAAGGCACATTCTTGCCCTACGACCTTCTCATGACTTTTTGTGTCATTTACATAACTCAACAAAATGGCTTACTTGCTGGTCTGGTTTCCATCCACCGACAGTGTATTTGAAAGACAACCATTCCTAACCCAGTGGGCTTTATTCTCTGTAATATGTACAACTTCCAACTTCTTTTAAATATTCATTATACATTTTAACCATTTTATAGACAATGGCTACATTTTAACTAATGGTATATATTGTACCATACCATTTTTAGTTTGGTTTCTTCACAATGTCATTAAGAACATTTTGAGTATTTAAACAAGAAACCATGATTTGAGGGTTCATAGTTCCTTTTTGGAACAACCGATTCACAGGAAGAATAATACATAAGGAAACATTGGCCGTGACACTGAAGAGTAAGTGGGATGTTTAGAGGTTTATTATGACTGATGTTTAGCGCATATAAATGTTTGTCATGAGGGCATTTAGTGTAAGTAGCCAACGTTTTGTCTTTCAGGGTATAAAGTGTTTTTGTGTGTCTTTTTTTTATTTTTTATTTTTTTTTATTTCTGTTCGACTTTGTTACACTTTGAAATTAAAGTCTATGTAACGCAAGTCACAAGACGTATATGATTTTACCATATAGCATTTACGCCAGAATAATCAGAAATCGCCCTCTTCGTAGTGCTCCATAGTGCAACAATTTCTATGAAATTGTAGGTCCATACACCGCACACTGTCGCACCCGGTCATTTACTGGATTGCATGGGTAATATCCTCTGTGAATATGATGCTTTAGTTTCTTAGATTAGTGTTTTACACTGCTTCAACCCTATGTGACCTACAAATATGGTTACTGTAAAATCCTGCAAGTTCCTCCTCCGTATCCTAAAATGATGGAAAGCTATACACTCTGTTGTGCACACTTGTTTGTTAATGCCAGTATCTAATCCACCAATCATGTGACTTCATGCATGAATGCCTGCAGACATGGCCGATTAGGTTCTCTTGTCGTCAAAACCAAAAACAGAATGGAGTAGAAATGTGATTGAAGTGAATTTGACCATGGAGTGACTGCTCCATATGGGGTGGTTTGAGTGTCTCAAACTGCATTCCACGGTTGAAGAGATTGGCAGAGGCGCAAGTCTGAAGGCATAAAATCTCGAATCCTGAAGTGGTGGATATGATTACCTTATATCAATGCATTCAGGGACAATATACGGCTTTACCAAGTGACCACCTTATGCCAAGAGGTTTTCAATTGACAAGAGGACATCCCTTAAGATTTAGAATGAAAGAAAAGGGTTCTTCACAAAAAGGGTGGTTAAGTTGCAGAATTCTCTAACCAAGGTTGTTGTGACAGTAGATTTCATAGATAACTTTAAAAAGGGATTGGATATATTTTTGAATAAAAACCCCATGCAATAGGATGAACTTCATTCCTTCCCATGTTAACACCCTAATTAACAAAGTGCCTTTTATTAATACATTTTTTTTAAAAATAGCACTTTTTTTTTACTTTCTAAAAATAGATTGCTATTATATCTAATTCTTCAAAAGGGCATACTGTAAATATACAGTTGGCTATAAAAAAAATTTTATCAACTTTTTTTTGTCCTTTTTTATTTCTACATATTTATTCAATTCTAGCAATACACATTCATATTTGCATCTTCTTAAATATGGCTTTTTAGCTTCCTCTCACAATAAGAGTACTATTTGGTCAACCAGACAGCTTTTATACACCTAGTGACCTCAATAAAACACATGTGAATATTCTAATGTGTGTGTTTTTTTTTTTTTTTTTTTTTTTACCAATATAGAAATCTATAAAGTATATGTGTGTGAATGAAGAAGAAAAAAAAAATAAAAAAAAATAAATAAATAAATAAATATATATATATATATATATATATATATATATATATATATATATATATATATAGCATTTTTGCTGTATTATAGTTTCCATACTGTAAATGAAAGGATCACTGTAATATTAGAAAATGAGCCAAGTATTTTAATTAGGCATTGATCATGTAATTTATTTATTTATTTATAAAAAAAAAAAACAGTATTCCACACACATTAGATCTGATTTCAAATTCAGATTCCCTGTTGCTATTATCCACCCACTGTAAGGTCAATGGGGAGAGACAGCTTCATCTAGCAGTCAGCTGCTAAATTTTCAGTCACAAAGTTTACCAACCCAATGCCGTTTATTGGCTTGAGGCTTGTGTTAAAGTCATTTCCCCTCACACCAAGCCTTTGCTGTTGGGGCAGCCAATGAGTCCTTGTTTGTTCATTTATGAAGACGTATTGTTCTTAAAACCCATTAGACCTGTCTGTGAGCCAACCACACTAATAAACATAAGCTTTAATGAGGTAGAAATATTAACATTTGAAAATAAATATAATATTGAATTGCTAATATTAAAGTTAGAGTTTTATTACTGTTCAGTGCATAAATACAATAATCCGCTCCTCTTGCTTAGGCATAACAGTGGCCCTTTATCTGATTGGTAATTCCTACCATATTACTAGAAATTGCTCAACATTAAGAAAAATCATTTCATGAAATGTAAAATCCCATTTTCAGTTCATGTTACTCTAAGTACTTGCACTAGAAGGGCTTTGATTTGCTGATAACAGATGTTTTATCTTCTTTTCCTTGTAGAAAGACCATCACAGCTCTTGCCTTTTCCCCAGATGGAAAGTTCTTGGTCACAGGAGAGGTGGGTGCTGGACAATACATGAGCCTGACCTGTGGTCATAGAGCAGTATAGCGGTTCTAGTACACGGATTAGAGAGAAAATCAGTTTGTGTAAATATGATTACTGAGCCACTTAAGGTCAATACTTCCATTTTGCAGCTTTGGGGAATAAGCCTTGATTATGTACCTTTTTTATAATGTAGTGGGACATTGCTTCACCTTATTTGCCTGGTTACAAATTTATTTTTTATTTTTTAAAAGTGCCTTTTCTAAGAAATGGAAACCCAGCAATTTGAACCTTATCTGCATCTATGATCTCTTTCCAGGTGACAAGATAAATAAAGCAATTGCATAACTGCATATAATAAATCTTGTATTTTTTCTATTTTTGCTCTCATCATGTACAATGTATATAGAAGTCTTGTACTTCAAAAGATTGGGGTGTAAATTAGGGACTTCAGTGGTCCTGTCAGTTTTTGTACGTGTAGAAAATGATGTTAAAGGTTTAATTTATATACTGGTTAATCCAGATGCCACCTAGTCCCACAATAAGTGACTTGGTCACCCTCAGAAGATTGTATTTCACAGATATGTAAAAGGTGCAAAGTCGTTTCAGGACTCTGCAAGACTGAAATAGACAGGTGGACCGAAGCCATTGGGAAGTTGCCTTCATGCCAGTCTGTGGGCTTGGCATTTCCCAGCTCCTTTCAGCCAACAGCGTTGGACCGTGTGAGACGGTGCTTATAAAATAAAAACAACTTTGTTTTCATTTATAGGAGTGGACAAGGCCATTAAACACCCTAACAGAGCTATGGTTCAGAGCAAGCCAGTACTCCTTGTGTTAGATCTTCCTTGGCATACCGTGCAGATGTTTGATTCCAGCTTATTACGCTGCCCGCCCTGGAATTTCTCTATTTATAGCTTTCCCCAGATGTTGTGGATGCCTCCACTAAACCGATTATCTTGTTGAACAAACATTTCACAATATGCAGCATTAAACCAATCTTCCAGCATTCTGTAGTTTATCATGGAGTTTACATAAATTACATTTGGCCCTTTTTTATTTTTGTTGTTGATCATTCTTCAAATATTATTAAGGCTGTATAGTATCAATAGCTTTTTCCTGGAATCTTATAATATAAAGGCTACCAAAATAGAACAAGCTAGACCTAATCTTCTAGATTGTACACTCTTCCGTTACGGACCTCAACCTAGTTCACCATATTGCCTTGGTTTATAGTGATGTATTTTTACATACCTTTTTGTTATATCCACTTTACTTTGTAGTACTTTTTGTCAATCCCCACAATAATAATCAAATTGGACTTGTGCTACTACTGCAAAGTAGATTGTGTCCTCTTATGGCCAAAGTGTAGATGCTGCAAGAGAATACAAATGTACTTACTGTATTGATAAAAATTAAAAAAATTATATATTTTTTGATTTGAGATTGTGCACTCATCATCAGAGTTGTGGATGAACAAGGTACAAATCTTTCAGAATTGAGATTCTTGCAACGAACATCTAGGGACACAGCTAACTGATTAATCAATGGCTCAATGCTAAAAATCTGTCTCAGTTGCATATGTGTAAGATCTTTGAAAGGTTTGATCTTTCGAACAAGCCTGCTGGGAGAGGACTTTTGGTGGTTTGTGCCAAATGTTTGTAGAAGTTCAAAATCTGACCTTGTCTTTCTCTGCAGAGTGGTCACATGCCAGCCGTGCGTGTGTGGGATGTGGCAGAAAGAACCCAGGTGGCAGAACTTCAAGAGCACAAGTATGGTGTCGCATGTGTGGCCTTCTCTCCAAGCTCCAAATACATTGTGTCTGTTGGATACCAACACGATATGATCGTCAATGTGTGGTCATGGAAGGTGGGTCTGGATCACAATCTGATTTGTCTAGTGGCAGTATGTAGACTCTGTGCCAATACAGATTTATTGCATTTTGAAGAATTTTCTATATATATAATAAAACACTTTTTTTTATTGGGTCAAAAGGATTCAAGGAAGGCAGTATATATAGTGTATAGATGGTAAAAAATATATAGAATCTGGCAAAAGATCAAATGATAAAATATTTGTATTTTTTCATGTAACATAAATGTTACAGAGGTCCTTTAATGCATAAACTTTCTACAATATCCTGAAGATTCAGCCTTCATGATGCCGGTATCTTCAAGTAGCACACAGCCATATTTCCATTTCTGATCTTAAAAGACCACTAATTTCTTAAAGGGTTTTTATTGAGCATATTGAAAAATGTCCATTGGCATATTTAAAATGTTAAGTATGTATGTTAAGTAGGCTGTAAAAAAATCTGAAACTTCATTAAAATCTGACTGATATCTTTTGTATCTTTCAGAAAAATGTGGTTGTGGCAGCCAACAAAGTGTCCAGCAAGGTGACAGCGGTCTCCTTCTCTGAGGACAGCAGCTACTTTGTAACAGCGGGCAACAGACACGTCAAATTCTGGTACCTGGATGAAGCAAAGTCATCTAAGGTAAGTACGGAAATACAGTCTGTGTCCTAACTTGTGTAAGGGGTGATATGATAGATAAGTTCAAATATGGCATATTATTCAATTTATGTTCAGGAGGAGTATGTTTTAATTTATAAAGGCCAATATAACTGGAATGGGTTATAATAGGAAAAAAGTTTAGGGTAACCTAAATATTTATAGCAACCTTCTAGCCAAAGTGGTAGGGATAAACATGCTAAAGTTACAGTATATCTAAGTTTCCCTGCTTTGTAGCTTTTCTAATGTAACCCATACTGCTTTTAGCAGAAACACTCACTCATTTACATGGTTTTCATTGTGTTCTTTTCCACACCCCTAGAGCTGCTTGCATAGACGCCTGGTACCTACCAATAGAAACTCTCTATTTGGTTACAGATTTTAACCCTGTGCCAACGTTCAAGCCAACAGCAGCACAAAGCAGAGATTCAAAGAGCAGTGTCTGGGCTCCCATTTGCTTCCTGTGGCAGGGGAAACAACACTACACATGCCATGATGCTTTGCTGCACACGCTTCCATCACAGATTGATCCAATATATTAGCTTCATGTGATTGGCCAAAACAAACTATTACTTTGTTAATTTTAGCAGGGATTTCCAGGGTTACCCTAAAGTTTCCTAAATATCTTGAGTTTGCAAGCAGTTGATTTTTAGAGTTAAGTTTAATAATGTTTGTTTTGGTATTTAATCCAGGAAATTTACATATGCCTTTAAGAGAATTCAAGTATTTCATATATGTATAGTTATCCTTATGTTGTTGGGTGAATGGTATTAAAAATATATTTATGTACTGTAAACATACATTGAAGTTGTAGTTATTACATATGAATAAGCCCTGCTAATACAACTATTAAGTATAGATTGTATCTTTTTATTATGAGAGCTCATTGCCAATAATTATTATAAATTAACCCCTGAGGATTTTAATGTATTGCATTCAGTCTAGAAGGCAAAAGCAGACTATGCGCTGAGTCCAATAGGCTAATACTGTGCTTAGTTGGTGAATCAAAATGCTGGCTTACATGTAGAAATTGCAAACTTCAATGTAGGTTTACTGTAATTTGTTTTTGTTTTGTATTTTTTGTTTTACATAACAGTGAAGTAATAGAATATATTACCTACAGTTATAAATTTATATTTGGGACCTCCGCTGTGTCCCTTTTTTTTAAATCTAAGAGGCTTTGGAGGAAAAGCTGGTTATTTGTCTCATTACTGCTTTCCGACTCTGTTTATATAACTTTCCTTTATATGACTGGTGTTTGGATGACATTACAAGTACTAACTCTATTCTACAAAACTGTTTTTGCAGGGATCAGTCAGAAAGGTAAAAGCTCTGATGGCTTTAAATATGTAATAACTCATCATAGGGACGTTATTATGATCCTTTTTTGTTCCTTTTTCATTTGTAATATAGATTTGCACTTATCTAAAGCGAGTGAAACATTGGCTGCAGTTTGCTTTGCACACGTCTTTGTCTTGCCCATCTTTCCTAGCATGATCTTCTTTTTGTTCTTACCTACATCCTATGTACATTTTATATAAACGTGATGTCAGTATATGGAGTCTGGATACATGCACTCATGTGAAAAGCAAATGTTGTTTTTACTTTTTTTTTTTTTTACTATCATAACTATTATTTGCAGTCAGTAATATATAGTACTTGAAAAGTAATAACTATAAGATCCCATTAAGATTATTGAGCACACCTTCTATCCATTGCTTATCAGTTTAGTAACTCCGTCTATCTATGCAGGTTAACTCCACCATCCCTCTGCTGGGGCGCTCCGGTCTGCTGGGGGAGCTCAGGAATAATTTCTTCACGGACGTAGCTTGTGGGAAGGGAAAGAAATCCAGCAGCACCTTCTGCATCACATCCTCCGGGCTCCTGTGTGAGTTCAATGACCGGAGGCTGTTGGATAAGTGGGTGGAGCTCAGGGTGAGTGCAAGCACCAAAGAAATGATTCAGTGTTTGAGTGTCGTGTCCATCTCTCCTTAACCTTATGGACCGCAACACACCATGCTGATCCACTTTGTGGCAGAGCTACTGGAGTGGGTTGCCAGTTTCCCTTCAGTGGGCCACTGCATAAAGTTCCTGGTCTCGCAGCCAAGTACTGACCAAGCCCAACCCGGTATGGTTTCGACCTCTTGGTTCTCTAACTGGAATCGAACCTAGAAGTGAAAGCACTGATTCCTAACCACTGGACACGCCAGAGAACCAAAATGGTTCAATAGCCTGTATCTATTAAAAGGACACCTTCCCTTTCTTCCTCCTCTCCTTATTGATTGCCGCCATCTTGCACAAGTGACTTAGTTTCTCCCTTAAGTAGGGTAGGAATCCACACTCCCAGTGTCTCATGCTGCCCAGACACACAGCATTTCAGTTTGCTTGTTAGCAGCATGACACTGGTATTGTAAAGCTCCTCCCTGTTGTCCTGGTTCAAGTCACACTTGTGCAAAATGACAGCTATCCTGTAAGGGAACATGAAGAAAAGGGAGCTCCAGCAGGTAAGAAATTGGGCGTTCTTAGAAGTAACTGAAGTGTAATTAGCAAATGTTTCATTGAGGATAAAGTTAGAGAGACTATAGTCCAAAAATGTTTCTTGCATTTAAAAGGTCATATTTAAGCATTGCAAAAAAAATTATTTTTCTATGAAAAATAAGTGTTCTGTAGTATACATAAATGATAGGAAAGAGGAGGAGAAACCCCCCCCCCCCCCCACACACACACTGTGCTTCCTGTAACATGTCATTAAATTGTGACAAAGGGACAGTGAATGCTATGGATATATGGACAGCATCCCTTGTGGCTTGTATTCCCATTCATTTTAATGTGATGAAAAAAACGTTAATAAGCTGTCTATGAAGCTTTGATCTGCTCTTTAATCTTGCAAGTAAATGGAAGACATGTAAACCATTTCGATCTGTTTTTGTGATGCTTTTATTGGTACTTTTATTCTAGATTCCAAAACAATTTTGGGAATAGGTTGTGTGCGTGTTATAGTTGATATATATCAAATACCTGGATGGGAGTAGTTCTTATGTGACCTTTTTATATAAATGTGAAGGTCCTCTTAGAAAAAGTCCTCTCTTGGTTCATAGAAAAATGTAATTTGATTGTAGACTGACATTTTCTGCTAGGAGTTATTCTTATGGAATTATTCCTGCGCTCCCATCCACTGTAGCCCTGATCCATATGGGATCACCATATACCAGAAAGAGAGGAGAGAGAGCGTAGAGCCGAACATGGTGAAGTGTATCAAAGTATTTTTGGCACTGTATACAAATCTACTAGAGGATACGTTTTGTGTTTGTATCTCTGTCATTGTGCCATTAAAGCACTGGATGCATTAATCTAAAAGGGAATTGAGGGGTTCTATGGTGGTCATGTTAAAGGTACCAGATAGTAAACCTTTTATCCTCGATTATAAATAAAATAACGTTCTTGAATATGAAATCCTGGGCACTCCTTTGTCCAGTCTCTTTAATCTGTCTCTCTCGCTTTACACAGACCACAGTAGCGAGCTGCATTCTGGTAAACCAGGACTATATCTTCTGCGGCTGTGCTGATGGTACCGTGCGGATCTTCAACCCAAACAACTTGCACTTTCTCAGTACGATGCCAAAGCCTCACCGCCTTGGAGTGGATATTGCTACAGTAACAGAAGCAAGGTGAGCCCTGTTTAGGTAGTGCTGTCCAAAATACTTGTTCCAGCACTGCTCTTAAGACTACTCACATTTGTTATGTCTGTTTCTGATCAGAGGTTCCTATTTTGTGTTTGCAGCACAAATCATTAAGAGTTACAATTATATATAATTGTAACTCTTAACCCATCTAAGCCTTTGATCTTTGGCTCGCTGTTAAATTGCTACAAATTCGCAATTTGTTTTCACACCTGTAAATTGCAAATGTATCCAACACCTGTCCGTAGCACTGTAAAAGCAAATATAAACACGCTACTGTATTTTAAATTGCAGGGAAAGCGATGACCGGTATTAAAAGTAATAGCACCACATTCTCAAGCTCGCAAATCTGCAATATAAGATACTTTTTTTTTTTTGTTTGTTTCATTTCCGTATTATATTGATCACGGCAATCAATGTGTTAATACATATAATAGAACTTGCATGGACTAGAATATTATATTTATTGATCTTTTCATATTGCATTATTACTGGAATGGCGGTCCAGTTGCAACTCGGACTTCAAAACCGTGAGTGACTGAAATGTAACTTCCATGTTTTAGTAACGTAATGATGACGGTCTCTTTTTTACTATTGGCACCGTCTAAACCCATAACTACAGATTTGAATAATGTATCATATTCACTCCCTGAAATGCTACGTGCCACAGCATGGTTTACGGATTTGGATTCTGGCCATGTCGCTGCAGCCTTTTCTAATTTAATCGTTTTGTAACGCCGGACAATGTCAAGCCCGCAGATATTAAAATTGCAAGCCTGTAGTGGACGTTGTACAGCCTGTGTAAGGCCCATAGTGTTTTTGGAAGCATTGAAGGAAGCCTGATGCATTGTACTTTTAGGAACCAGGAATACAAATTGTAAGTGCCCTGGCTCCTGAAAATGTCTTCTTCAAGACTTGCACTAGGTTTTGAGCATTTCCCTCTGAGCCAAGGTGTGCTAATGCCAATTTCACTTATGACTCCGAAACATATGACATTAGGATGGAAAGGCCTCCCTAGTCTGCCTGTTCTGTCTTCCTAAAAAAACATCCTATTGTATCCTCAGGATAGCCTTATGCTTATCACAGACATGCTTGAATTCCTTTGCTATGTTTTCCCTTATCACATAGTTTGCTACTTTATCTGCTAAATTTGCTGTAAAGTATTTTTCTTTCATATTCGTCCCAAATCGTTCTTTACACCTTCAAAAAAAGGGAAGGGGATAGGATTTGAAATCAATGAATGCAACAAGGAAAATATGGTTCTGAAGACTGAACTATCCTACACCTATGCCTGAAACCTGGCTTATTGGTGTGTCTGGAGGAGCTAAGCTGGGAACCACTGGTTTCTATACAGGGTCAGAAACTACTGCCCAGTAACATAATGATCTAATTAAATGTCCTGGCCATTATCAATCGAAGTTGTGTTAAATTTGCAGATATTGATTTTTACATAGCATGGTACTGGCTGTGGCTCCCAATGGATCTCATCCATAATTAAGTGATTTATAAACTAACCAATTGCATCACATCCATAATTAATGAGCAATGGATTATGTGATTTAAGCAAACTAATCCATTGAGATGCCATTGACCACATGTGGGTAAACCATGGAAAATGTCCTGTATGAAATACATCTATATAGATCATATAGCAATGCCCATTCACCTTGTCAAACACTTGCTTTGTTTTTAAGTTTTTTATGTTTGTGTTTTTTTTTGTTTTTGTTTTTTTCTGTGGCCTTCTCCATCATAGCTGTTAATTTTAAGCTGTGTATGCTGAGCTGCTTCGTTGTAGGCACTTTGTTTTATGGCAGAGCAATCCTTTGTGGTGATCATAAGAGAAGACCCACCAACAGAGTACTGCTTCTCCTCCGATTAATTATTTCCAATGATTTCACATCACCGATACGTAACATCAATGGACTTTGTGGTCCACATCCAAAGAGCAATCATAGAAATATTCCAGGCAATCGTACAAGAGTCTTGTTATAGAAATGGACTTTTAGTGGCATACATGTATTTTATTATTACTATGAAGATATTTTATTATTACTTTTACCACCATGTTCTTCCCTCTTACTACACCCCATTGATAGTGTCAATTAAAGGGCAACTCTTAATATGATCTGGATGTTTTAATTAGGTACTGATCATCAATAAAATTCATACTCCATTATATTTTTAAAGATTTGATTCAACTGCTATTTATGTCCAATTACTGTAAAGTCAATGGGTAGAGTTGTCTTTCTCTTGCAAGTAGTGCTAAATATTCAGGCACAAAGTATAACAATAATGTAAGTGGTGTTAGCCTATGAAAGGTTGGTTGTCTTCTTACCTAATTACATTGTTCTTTAAAGCCCTTTAGATCGGTCACTCAGCTAAACTTCAGTCTTTGAAAATAAATTTAGTTTTGGTATTATAAATAGGAATTGTATTAATTATGCGTGCATTATCCATTGAAACTACAAGCTGCTCTTGTTGGGTTATTACAGTGGCCCATTAATAACCTAAAATAAGAGCCAGAGACAGGGAGGATGATCTTAAAAAGTAATCCCTGCAGATAAATAGGCACATTCATGGCCAGATACCTACCTCCTAATATGTTATTGTTTTTCTCTATTTATAAAGGACAATCACAAATATTTTATTAAGGAAAGATTTTCATTTATAACAGGGCCCTTCCATTTTGTAGCAGCTAGAATGGCCTGTTTTGGGGTAGACGAAATGAATCTACAGGCCCCCGACAGCCGTATTCGAATCCATAGCTTACATCTGGTCTTATTTCATTTGCAAAGGGTATAAATGTATCTGCAATCTTTTCTGGCCTGAGCAGAGTGACTTCAGAGGATGAATGGAATTCATACTCATGATTTCTTATGTATTTTTCTCAAGGCAAACAGGCATTCCTTTGATCCAGACCTCTCCATGTGGGCTCCTTGCCTCCTGACCCCAGCCTACAGCTGCACACTGTGCTTTTCAATAGCCTTTTAGTTCTCAGTCTCTCGTTGCGCTAATTAATATACAACTATCTTCTATATATTAGCTATTGGTGAATTTTGTGTAAAGTAAATACACTGTAAAATTCTGTTGGGATAGTAATTCTGACTTCTTGGCAGACCAAAAATGTATTTAACATGAAGGAAAACTTTTTTTCATTAGTCTCCTGTGTTCCAGACTTGATCATTTCAGTGTCCATTTACTACTCTTGGTTCGTCCTGCCCGTTCAATCATTTTTTATTATTATTTGCAAATAAAATATAACCTTTTGTAAGGTTATTCACCTATTGGAATAGAGGTAACATTAATACAAACACTCTAAAATGGGGGGTGCAGAGCGGTACTTGTAGTGTTTGAAGCCATAAGCTCACCCAGAGGTAGCAACCCCTGAACTCTGATGTCATCAGGGCCCACTACCCTCCTCCCATTTTAGTGGGTTTATATTCATTATACCTGTAATAGTTTAGCTACTTTATTAGGACAATTATCCATACCTTGAGGTATGCCTCTAGGGCTGCCTTCCAGGTAGGAGGTACCCTTTAAGGTCCTAGCCAGTCTGTGATCTTGCACCATTTGGGATTATGTAACTTGAGTCTTGATACATGTTTTGTAGTCGTTTGACTATTACATTTATAAATGTAATAGTCAAAGTATTTTTAATGCATACTTTTTAAATGTTATATTTTATTTCCAATTAAAAAAATTAAGGTGTATTATTGGAATGGTGGACCGCATCATGAAATAAATTTAGATTAATGAAATAGAAGCAATACAATACAATGCAATATTAAAGTGCTTGTGTAACTGAATTTAATGAACATAGAAACATACGTTTAATATCCTATAAGGACCTATATGATTCAACGTGCCAACTCCATACTCCTCGAAAACTGTGACTTATAAGATCAATGTGATAAACAAATTAAAATTGCCCATTTTTAAAATGCTGCACTTGAAGAAAAAACAATTAGAAAAGACTCCAGTAAATAATAACTACATATAAAAAAAAATTCAACATTTTTATACTTGTTTATTAATGTATTTCTATTTTCCGAAACATTTAGCCCATTATCAAGTTTTGGTATTCAAATTAAATTTGAGTCCATTATCCTTTTTGATAAATCCAGACCCACATCTTCAACCCATTTACTTTTTCTCTTTCACTTAAAGGACCACTGTAGTGCATTTACAAGTAAAGCTTGTATGTTTGTTTGTTTGGGCATAGACTACTAAAAACCATATGCATTTGAAAATGGATAAAATGTAATATTGTTTCTTGCCCCCCCCCCCCCCCAATCAGAGCTGTTTTTTTGCACCTCCCCATGAAAAGCTGCTAGCCCTGCATGTTCAATGAGATTAATAGTAACCAGGATATAAATCTGCCTAGTAAATGATTAAATTATATGAGCAGTTTGCATGACCAGTTAAAGGATCACAATATGATTGTATCTCTTTATTTGGTTTAAGATTAAATCCGTACTTCTATCAGGATACTGTCACGGGAAGCATTGTCTTCCTACCCCAGGACACCTGATGGGGGTGGAGAGCAGCAGATCTGTTAACGTTAAAACCACTAAACCTAAAGTGTAAGATTTAAAAAGCTGCATTGTTTTTTTTGTTTTTTTTCCTTACAAGTACTCCAACTTGAACTATAACAAATGAAACCCTATTCTAAGAGCACTACATTTGTCTTTTAGTGTATAAAACCAAACATACAAGTGAATAAGACATGTTCTATTGCTTTTTGGTTGTACATTATCTTGTTCGGTTATCTAATGTTTCTAAAGAGTGTTTCCAGTTGTCTAATAAAGCTGTAACTGAAAGACTTTGTTTCCTACTATTAGTCATCTGTCCGCACTCTTGTCACTGTCTATCCTAATTACTGTAGTAAATAAGTTTAGTTTGTGCACCTGGTATTATCCGTATTTCACACCCACTTGAGGGGTCGTATTCTTAAAGAGGGACAGCTGTATAAATAATGGTTGGGGCTAGGTGGTAATGTTCTTGCCCAAAGTGTCGGAAGGACAGGTGACCAGTTTGTACAGACCAATGTCCTTCCATGACAAGCTAGCAGTATTGCATGTTTACATTGACAGGTGACCTAGTAGACCATTACAGAAAGTTCAGTAGCATAAAAGCAATATTTTATTCATATTTTGTTTCTAACCAGGCGAAATGTGGGTGATTATTGGTTTTTGGGGAAAAAACGAGAATAATAACCAAAGAGGAAAAGTTATCCTGAGTAAATATCTGACAATCTCACCCTTCATCTCTCTTATGTTTACATCCACTCAGCCGTCTGTTCTCCAACCCTGCTGATGCTAAGTACCCAGATACCATCGGTATGACCTTTGACCCTGCCAGTCAGTGGTTATCTTGTGTTTACAATGACCACAGTCTATATGTATGGGACATAAAGGACCTGAAGAAAGTGGGGAAGGTGTACTCCGCGCTGTACCATTCTTCATGTGTATGGAGCATTGAGGTAAGATGTAGTCCTCTCTTACACCGTACTGTAAATCTCTCTTGCCTTTTTTGTCTTGTCTTTATTTGCATGTAAAGTGGATGTGTAACATTACATGATCTATACTTACAGGGATTCTTTAAGTAAACTTCTTTTTGGTTCATATAATTGTTTTAAATGGTTATATTCTCAATGTAATTATTATAGGAAATTTACACTTCATTTAATTGTAAGAAGCCCCTTCAGTAATAGATTGTCGGCTTTTGGAACCTCCCCCTTTCTTCCTGCTCTTTCTCATGAAAGGTGACATCTTGCACAGCCTAAGGGCCAGAAGAGCAGGCTAAACACCATTGTCATAATGCTGCAAGAAGTAACACAGCCTGTCACTGTCTGCTTGCTAACAGCATTACGCGAATAGTGTGAAGCCAATGTGTGTGGCCTTAGGTTACAGATCTACATGATGTCCCCATTGATGAGAGAGAACAGTAAGAAAGGACGAGGCTGCAGCAGGTGAGAATATGTTGCTCTATGGACGCCTAAGAAATAAGTGATATGTAAATGTTATACAATAAGGAGGTTAAATTAATTTAGTTAAAACCATTTATATAAAACAAAGCATTTTGCCTAAAGAATGTTGGACGTAGAGCAGGTGTGCCGAGACTTTGTCATGAGATGTATTAAATATGAGAATTGCACAAAAGTACACTCAAACGGGTTTGCACCTCCTGTCTCTCTTACACCCATAAGATCTCCATGGCAAATGTGGATGTCCTTGTGTTAGCAGAGGGAGAGAAATCTCTGCAACATGCCAGCACCAGACCCTACCTGAAAGATCTACTTGTAGACCACAGGTCATGGTAGAGCTTATTATTTTTAGAAAGTATTAAAAGCTCTTTCTTTTTTTGGTCTAAAATTGTCCCTCTGTAGCGCATGCATACAGACTCTGAAGTGCAGCGTTTCAAATTCAGAAATCCGTGACCATCTCTCGGCAGCTAGTTGCAGAAATGTTACTGAGATGATCACGGACTGACTAGTATGAGACACAGCACGGCAAGTACAGCAGAGTCATGATTGATTTGTATGACTTTAGGCAAAAAAAACTAACATACCATACATGAAGGTTCAGCTACATAGTTATATTATATTCCAGAAACCTTCCACATCCTATTTAAAGGTCCAGTGTAGTCCCAAACCTAACAAGCATTTCTAAGAATGTGGAACTTACTTTTCTTTTTTGCTATGAATATAAATTATATTTTAAAAAATATATATATATAATTTATTTTATTTCTCCCCATGGCACCCGCCCCTCCCTTTTAAATAATCTGTCTGTGTGAAGATTCACAAGGCTCCCTGTCCTTACTGTAATTAATCAGGACAGAATATGAGAAAATAGATGGCTACTTCCAGAGGCCAAAATGCGGGTCAAGGTGCAGCATTGAAAAAGGTTCATACACTGGACTGGTGACTCTTTTTTGTTTAAATATAGAGTGTCCCTATTGGATCTGTGATTGAATTCTCTTTATGCATGAATAAGGCTCCACTTGGGACAGTGCCCCCCTCTCTTTCCTTCTTTTCTTCCAAATCCTGATGGTGTGGGCAAAGCCTAGTCTCCAAGGGAAAGTATTTTTTGGCGCTGTAACCAGGTAGATCTGGCTATAGATACCTTCATCACCTTTCCAACCAGCCACCCATTCCCAAAGCATTTTATTCTATTAAGTGCTTTTGGTGCAATCCTGAAATACTGACTTGGTGCATGACAAAAAAACCTATAGTTGTCATTTCCTAACTCTACTCGTAAGATGCAAAATAACTGTAGTGTGAGCAGTATTTCCCACACAAGTGTCTGTCTCTGCTGAGTTTCCATTAGTCACCTCACACATGCATATTGCTCACCACCATGTCTGAGATCACCCTCCTGGAACAGTTTATACCCAGCGCAGGTTGCACAAAATACAGAACTTCAGCCTGTAGAATATACAACATGTAGAGGTGTAGGCTATCTAATGCACTTTTCTATAATAACCACTTCATTTTAATGGTATGTAATCAAGCTGGTTCATTTAATGAAATTCATATGTTACACAAGGGAACCTATTAACTAAATAGTGATGTAGACTTTCGTGATTTGAAAAATAGGCGGTGTAGAAAATATGAAGACAGAAGAAGTGTCGATCATTTTCGTTTCCAGTTATCTACTTCTATAGGTGGTAGGAACTTTGAATAAACAGGAAGTTTCTGCATGTGCAATATGAATGTGGTATATTAAACTGCCAGTGTTCGAATTAGCTCATTTATTGACAAGGACACACCTGGTTGAGACAGAAGTTGCAAGAAGCAGTCTCGATGAAGAAAATGGAAGCCTGTAGTAGAAAAAATTTCATGTAAATGCTGTGATTATTATTACTAGCAACTTACCCGTCAAAAATGACAGCCATACAATTTGAAGCCTGGCAATGCTGTGCCTGCTCATTGCAGCTCTCTGCCAACCTGCAACTTTCGTGCCAGCAATGAGCGCCTTTGGCGCTCACTGACAGCCTCTCCCTACTCTCTTCCTCCCATGTCTCTTTGCCCCCTCTCCCTCCCAAGGTTTTTTTTTTCCCCACCCTCTCCCTCCCCTATGTCCCGTTCCACCCTCTGCCTCCTCTGTGCTCCTGTTTGCATTTACGGGTGTGAAACCATTTGCGGGCTAGGGAAATTATTCATTTTTCCAAGCCCGAAATGTGTTTCCGATTTGCGGACTTGAAAAAAAGGTACGGCTTTACGGCCAGCATTTTTTTCCTTGCTTAGTGTTTTTGCGAGGTCTGAAATTGAGGTTGCAAGCTAATTTGATATTTTAATTAGACACTCACAGGCTGCCTGCCTCTCCCCCTTTGCTGTGTGTGAGTTAATTTTTTTATTAATTGGCGGTCTTCCGACTGCTTCAAAGTTACAAGCTTGAACAAAAATGGCGGCGTCAAATCCATATTTCTTTTTTGAAGCCTGTAATTCATCAGCCGTTTTGAGCCCCCCTCCATTGTAGCCCTTATCAAACCCGTAACTTTCAAGCCTCACAATGAGCGCCTTCGATTAACAGTACCAGGGTTGGTGTTTCATGGATAGAACGTAAATGGTAATATTTATAACCTGCTCCTTTAAATGCATTATAGTAAGCTTGTGACTTCAGTGTTTTGTTTGTCACATCTGGTTAATGGTATTTAATGGTGACCTCTCTCATCATCTAAAGATGGAGACTGATTGTCTGTATCCTGATTTTCTAATAGTACCTTATTTTCCCTAGGTATACCCGGAGGTAAAGGATAGTAACCAGGCTTGCCTGCCACCCAATTCCTTCATCACTTGCTCCTCAGACAGTACCATCCGCCTATGGAACATGGAAACCTCTAATATCCATGGCACAGCCCTTCACCGCAACATCTTGAGCAGCGTAAGTACACCTGGGGATGGGATTTTGTTGTTGTTCAGTCCTTCAGTCGTGTCCAACATTCAGTGACCATATGGACGCAGCACGCCTGGCACATCTGTCTGCCAAGAAAACCATATGGATAAACACAACCAGAAATTCAAATACGCTGGAGTGGGTTGCCAGTTCCTTCTCCAGTAGACCACAATTTTTCTGAACTCTGCTACGGCCTGCCCATATTAAATGACCCTACATGGTATAGCTCACAGTTTAATTGAGGTACATAAGCCCCTTCACCACGACAAGGTAGTGATCCAGAAGGGGAGTTTTGCTAAAGAGCCAAAGAACATCCAGCTAAATAAACCTCTATAAATATAATGGCAGAAAACAAAGATTTTGATGATGGGATCCAGAAAACCCCACCCTGTCTGCTCATTAGATTTGCCTGAGCATTTGACCTAAGTGAACTTCAGGAAAGCCTTGTATGCTTAAATTCCTGCATGACTTTACCCCTTCCATTGGGATGCTATTCTACATATCTTCTACTCTTTCTATAAAGTAGAAATTTCTCGCATCATGCCTAAATCTTCCAACTTCAAATCAAGACTTCTTGTGTTCACTAAATAAACATTGGGACACATACATTTTATATATGTAAACTGCAATTTGTTAATTTTTTTTGAGTGGATGTGTTGGATAATTGAGCTTGAAAGTTGGGCTTCAACTTTCACAATGGGATTGATCCGAAAGGCTCAGTGATTTATTATTATTAATCCAACTGGGCATGCTCTGCTTCTTTATCTCCTCCAGGTTTCATGAATTTTGGCTATATCCATTCCTTTTTTTCTAGGATGGCATCCTTTTCTAACTATAGTGTTTATATGACCTTACTCTTAAGCAATTTGTTCATTCACTGATCACAAATTAACTTTAACTCCCTCTAATCTCCCATGATGCCTTGCTTTTTTAGGATCTGATGAAAATCATCCTGGTAGACAGTAACAACCAAGCCTTGATGGATGCAGACTACAACTCTGTTGGTCTGAATGACAAAGTGGATCCACAGTCTTTGGACACCAAGGTTGGCATCCGCTCTGTATGTGTGAGCCCCAGCGGGCAGCACTTGGCATCCGGAGACAGAACAGGCACACTCAGGTGAGAGCATGTATTACGCATCAACACCGAAGTGGCATACTAAAGTGTGAGAGTATTGGTTCATGCCATGTATTCTGGGTCTAAGATTATTTCACAGCTTGAGTGGCACATTCAAATCTGTGTTCTTTTTGAATTATCATGTTCAATTGACATTGTGTTTTCTTGAGTTCTAGTAATTGTCTAATATGGTTGTTCTATGTGGCTGGTTCTTGTATTAACAGGGTGCATGAGCTGCAAAGTCTGTCTGAGCTCCTGAAGGTGGAAGCCCATGACTCTGAGATCCTGTGTCTGGAGTATTCCAAGCCTGAGACAGGTAAACATGGAGTTCAGCTCCTTCCACAGTAAAGTTTGCATGATAACCTGTTGTGTTTTTGAAAGGAGAGACATTTAGGACCAAGATGCAAGAGGTCATAGTGGCCTTTACAACAAACATACGGTTAAGGCATTGCCACTTAATTCACAGCATCTCTAACCATGAGATTGTGCTGCCCCTATTCTATGGAACTCCTTACCTTGCTCCACTAGACTATCCTCCTGCCTCAAATCCTTCAAAACATCACTAAATCTGCTTAAAAAACGTATCACCTGCAGCCTTCATATGCACAATATATTGTACCTCGCCTTTCCATACCTCACCCATACCCTTAGACTGTAAATTTGCGAGTTTTCTATCTTATTAGGTGCTTTAGGGTAATGCTTGATTTTAAACTTTATAACCGGACCTTCTATTTATTTGTAATTTGTTTATGACTTGTATCTACCCGTTTAACTCTGCAGAATATGTCAAAGAGTTACAAATTAATGTTAATAATAAAATGATCATAACCTGGGCAAATCAAATAGGGTGTATTTACTGTAAAATGGTTGCTGGAAACCGTCATAGCTGTTCTAGAATTATTATTTTTTAAAGTTGACGTGTCATCTATACGCAAGAATGATTCTTTTAAAATATAATTTCCGGCTTACTATATGTACTATGCTAGTTCTTGTGACTTGTACTCTTATCTGTTCTCATTCATGTCTTTGTACTCATTTGGGCAATAATGACCTGCACTAGTCTTTTCATCACACAGAATGTAAAATATAGCCCAAGAGATTTAGATGTGAATTTAGTTTATATATAGTAAATAAATAGTACATCTGAGTTCAACTTTTGAATGTCTAAAACAAGTTAAACCTGCTTCCAGCAGGCAGTATTCAGGATATACTTTATGTAAACAGACTTAAACCGTTACCAGTTATCCGTTTAAAAATAGACCATTTTAACATCCAATCTTGTGCTCTTTCACACCATGAAGAGCACTTAGTGAGGGTAATGACCCTGCTTCCTTTATGTAATGATTTATTTCCTAGAGAACAATCTTTGAACATTCTCACAGCCTTTATTTGCAAATACAAAGTAGAGTTATGCAAATCAACATATTATATCTCCTAACATATAATAGGACTTAATTAGTGAAGCCCCTCCATTCATACACTCCTTATTCCTTTCCTATTAGGATTGAACCTCTTGGCCTCCGCCAGCCGTGACCGACTCATCCATGTTCTGGACGCTGCCAAAGATTACAGCCTGCAGCAGACTCTGGACGACCATTCTTCATCCATCACCGCTGTGAAGTTTGCCGGTAATTAATCTCACTGTGCTTGGAACAGGAATTCATGTTTCTGAAAGGGCTGTGTGTCAAGATCTTATTGACTTTCTTTCACCCTTTTTTTCCCTTCTTTAGACATTACTTGTACTCTCTTTCCTGCATCATTAGTCTCTCCCTCCCTGACTCTTGTCTCTTTCCTCTGTCCTTCTATGCTCCTTCTCAATGTCTCATAAATACTCCATTGCTACAGCTTACTCGCCCAACTCACAATCTCTTAATTATTTTCTCTTTATCTCTGGAGTTTTTATTTTCTTATGAACAATAAGTTATTGCCCCAATACTGTATTTTATGGTCAAATGTTGACAACCCGTAACAAATATATGTGTGTGATTATTTCCATTTTCCCTAGCAAATGATGGGAAGGTGCGAATGGTCAGCTGCGGGGCAGATAAGAGCATCTATTTCCGTACTGCTGAAAAGGTCAGTTCATTGTCCCATATAAACTTGCGTTGTGTGCATCCGATGGGAAGAGGTTATAAGGAACGGGCAGTTTGCTAGAACAAAATACCGATTTCTAACTGCAAAATTAATGATCCTTTTTAATGTCATATTTTTGATTTTTTTGTTCACTTCATTATTGAATAAAAACATATTAACGGGTTTCTGTAAACTGATGCTTTCCTCAGACAGCAGATGGCGGCATCCACTTTACTCGGACACACCACATCGTGCGGAAAACCACCTTGTATGACATGGACGTGGATCCAAGCTTGAAATACGCAGCCATTGGATGTCAAGATCGTAACATCAGGTGAGGAATACTCCAGCATTATAGGATATCGCATATAGATGGAAAAGTTGGGTTTATCCTTTTTTTGTCATATTCTAATTGTATAGGCTGTGGGCACTTAGCTAAGAGGAGGGCCCATTCATTTTATTTGTTTCAAAGACTTTTGGCATAAGCTATCTTTGTATATACAAAACATAAAATGGGAAACTATGATGGGCCATCCCAAACTCTTGTCCATAAAGAATTTTCATCTTAAGTATAAAAGATATAGGTGTCAATCCATATCATTTCATAGGCAAGTTTATAGAAACTAAGGTCATGTAAATATGCCTTCTTAATACATCGTTTTTAAAAGATATCAGAAAACATTTTTTTTTGTCAAAATAGTACACATTTGTTAATACTGAAAGCCTGAACAGCATTACACTAGTACATTTGTCATCCATTGCTAAAGACCAATGATCCTCGGGATGCCTCCTGTCTGGAAGGCTCTTCTAGTTGGATAACCCCAATCTAATCTAATTCTCTATAACAAGAACCGTAATACTTTAAAGTACTAGAGCAAATGTAAAAATATGTGGAGGGTCTGTAATGTGTTTTGCTTTTCTTGTTTTCATGTTTTTATACAATTCTAGGTACTTTTTAAAATATCAACAGACCATCGGAATCCCACTAAGGATTAAGGAATGGTGTTTTTCTCCATAACTTTGTCAGTAGTGGACTTATAGGATGATTACATACAATTGACTATATAACTGACTCTGTTATTCTGTATCTCAGAATATTTAACATCAGCAGCGGGAAGCAGAAGAAGTTATACAAAGGCTCACAGAGTGAAGATGGGACACTCATTAAAGTAAGTGTCATGTTAATCACTAGCCCAAATGTACTTATCTTGTGAGCATAACTGTTTTTTATTACTTTTGCAAATAACTTCTATGCCCATAATAAAAAAAATACATGTATAGATAGGATTAAGATAATAATTCTCAACTGTAGATTGGGAAAAACTACAGAAATGTTATACGTTTTTAACAAATTAACAATATTAGCAGCGCAGTGAGTATAAAAGCATGTTTAGGTAAATCTGTATTTAAGTAAGATACTGCTTGTATCTGATGAATGCCATGATTTGTGCTTCCACACTTGCTTCTGGCTATTGGACTGAGAGGGTGTGTTCTGCTAATTATTATTATCTATCCGATAGTGGAAGGATAAATAAGAGGGATTTGTTGACTGGTTGATGTGTACAGCACTTCTACTTCTGGGAACATTTTTGCTTAAAATGATGCTTAATTTTTGCTAACCACTTTGGTAATTGTTAATTAGCCAGGACTGAATATTGAGGTTTATATCTATTCAGGTGTTTGTGATATGGTAAATAGACTCTGGCTTTTAAGCAGAGGTCGGAGAGTTTATTTATGTCCCCAGATTAGTCACGGGGGTTTGCTTTGATTCTTTAGTGTGCATCGGCACTATTTACTGCTGATACCAAGCACAGTCTGGTGTAAAATATGTACAGGAATACTTGCAGAGGTCATATGGACTTGTGTACAGGACTGTCTGCCCTACGGGCAAAAGCTGGAAATCACTCCCGATATAGAATAGATACATTGTTTAATATTGGGGAGGAAATGGTGACGGTCACCTGCTAAACTTAAAGGAACATAGTTGCCAATTTATTGGGGTACTCTTACAGAAACTTTAAAAACTAATTAAAAAATAAATAAATGATGGTTAACCTGGTGATCTGTCATTTTGTACAAAACAAAGGTTTTCATATTGTAAATAAGTAGACAAGCACTATAATGGACACATATGAGATTGTTCCCCTTATCTACTTGGTATAAAATAATCCAGATAATTAAAAATATCCGTACAGCCAACCTCTCCATACAGGGTTTTGATGGCTTATCTTGTCACAAAAAGTGTACCTGACACTGACCCGATGCCCGACCCGTAACCTGAATGGCAATATGTGCTAAAATATAAATATGCCTGAATACACTCACTCACGGTTACTAACTGTGCAAAGAGTGCTACTATGTAAGCTCATTGTATCTCCTTTTTATTTTTATTTTTTCTAATGGCCAATTACAAATTTACATAACTTCCCTGACTTATATTAGGGGTTTAGCTTAAAGTTGGCCCAAATATGACCTAGATTCCTTTCCTAAGCAGAATTAACAAAGACCATCAAATGCATCTTGCTAAATTATCACTTGTTGTAATATTACTCCCTTTGCAGTAAACCTTTTCAGCAGTAGTATCTATTATTTATTTATTTTAATAAATAAATATATACATAGTCACGACGCGTCACACGAGACGCATAGGACTTAGCCGATGATCGCCGTTAAAATATGAGACGCGTGACTTAGAAAAAAAAAGATACACCCCACAAAAACTTACAAGATTAGCGGCGGAACAAAAAACCCGAAACACACACTAAATACACCCCCAAAAATTCCAAAAACATCACAAACAGCCTGGGGCAACAGCCAGGACGTCTGTGAGTAAGGTGGAACGCAAATTTTACTTGATTTAGACTATTTTCGCCACACAAAAATCGCCTAAGCTAGGAAAAAATGGCCGCCGAAAAAAATGAAAACGAGACTACACGACCCCGGACCGCGCAAAACACTGCAAACCGCATAGCACTTTACACATCACACTACCACTTACAAAATACACTATTACAAAAGGCGGAAAATGCTCACGAGACGCGTACCACATTAATAACATTACGTCTATACAATGGCGATTTACACAATAAACCAACGGCTTTACCTCGCGCACGCAGCCTATTTATAATGCACAGTTCAAACATTCATTACACTTTATAAGCAGGGCATGAACACTTACACTGTATATTGTATGCAGACGCAAAATACAAACAGATTGTTAGCTCTTCAGCCTATTGCTCGTTGCATATATCAATTATAAATAATTAAAGTATGTTTATTTATTGCATAAATAATTAATTTTTAATTAATTGAATAAATCCTTAATTATTACTTCACTGCATATACATAGAAATATATTTCTTTCTCAGAGGACCAAAAGTACACGACAGGAAAAGCTTGGCGCTCATTGCGAGGCATGCGATGAGCACAAGCCTTGCAATATGCACCGGAGGACCTCCGTGTAAAAAACTGTTTCCATTATGTCTCAAACAGCATTCCCTGGCTTACAATTTTATGCCCGTCATTTTTTGACGGGCAATTCGCTTGTGTGTGTATATATATCTCTATCTTAATTCCTACTAATTTGTATTTAGCCAGATTCAAAGATAAGACTAAAAATCGCTAAATGCATTCAAAGAGTTACCCATTGTGAATGTGTATTATTTGCTTCCTTTAGGTACAAACTGACCCCTCTGGACTTTATGTTGCCACAAGCTGTTCAGACAAAAACCTGTCTATCTTCGACTTTTACTCCGGGGAGTGTGTGGCCACCATGTTTGGACACTCAGGTATAGCAGCATTTGAGCCAAAGGCGTACAATCAATTGCTCCTCTCCCTTGATACTAACACTATGGAGAACATATGCACATACTATTCCAATATTTAAATACTGAAAAACAGAGTAACATTCTTTTTTTTATTTCAGAAATTGTGACCGGGATGAAATTTACCAATGACTGCAAACATCTGATTTCAGTGTCTGGAGACAGGTAAGATGCAATTTATTTTTTTATTTTATTTTTTTTTAGAAGTAAAATTGCCATCAAAATCTTTGGTTATTTGAATTGGTTTTCAACTTCACATATTCTGTTTTTTATTTGGCGTAACATTTTATCTTTGAGTTAGTGCCCCTCAATGGGGAAACTTTCACATCCCTAGTTTACTGTAAATGTAGCTTTTCCGAGACACAAGAGATCAAATGACCAATATCAGCTGGATAATTAAGACGGTCTGCATTGTTAGAACTAAGAATAGTCTCCTTTTGAATTGTGGTGCTGGAGAAGATCCATCCAACAATACTACAGGAAATGATGCCAAACTGTCCACAGGTTTGATTATGAGACTAAAGCTCAAATATTTTAGCCAAGGCAGGCTTCCCTAGAGAATCCTCTGATACTGTAAACACAAAGAAGGTAATGACCTAGGCGGAGATGGATAGATGACGTTATTGAAGGAACGAACATGAGCTTGAAGGAGCTCAGAGAGGCAGTGGCTGACAGGTGTGCTGCGGTCCATAGGGTTATGGAGAGTCTGACACTACTGAACAACAAGCTTTTCTCTGTCACGTTGTGAAGTTCAAGTCTCTCCAGATTTTGAGGTGGTTTTCGTTAGGAAAGCAAAACATGTCTCAGAAATACAGTATACACACAACTCTTATTAAAACAACCAAGCTGATAATCTGCAGCAGGAGTTTCCTTTGACTGTTTTCTTTTAAGTGTCTATCATGCCTTTGCTTGGTACTACAGCCGTTTAATTCTTGCTTGTTCTTATTTATGTGATTCCTGAAGCTGCATCTTCATCTGGCGTCTGAGCTCCGAGATGACAATCAATATGCGCCAAAGACTTGCTGAGATGAAGCAACGTGGGAAACAGACTGACAAAACCGCTCCTCATAAGAACACAAATGCAAGGTAATGATTTAACGAGTAGGGCATCCACAAAAGTGATAAAATGGCACTTAAACAAAGTTACTGTTATATGAGAGATCATTTCATAGATGTTCAAATGTATCGAAGAGTTTTGGGGGACCCCTGTCAGCTTGTGAGCATTATGAAATGTACAGAAGTACGTAAGCTCTGTGCATTTCTTGTTGGTTTTAATGAAGTTTACGCAGGTTTTGCTTAATATTTATATATATATATATATATATATATATATATATATATATATATATAAAAATATCTCTGTACTTATTTTAACATTGTTTCAGACGTGAAACCATCGCTGTGATGTCAACAGCCCCTGCTCTTTCATCAGACAGTGACAAGGAAGGGATTGATGATGGGAGTGATGAGGAGATAACGGGCAAGTAGCTGATCTGTTTTGTCCCTCCTGGGCAGCCTTATTACACAGCATAACCTTTAAAGCGCCAGCTTTATAAAAAGTTTATTTTCTTTTTTACTGCTGTCCCTGTTTTAAAATGTTAGATTTCTATTCAATTTGACTCCATTTGCATCTCTGATCAAACATTTTTTTTAAATATGCTAAATTTTCACTCTTGTGTGTAGCCTACATGTGCAGTGCCTCTATGCCTCTCCTGGAGAGCTTTAGACGAAACATCTGGTACTTGCCTATACTACCTACGGCGAACATGATGGATCGTGATAGGCAAGCTTTAGCTCATGAAGAGATGTGCCTGCCTTTTTTTTCTTTTATAAAAGGCCATTATGGTTCTTGTTTTTCTATACTGTATTTTGAATAACTGAAAATGGCCAAAATGTTTTAGACCATAAAACCATACCGGCTTGCACACAATACTGGCAGTTGTTGCCATCTTATTGCTGCTGTGCAGATAGAGCTTCCTTTCTGCATTCAAACTCTTCTTCCACCACTGAAAACAAAATAGTATAAACTTGCACAAAATAAATAACAAACTGGTGGCTGTGTTCATTGTTACGTTCTAAAAACATGTTGCCTACTTTCAGTTGAAGTTCAGGGAAAGGAGTTATTTTTTACATTTCTGACCATATTGGCCCTTAAAGTCTTGATAGTTTTAGTACCAAACCCGCTTTGGTTCAATTGGTTATGAGAGTTTTAGTTCCCTTTAATTTATAAGTGCAAAGACAGTTGAGCTCAATTATAACTAAAATAAATATGATCACTGTGGCTTCATAGTAATCTGTAGTACTGTTGAGTACACTCCATAGTCCCCACCCTCTTTGCCAGCTACTATCAATAAAGATATAGCGGTCGGGGCTGGTACTCTGTTCCCATTGTTTATCCGTGGCTGTGGAATACATGTTGTTATAACATAGCTGCCAAAAGTTTGCATGCAAACATTTTTTTTTTGCACAAATATATAAAATTAAAAAAGATGCTAATACAGAAAACTGTTTTAAATGGATACCATTTGATACAGTGCTTATCGTCCATGCAGCGGTGCCTACAAGCTTACAGGTGCATTTCTTCCCCCATATTAGTCCTTTTTAAAGCGTGAAACTATTCTTGTCAGATGCCTATGCGGACAAAGCAGAGATACTTATTTGTCTCCAAATAAAGTTAGATATTTATTTAGATTGCTTAAAATGCTGGGACAAAGTGCTAGTTTGTGGTTTTACCAAATTGAGGTTATATGTATTTGATTTTTTTTATTTTTGTTTAAATGTTTACGAGTGATATCTTAGCGTCTACAGAAAATGATGAGCTCTTTGGAAGTGATTATGTTGGGACTAATGCAATAAATGACGGGACGATTATTTTACTGGACATTTTATGTTTTTTATAAAGACCTTTACTGTGGAGCTGTATTTGTCAGTGGATACCCAGGCCATTCTAGTGCTTGAGCTCAATCTTTTCACATGGAATTGTTTAGATGTGTTTTGTAAAGTTTTATTTACACCATTTTATCACTGACTAAACAGTAAATCATCCAAATACTTCCAGATGCAAGACTTTATCATTAATCTAAAAAGATTCAACATGAACTAACAACTCTGTCTTCTTTGTGATTTAGGTCCTGCTAAGACCCCTAGTACACCCAACTCTTTTGGAAGAAGTTTATCCTACTATGAAGTGAAGAGAGTAAGTAAAATGTTTTATTATTTGTTTATCTTTACTTTTATTTGGCCTGTGAAACAATGTCTTTCTCCTTATTTCCAAGGGAAGAGAGATACCCTCAGCACAACGCTCTGAATCTCTGGATAAGACCCCCAGACAGCGTGTCCGCTGGTCCCACCCCGGTAATCTCGAGATGACCGTGAAGTCCATGCTTGACCTGCGCCAACTTGATTCCTTCTCCCCTTGTGATGACATAATTGGATACCAAGCAGATGTGGAGCACAGACCAAAGTGCGTGGAATCCGGTTTACAAAATGGCATGGTAAGTAATTTAATTTAGCTAATCTTAGGGTAGTGTCAGAAATGGATATGCCTTTTGTACAGTCCTCAAAGGTTGCATCCTCCTGTAGGAAATTTTACTAAAATATCAAAATTATTAAACTTGTACAAAGTCTAGGTGACCCAAAACTATATTTATGTAGAGCTTGGAGCAGCCATATTTGACTATGGTTGAGAAAAGTACTGTTCTCTGGGATCGAGAATTTTTTTTGTTTTTGTTTTATCCTAATTTTATATTTTTAAATTATATTAATGGCCTTTGGTATTTGCTAGGGAATGTAATGGATTACAAAATGTAATTACATCTTCCATGTCTTTCTAAAAAACAATTAATTTACAAGAGCAGTTTTGAAAAATTGCAAAAAAATAATTTTACATGAAAAACGCTTGGAGTTATGTATATTAACTTGTAGTACAAGCACATTTTTCCAGGATTGGAGCAGCCATTGCTTGCGTCTTCTTTGAAAGTGAGCTTGACCTTGCACGGCACCTCTATACAGTAACTGATTATTTTGGACAACATTAAACCATTTCTTCATACTTGGAGAGGGTGAAGTCATGGACTAACACAATTTAGCTTGTTTGGAATTTAGATCATTTTTTAAAATGTGGGGTATTCTTTGGGATTTTAGATTAACAAATTGCCACCAAATTGAATTTTACCAATGCATTTACTTGTATGTACTTTATTTTTATTAAAAAGTGCCTAAAAGCTCATTTGGTAACTCATGTAGCTCATGAATACAGTGTGTGAAGTGTAGTGTTTTTAAATTAGCCTGTCAGTGATCCCTCTAAAAGAGCATGCTGCAAAATGTTGCCACTGATTGGGTGCTATGATGCAAGGTAACACCTATACTTAGAAGTACATTGTCCTCATGAGCTGCAGAGGGGAGAAACCAATTAAGAACTATTTGTAAAAATTTTAGGCAGAAAAAAAGCGCTTTTAAACAAAAAGTAAAATACACAAAAGTAAAGAGATAAATAGGTTTGTTCTGTTCCTTGTGAAATCCAGAAATCTTCTTCTTTTAAAGTAAGAGGATTAAGTGTTTGTAGTTGTCCAGTTTATTGCTGAGAGTAAAATTACTATTACTTATAATATGCACAAGGAACAGGGACATTTCTAAACCGGTGCATTAAACGTACAGTATAAACAATATACACAGTTTTCAAGCAATTCTGTTGTGTAGATTGGATGGGTCTGCGGGGTAGTGAGCTTCACGATGTAGCCGGAAAGTCCTGCAAATGTATTAATATTATTATTAATGACCAATGTGTATCTGAACATGCCCTAGATTCTGTATAGAGCATTGCAGTGGGCTGCAGGGAGAGGCTGTCGGCGCACCTTTTCTCATAACCATGAATGTGATAAGTGTAGTAACAAAGTGCAGTATACAAACTAATCAGTTTGCCCTCTAGTGTGGTTGACTGTAAAGGTGCATCACATTTTAATATAATATTTAGATTTTAAGTTGCAATACAATTAAACTGTAGTCATAAGTCCTTTTATGTTGTGGGAATGATTATAAAGCATTGTAAAACATAAGTGCTCAATCCTAGTCCTGGAGGGCTGATATCACTATTCATCTCCCTTCCTTTCCAAGAATATTATTATAGTTGTATCTAATAATTTCAAGTTTAGACCCATTCCCTTTTTGTTTTGTGGTCAAGTTAATTAAGCTTGTGATGGCATGTGAGGTTTAACAGTCTATGTTGTGCTAGCAATGACCGTTTGTGCGAATGTATTGTCACGTCAGTATCCCTTTAAGGCTTGGTATACTGGTTCGATTAGCACTTTTTGTTGTGAAGTAAATCAAATGGATGCAAATGCAAGGTCAGATATGCTTAAGCTGTGAAAAAACAAGCCATAATTGGTTTGCGCTATAGGCATATGTGGAGTGCAACACTTTTAGCTCCTTTTTCGCTGAGGAGAAATATTCTGCAGCACAGTCCCATCCGTCTGGTGACACTTCATAAGAGTGATCCGGCACGGACAACTCTCCTCTGAAAGGAAGAAGAGCGGAGGTAAGTTTTTTGGCAATTTTGGCCTTGTCTCTGAGGTGTAGCTGATCTCACCGTGAGTATGGCGTTCAGGTCTGGAGCGCTAAGAGCAAACTCCTTGTCACTGGGCAAGCAACTACACCTCCCTGACAAGGGCCAAATGGCCTGAATGTATAACTGGGGTTTACGGTTTATCCTGTTCAAGGGAGAATTGCCTGGAATTTTGGGGCAGTTTTTTTCCCATGAGTGTGACCCCACTAATATACTACAGAATATTTCTTCCATGTGAAGGGCACAAATCAGTAGGTTACCATGCCAATATGATAGCCTTATGGTTTGTTTATTCTCCGGTTAAGCACCTCTGACCTTTGTATGGCCAGGTAATATCCGAGCAGACTAGGATGGGGCAGGTAAGTGTCTACAACAGTGTACTAAATCACTCCTTTTTATCATTACATCCTTTTTATAGGACTCTATAAGTCCCATGAACAGCATATCTCGCCCTCGGGTACTCCGACTTATGTCCTGTGAGGAAGGAGTGTTTACACAAGAACTAGACACACCAGAGGGCAAGGAATGTGTCATCTACCCAGAGGCTGGAGAGGATCAGAGTCTGGAAGCCTGCAGGTGAGCACTCCACAAACAAGGCTACATTTATTATCTTTATTTATATCGCTCCAACATGTACCGTAGCGCTTTACAGGGGTTGTGTACAAACTTAACACCTTGTAAAGAATGGAGGGCCCTGTTTTTGAGAATAAAATCAAATGTACATAGAGCTTGTTTCCAAGGCACTGACACAAGATTGAAATCTCGCAAACTTACAATCTAAGGGACATATACTTCCACAATTACGAACCACTACGAACTACTATTATACCGATTACCTACTATTCTCTCGCTTATGAAGCACAAAATACATACTATTCCTTATCACAAGAAGATATACTGATTATTAAACTTATTTTCAGAACCTCAAAGGACCACTTTGTTATAAATGTGAAGTTTTTTTTTTTCTTTCTTCACATTATGTGCATGGCTTACACCCAAAAAACTAAAGCCATTTTAGTCTCAATCTGCAAGTCTCTGAGTTTCCAGAACTCTTAATTCCTCGCCTACCTGCTTATGGATGCCCTGCTATTTTGCTGTTCATCCGTGAAAGGTGGGGGCTTGTTGCCTTATTGGCGAGCAAGTTTGATCCGAATTACTTGGCACCTCCTTACCTCTCCATCACATGCACAGAAGTAGGCAGTTGCACTACAAAGAGAACAGCCTACTTTTACCCCACTGAAGAGGAAAAAATGTGAGTAGGAGTTCACTTCGACAACAGAGATCTGCCAAGTGGTTCATGGCAGGCTGTATCACAACTTACACAAACATGCGGACTATCCAGTATAGCGGACAAACTGTATTATGTCTTTGAGCTTATAACTTGTTTTGGGTTAGTGGCCCATTATAGAAGAGTGCTGGGGAAAGGCTAACCATGGGCCACATGGAGCCCTCCGGCATATTCCTTGTGGACTGTTCTCTGAAATGGGAGAGCATGCCCCTCTTCAACAATATACTGCTAATTGTATCTCTTTTTAATGATATTAATTAACCAATTGTACTCCTAGATACGTCTCATCAATTTCTATACCTCTATTACCAATTCATTCCTTTACTACGTAATTTTACCATTTTGCTATGGGTAAAATTAAAATATTTATAGCTCTGAGAGGCCATTTTTATGGGCTCAGGGCTGCATTTAAGGATCTTGTGAGTAAACAAAGTTCCCCTTTACTGCTCTATAAATTTAGAGATATCTGCTGCCCATAACTTGTACCTTTTTTTATTGGATGGCTTTATAATTTTTTTTATTACATCCGGTGTATAAAATCTTGCTGATACTGAAATGTTAATAACCTTTGAGCATGCAGGTGGATGGTACCCTGTTACACTTAAACCCAGACCAGAGACAAATTTTGAGTGTTGAATATTTGTTTTAGTTAATGAGCACAATAATAATGAATATCATAAAGGCTGTCGTAGACTCGGCTTTACTCAGTTAATAGAAAATCTACGAACACATTTTGCTAAAGTTTTCTTTAGGATGGGGTGGAGATGAAGCGGACAGGCAGGCATTTTCTTTAGTGTTTTTGGTATGCCTGTGCTGGTGACTTATTATATTTCTCTTCTGTTTGCAGTGAGTTTGAAGTGAAAGCGTTGCCTTACCCTGATATCTGCCAAGAGAAGCACAGCCCGGACAGCGCTTGTTCCGTGGATTACAGCAGCCGACTATCCAGTCCAGACCATCCCAATGAAGGTCAGAGTCTGCCGTGAGATCTCACTGGCTATCCCAAAGATTAGAATATTGCAAGCTATTTTACTTTGTAAAAAACATAAAAATATACCCGCTTCCATTTTATGAATTATTTTATGCAATTTTACCATATTAGGGGCAACCATTGGTGCTTTTTAAAAGGACACAGCAGAGCCTTCAATTATAGGGTATTAAAGTAAAAATAAAATATGAATATTTGCAATTTTGATTATAGAGAGAGCTTCCATCTACAAAATGGGAATGTAGCAGATAAAACTGCTTTCGGTACAATTAATAAAAAGCTCATTAGTTTACAAGGGCACACCCTCCTGGTAAGGTAGTTGACAGGATCAGCTGAGAACTGAAAATGGAACCGCACAGAAAATAATAATTACATATAAAACGTTTTTAGTTATTCAAAATATATAGAAAACATTGCCCATATTAGTCCTTTAAATACAAGCCTTAATAAAAGCTTTTTACACAAATAAAAAAAAAAATCTGCTAGTTTAAAACTATTCTAGCTTGTGAGCGCAAAAGGCACCCTCTGGGTCAGTGGTTCTCTGGTCTGGGGGCAGGCTGGTTACCTTCCCATGCCCATGGTGACCACCTTCTGAACTGGGTGATGCTACATGTGGCACAATAAACTTTCATCTAGATTTCCACTGGTTTAGAGTATATTATCCTCCGTAATCTACTTCTATTTATTACTAATGGGATTGTCTAAATGTTCTCCTTCTCCCCCTGTGCTCCTGAGGACCATCAGATAAAGTCTCAGGAACCAGTAAGATCCAGAACATTTTGTACAGGGTAATACATGTGATGGTTTATAAAACAGGCAGTCACATTTTGAAATTAAGAAGTCCTCTAAATATTAAAGTATATGGCTGAGATTACACAGAGAATTCTGAAATATATATTCTACAATTGTGTGTTCCATAAGGATATAAAATTATGTTAAATCAATTTATATGTAAGTTTTTGGGGATTTTACTAGATATGATATAAGTATGCACCTATTTACTTGTATATTCTTGGTATTGGGCAGTAAAACAGAGCTAATAAGCACTACTTCATAAAAATAAAGTGTTTCATGCTTTGATCTGCCCTCTACAGCTCGCAAAGTCACAGACTCTATTGTACTTACTGTGCCTCATACTAACGAATCTCTCAGCAATATTCTGCTTTAATGTGGTCCCTGATAGGCTAGTAAACACTGCACATCCAGCCCTACGAGTCTGTGTCTGCAAATGCTGCAGTGGACAGACTCCTACAGGGACTATTTATTTGATTTTTAGGCAGTTAAAACAGCTTCTAAGCACTTCTTAATAAAAAAAAAAGTGCTTAAAAGTAAATGGATGCATCCGTATATTGTATAGGTAGTAAAATCCAGGTACCTTCCATATCCCTTTAACAATCAGGACTATGACTGTAGAGGCCAGCAATGCAACTTTTTTTATTCATTTAGTTCTGGAAAGGTTTGTAAAAATGTGTCTTGTTTCATCCCTGCTGTGACACCATCCCAGATTCAGAAAGCACAGAACCGTTGAGTGTGGATGGGAACTCCTCAGATCTGGAGGAGCAGGCGGAAGTAGAGGAGGAGCTAGACACACCCAGCCTGGCACTGAATGGGGACGTCCCTCTAACTCCAGACCAAGAGATGTTCCTCAAGCAGCACTTTGGGACTCTGTCCGCCAGTGATAGTACAGGTATGTAACATTACTATAGTAAATACATATAGTAATGCTAGACACAACTTGAAAATGGACACCTTCTAAAAGCATGAGGACCTATGGAATAGTGTCTACCTATGGTGGAGACTCAAGTATGTGCACACTTGTGCCATTTATGAAGGACACATTTCATGTATTAGCCTAAGGAAGTACCTGATCTCAAATGCCAGGCAAGACTTTTGTTAGGAAAACTAGCAAGTATCTAGTAGGTATTGCCACCAAGATAGGCCCTTGTCACAGCAGTATGATTGGTCTCTCTATGAACAGTGTGAAAAGGGCCCATGTCTTGGTTAACCTATATGCCACATATCCCATCAAGAGGCCTCAAGGGAAAACCAAAAAGAGTCTGTTCTCCAGTGTGCATCCTATCTCAAGCAAGTGAACAAGATCAACAGATCTCTTAAGAGTTTATATCCTAACTACAAAGGAAAGCTGAGAGAAGCTGGGACATTTCTGAGTGTTGCTGGTTCTCCCCATGCAGAGAGTTTGCTGGGTTTTTAGATTGATTCTGACCTTAAGGACGGGTTCAGTGTGATATTGTACAGGAAATGTCTTCTCCGTAATAGTTTAATTAAACTAAAGCTTACATTACTGTACAATAAACTTGTTGATTTTGACCTTTATTATGTAAAGGACCACGTCAGTCCACAAATTAAAACCAGCTTCTCTAATCTTTAAAAAAGGTCAAAATGTCTTTTAGAATGTAAGGAAATACAGTATTCATTGTATTTTTGATATGCAGTTATCCTGTAGTGTAATGTACCATTTTGTTTTTTGCTGATCTGGATCCTGAGAGTGCACAGTTAGAAAGTGGCATCTAAAACTGCTTGTGCTTTCAGCAGGGCTAATGGAAATATGTGTTTACAAGGACACACTGAGAGCAGCAGACACAATCTCTTCTTCATTCATGCTTGTGTTAATGCATTTCTAGTATCCCATCACACAGTGAGTGTTCAGCAGACAGCAGCAGCACGTTCTGTGCAGATCATGTGTGTCCAAGGGCTATCATGTATATGACATGTGTATGTCCAAGGGCTGTCATGTGTATGACGTGTCACGTGCTGGTGTCTGTGTGACGTCACAGTGACCAAAACCTCAATTTGTCCTCAACTGCACTTTGTCTGAAAAGCTGGTCTGAGGTTTATACTGGAGTCTGGCAGCCTCCATATTGGACAGAATAGGAAGGGATTCTGGTAAATGGGTGATATGCAGACAGATCTCACAATGTAATGTTTTCACTATAATTGTTTATTGCAATCTCTGCTGTTCATTTTCTTAATTTGGTTATATGTGTGTAAATTTCAGATTTCCGTTCCTAAAATCCTAATTGAAGACACTATTTGTCATAGGTTGCCCGTCATTGCCCTGTATCTCAAATTTTATTTTTCTCAAAGCAAAATGTTAAGATTGCCATAGGAAAGGAATTTGCTGATAAGCGAGGTATAGATAATGAGAAGTTTTAAGACGTACCGTTGGGTCTTAGTTGGTTTTAGAGGGCTATAATGACCTGTATTTTCGATTAGGGGCATGCTGTCTCACTCCAGAGACCCGGCGTGGGGCCTCATGGCAATTGCCTGAGGGACACATGGGGCCTCAGGGCAGTCTGCTGCCCACCACTGGTATAGGGTATAGAAGAAACCCAACGTGATAGTTTGATAAGTCGGCTTTCACCCATGCTCAATCAACTGCCACAGTTCTCATTTTCTTTGACAACGATGTCACGGATGTTGAAGAGATCAGTGGGCATCTAGAGAGTGATATCTGGATTACATATAAAAGATGTGGGGTGGATAGCACTGAACATTATATTCGGAAATGTTGATGTTAACTAAATGTTTAAATTGTGTATTTATAATGTTACACACTGCATACTACGTATTGCGTTTAGGGAGTATAGCTTTAGATTTTATAGTATGCCAGCATTTATATCATCTCATTGCTGGAGCATTTGGGATGTCACAAGAGTGTCAATAAAAAGGCTTGACATATTACAAAAATATTTAGGGCCAACTAAACATATTCTTGTACTCTTGAAATGTTAAGGTTTGTTTTTTTTTCATCTACAGAAGGGCCTGTCCTGACATCTGAGAAGAGTGACTATGCCAGCATGTCCTCTCGCTTCCTGGCAAAGGCACCATTACCCAGGTATTTACATATCTGTATGAGATTTTCTCTTTGTATTCCTCTTTCAAGTTTGAATATGAATTTCTACCAAGTGAGAACAAAATACGTCCTCTAGGTGGCAGTCATTTACTGTTGTCTAGCCCTGTGGCTCTCAGCCTTATGGATCTGAGGACTGCCTGCTTATCGGGATGGCCGTTGGGATTCAAAACATTTGTTTATGCTTAGATTATACAATGTTAAAACAGGCTATTCAATCTAAAGCTTTAAACATACCATTGCCATTTGTCAAGTGTTAGGCTCTCCTCATTTATGAGGGCTGATGGGAGGATCCCTCAAACGGTTACACCGGTCCCAGAAACAGCTGTTGAGAACCACTGTTCTCAAATCCAGGCCTGTGTGTGGCTCTCCAAGACCAAACTTGCCAACCCCTGGTCTAGGATTTTCATTCTGCACACAAGTGTCACTCTGGATGAATGAAGAAGCGATAGCCTTACCTGTACGCAGTAGGGATATCCTCAAATCCTGACCTTTTGTGTGGCCCTCCAGGACCAAACTTACCCACCCCTGTTCTACACAGATCTTTTTATATTACTCCAAGCTAGAACTCTAGACATGTCACAATATTTACAGTATTTAAAGAAGTTGATATCCAATCTTAAGTTAATTTTAAGTCCAAGCTTATCTTGCCCTGTACAGCAACAGCTTTTAATATATGAATACTTATAGGAAAAAAAACATTTAATATGCTGTAAAAGAATATGAATACATTCTCTTTTATTGCTTTCCTTGTCATTAGTGCTTTAACCCTGTGTGTCTGAAATATAGTGACTGCTGTTATAATTAATAAAAATATAAGGCTAAATACATTTGTAAAGCAACTGTTCATTATCTTCATTGTGCATTATAATTGAAATGGCAATGCTAGATTAGGCAACATTTATTTGGAATCTAAGCATTTTTCTGCTTTAGGTGTAATTGTAAATGTCTTAAATATGCTGGTAATATCGCATACTATTTCTCCACTATTTGCTGTTCATATTCAAAGGTTCACCTCACCCCAAACCTAAATGGCATCACAAAATGCTTTTAAATTATTTTTGCAGATATGTCTGTCTTGCACTTACAGGGCCTTGTCACATGGTCATGCAACAGCGTGATGGTTACTTCCCAATAAATATATCCCAGTTAAAAACGCCTTTATTCAATATGTCTGACTCGATGGCATTAAACAGTTTGTACAGCTGTTATCTGTCTGATCATACCAGAGGTCTCGTAGAAATAAAAAGTGCTATAATTTATACTCTTCCAACATTCATAAAAGAGCACCTTGTGTTTGAATGAAATGAACCCCTCAAACTTGGCCAAGCCGCAATTTCCTTGGGGAATAATGAAACTACCAGGTGGTTGTGAAACTAACATTGTGATGGATATATACTATGTTTTTTGTTCCTCATTTGTTTCTCCTTTTTTCTCCTTCGGCAGCCAACCGGTGTCCTGTACCAAGTCAAGTTTTGATCAAGAGCTTGGTCCAGATGGCATTATTCAACCTCTGGTAGTGGAACCTACAGCAACCATCGTAAATGACCGTAAACGCCAAAATGCTGGCGTGATAGATCCGCTACCGGATGGCGCCAGCCCTCAAAAACTTCTCTCCAGTCAAAGGAAGAGGAAAGCAGCAGAGAGTAACAGGACGGGCAAAGCAGGGCCTTTCTTTTCCACAATGGTGTCAAATATAAGGAAAACCCAGTCTGTTCATGACCTTGTACATGAAGGTGAGCCCAAGCTTGCACGGGGCCGGAGGTTCAAATCCCATTTTAACAGTTTGTTGAATTAACTGGGATGTAGTTGAGGGGATAAAACACAATGTTAAATACCAGAAGGTAAGGAAGTGATGAATTTGAGTTTGAGAGATGGTTTTGCACATATATAGACCCTGCCAAGTGGTACCAGATTATAAAACCATATATACTGAGCAGCTAAGCAACTCCAAAACAACACTTTACTGTAGATAGACTATTTCACATATTGGCTCATATATTCTAGGAGTTTTCAATTTTATATTTTTGCTTTCTAAAAAAAATGCCCATTTTCAAGAACATAATGTAAATTTTGGGACTGCAGTGGACTCTTAAAGTTATTCACAAATAATCCAAGAAGTCCTAAGAGTGTAAACCTGCCACTGTTGCTTTTTCTTTTTTTAAAGCACATTAAACAGTAACTTTATATTGTGCTAGCTTTTTCCCCCCAAACTAAAAAAAAGTATTTAGTTCTAAATTGATTAGGTAATGGGGACAATGGAGGTTCAAATATGGTGCAAATTTAACACTGTAAGTAAAAATATTCTACTGAAGCATTTTGTTTTTATTCATTTTTACAGGAAACTTGCATAAAATGTTGTTTTTTACCTGTCATTTAACCTTTCTGATTAGCAATTACTGGCAATAATCACTACTGCTTATTTGTCTTTGAGATTTGCACATGCCCAAATCCAAGATACCCATGGCTATAACAATGTCTTTACGACCATATAGAAATAGATCACACAGGTTTGGCGGGTGGATCAGAATGGTTAATTGACCAGTAAAAAATGAATACTGGAAATATGATTTTTAGTACAATTAACATTTCAGTTGATAAAGTACCTGTTATTGTCAGTTGTGAAGAAGACCTAGATAAAAACAATCTTTCTTGAATCCAAATAAACTTAGTCTTATTTTTACCACTTGCTAGGTGATAAACCAACATCCAATGGATTTTCTGTAAAGCTACGCCAACAAAACCAGACAGCAGCTGAAAGGGAGCAGAAGGCCAGTCATCGCCGCACACTGCCGGCTGCTCTGATGAAAATGGAAGGTATTCCGCCAGGGTCACCTCAGGGAAAAGAAGTAAAAGCTTCTAAAGGCCGATCCTACATGAACCCAACAACAAGCTTCATGGCCAAAATATCACGCAGTGTGTCTGTAGGGGAGAATATAAATATTGGAGATACCCCAGAGGCTTCTCCAACTTCTTCTGATGGTAAAGGCTCCTTCCATGAATCGGAAATAGGACTATATAATGGTGTAATGGAAACGGACAAGAGTAAACTGCTAGTAAAGGATAATGTAGTAATGAAACCTGCTCTGCCTCCTGTTACAAACTGCTCTCAGAAAATCTATCCAACTAAGAACCGAGCACATTTAACTCTTGACATTGCAAAACCATTGCCGGACCGGCCCACATTATCCCTTGGTAGAAGCAGAAGTTCATATGAAGTGGAGTCGCCAAGATCTCCAGCAGGCAGCCTGAAAACAAAACCTTCTTTTACAGATCCACCTTGCAGGACTGAAACCCAATGTGTTTTGGTATTAGAAAAAAGTAGTCCTTCAGACGATGCTGAGAATAAAATGGAAGGTCATGATGAGGAGGTCTCCGCCATCTACCACCTGCATGACATTCAGGACTCCATGAGCTCAAAGTCAGAAAGCACGACATCCTATAGAAAAAGAGCCTCTACGTTTAGTGGCACTAAAGAGAGTAATATAGGGCTTTGCCCTGTAGAAACCATCAGACCAAGATCTCCCTCACTTGATGTAACATCTACAATGAACTCAGGTGGGCATGGAGATCCACCCATGGTGGTCTCTTCACTTTTGTCTCCTGTCTGTGTGAGTCACTTTACAATTCCATCTCATCTCTCTCCGTCCAGCCTCTGGCCTGTATCGTCTTGTCCACGCCTGTCTCCTTTCATTAGCCACCCCCAAAATGGTGAGGCACTTGTTACTCTTCAATCTGTTACACTTTAAACGTCTTAGTCTTTTCTCTCTTTCTTTACTGCTTAATCTGCACCTGTGTCATCAGCCTTAGCACTTTGTGGATTTATAAAATGATGTTGAGATGCTACATGTCAAACCCACTCTTTGTGTTTTCTGTATTGTCAGCTTTGAGGTGGATTATAATATTATCCACTAATAGAAACTAGAAAATCAGAATCTTATATTCTACTTTGCTGCAAAATCTAACATTTTAGTTTTATAACGGGAGTTGCTAAAATGTAGATATTTTCCTGGCTCCCCACTGTGGTCTTTTATACAGATACTGATTAACTGTAAATGTTGCTACACAAAACCATCTATATGCTTGTATTTATATTTTTATGTTCCATGATAAAATGATTCTGTTTATGCAAAATGAAGTTGCATTTCCTGAAGCAAAGAGTCTCCTTCTGGTCCAATGAGGGGGAGGGGAGGTACATTTTAATTTGTATACAATTATCTTAACAAAGGCTCTCCTCCTTCCCCACTCTTCCATCCACTGACGGTCAAGACACACACCCTCATGATCCTATTTTGAAGAAATTATGTAACAAACACAAAATGGATTCCTCATAAACCGTTTTTAAAATTTTAGATTTTATTTTCCAGAAAATGTTTTCAGGTTTATACAACTGTTAATGTTGTTAGTTTGTTACATTCTTAAAGATAGCATCAGATTATCAACAACAGTAGTCCTTTAAAAACAAGGTTTATGATTATGTAAATTTGACTCCATTAAAGCAGTTTTGTATTTAGCTTAAGGGGTGGTGCAAAGCGTGAATAAATAAAATACCTATGTTTTTAAGCACATAAATGGAGATACTTTGAAGAAAGAAAAAAAAAAAGTTGACTTTGTGTATTTACTGTTCTGTGTCCTACCACAAACATTAAAGGGACATGGACTGCTTTTATAGTTTACTAGGTTTATTAAGCCATGGTACCTGATTGGCTAGTAAGAGACCCTGTACATCTAGTACTACAGAGTCTGCATCTGCATGAGTTGTAGAGGGCTGACCCAAGCAGGTTCTATTTGATTAAAGTCAATAATATAAAAGTAAATCGATACATAATTGTATTATATATCTAGTAAATCCAGAAACCTTCAATTTTCCCTTCTTAAATAAAGGTTTTTCTACTAGAGCATGAAAATAAACATTATTAAATAAATTTCAGGAACAAGACTAAAACCAGTAATCAGATTGTCTTACAGAGGAAGAGTCAATTGCCTTGCTCTGACTTACCTCACCTAAAGTAATGTTTTTTTGTTTTTTTTTTTCAGCATCAATCAGTCTTGAGCAGTGTGAGCTGATTGCTTCGGAGTTGCAGGACAGTCTCCAAAAAGCCTTGAACCTGTACCGATCAGTGAGTCTAGTATTGGTGCTCTGTATAGTTCTGAGATATAATGGAAAAAATACATTGTTTAACAATCTGCAACGTCTCTAATCCCCTCCACTATAAATCCAAATAAAGAATGACTGGGTTGTCCTTTAGGTTCGTATCTGACATTAAAAACACCCTTAAAGGACCACTGTAATGCCAATTATACAGAACACAACAATAATAGTTGTGCTCTGTATAATGATTTATAGTAGCAGTAGTCTAGATTTAAACTTATTTTCAAAGATTAAAATTCGATTGTAGATTTACAATATTTTTAAAGGCAGATGGTGGTGAGAGTGTAAGTTTTCTGTTTTTTATATATATCAATCGTGTGTGGGTTAATGCATTAGTCACTATACTAACACGTTTTGGATACAGGCTAAATTAATTTCATTTCTCTCGGCCCTCCCCTCGGGTTCTCTCTCGGCCCTCCCCTCGGGTTCTCTCTCGGCCCTCCCCTCGTGTTCTCTCTCGGCCCTCCCCTCGGGTTCTCTCTCGGCCCTCCCCTCGGGTTCTCTCTCTACCTGTTGTTGTGCTATCGATTTATATTGCTATGCTAGCTGCTAGAATATAATGCAGTAGTTACAAATCACAATTAACATTCATTACATCCGCACACTACAGAGCTCAATCAGGTAGAGGTAACATGTTGAAACATCCTGACTTCTAATGATCATAACTCCATGAATTCAGCATCCATTTAAAAAGAAAACCCAATTTCCACACCTTATATCATTTGGCAACTTTGATGAAAATAAAAAATACTTGGGAGGCAGCAAAGATTCTTAAATGTCCACAAAAGAAGTATTTTGTTTTGAAGAGCTCCTCTTGAAAGCCGGCAACATTTTAGAAACAAAAAACTGTCTGTACTTTATTCCATTTTATGTACAATAATGTTGCCATGTAAGCTCACATATTGTTAACTACTATCCTCCATTTGAACGGATAGAAACTTCCAGTGAATCAATAATAAGATTTTAATTTAAATGTTTTTGTTTGTCAATTCATAGGGGAAATATAACTGCTGTTTTTATTATCTGCAACTTGGACAATAAGTGGATTTTCTTATACAATGCTTATCTTTCTCAGGTGACTACAGCCAACCAAACAACAAACATGGAGCGCTACAAGATGGCAGGACTTCTGACAGAGACATTTGGCATGGTGAAGAGAGAGCTGGATTCTTTGAAAGATGGGGAGACCGTGGCAAGCTCAGAGGATGATGCATCACCACAGGATGAGAAAAAACAAGAAATCACAGACCCTTCAGGGGAGGGCAGCTCCTTGATAGACCCGGAAAGCCGACATCTTGGAGATGACAAGACTCTAGCTCTGCTTCAACAATACTCTGAACTCTTGCTGCAAGCTGTGGAGAAGAGAATGGATAAGAAACTGTAATTAGACACATTATCTGAATCCTTTAAAGGAAATGTCTTCTATTGCTCCATCAGTGTTCATAAAGAGAGAACCTCATCAGCAGTGCTATGAGCCAAAAAAATAGTCTTTTTAAAGACTCTCAATTAAAACGTTAAAAGAAACCTACTTTGATTCCAAGGTTGTATTGATATGGTTCTGTTACAGCAATCTCTTCAAAACCAGCAGCACTTGATGTTTCATCTGGTCCCGTTTTGGTCAGGGCCAGCTTTTATGTTCTGTTTCTGCTTCCAGTTACTCGCAGAGCTGCAGAACACTTTTTTTTTCTCTGAACTCTTTAACAAAGCCTTTACGTGTTTGTTTTTATGTGTTGCATAATATTTTTTAAGTTATTGATTTAGCAAAGTGTTTCAGTTTTTGCCTTCTCCGTTTGGCTTCCTCAACACTGACAATCGATCAATATGTCTGTCTATGTGGATTCGGCATCCTAAGACTGTTGTCAGTTTATGACAGTTTGAACTTCTGTTTTGAGGGGTGGTTTACAATTTTAGCATTGTATTATTGCTGCTTTGTTTTGTCTATTAAACAGTTTAGTCATTTTTATTATACTTTCCATTTGACTGAGGGGCTGTGTTACATCTAACTTGGCATTTGTTATACCAAATGGTTGTCATGCACATAAACACACAATTGCAGTATTCTTATCCTCCTTGTTTCTTGAGGTCTGTTTAAAAATTAGATCAAGATTATAACCGAAAAGCAGGCAGAGTATTCACGCACTATGATGTGCGCCTTCGGGCTCATTTTACCAAGTCTGTCTTGAATTTAGTATGTGCATGCAGTGTTACAGGCAAAGTTATAATGGAAATCTTCTGCACTTTCTTACACCACAGCAAATCCCTTCTAAGGGACACTGTTGTCTTAACTTGTGCACACGGAGTTAAGGAATCCCCAACTTTGCACATATAGACTTCCCTTCCCACCATTACTGTATATCTGAAGCCACATATAATTCTTACATTTGGTTTGGGATGTTGGGGTGAAATTGTATTTTGTGTGTGTATATAGAACAAATGGGAACTGGTCCATTTCAAAATCGGATCATAATTATAGCAATTGCTTTGTTTCTGGCTACATTGGTTCTCATTTACTTTGTTATATGGTTTTATTTGAATATCCCCTATTAAAAGCCATACACGTTTAGACACTTTGCGTCCTTCGATAAAAAAACAAGGAGTTCTCCCAACAATATGTATTTTATTTTTGGTAGGTTCTCAACCCAACACTTTGTAGCTGGTTTCCACTAGCAGTTTATCTATGCAGATGTAATGTAGAGTTTGAAAAACATTTTGGTGTTATTTGAAAATTTGGATTGATCTTTTAGACTGTTTTTACACGTTGTTTAGGAATGTATGAGGATGTGTAATGGAGAAGAGGCATTTTAAATAGATTGATGGGAATTGATTTTCATATGGGCTTGTTACAGATCCTTTAAAGGACTGAGAGGGTTACACAAGAGGCAGGTCCTCTGAACAAGGAGTAACCAAGATAATTCGTGGTGACTGCATTTTAGTAGGTTATAGATGTTTGGAATATAGCTGTGAAATGAGAAGGTTTGGTTTATGTGAATGTGTGTATTTTCTAGCTCCTGAGTTTTGGGTGAGAATTTCCACTCCAAGTAAGGTCAACTTAAATTCTAAAGTCCATTATTAAAAGCAGCAATAAGCGAGTTATTGTATTCTAAGAGAGATTGAATATGTACCTTGAACTGGTATTCCTTCCGTTCTCAGTGTTCGAATATACCATGTTAAAATGTGGTATAACGTCATAAACTCATTACAATCACAACCAAGTTTTTATAACCAATGACTGGTATTTCATGTTGGGAAGGTATTTGAGATTCCACATCTAGTGTTTCTATTCTGTCTTCTATAAATATAAATACTTGACTCGAACACTCCCCATTTATCAGAACTGTCCCAGGACCTCCATTTGAAGTCTTATTTAATCAGATTCTCTTTATAGCTGCCAAGCTCCTGTTTGTGTGTGTGTGTGTTTCTTAAAAATAATTTAATTTTGAGGAACCAGTTTACGTTCGCCCTGAAATTGTCAGGAATCTGAGCCATTTTCCTTGTAAATATAAACTTAAGAGAAAAAGAATATACTTTTTAGGTTGGCCGCAGTTAGGTTTGTGGCATTTTAAGCAATCTGTTTGTCCATTTAATATATTGGTTGCCTGTTGGACCAGTAGGTTCCTTGTGCAGCAAAAGTACTTACAAGCTTTATTCAGCTAATCTGAAAGATTTTAATTTTTATGTAAAAAAATCATAACGGCTTGTTTGGCCAGGATGGCAACATACCTTGTACTTGTTCAGCACATGTTTAAAGCTCTGTAGAGATCAGGTCTAGGGGTGTATGTAGGCAAGAAAATTCATGGAGATGTTTAAACAGACATTTTTCACGTTGTAAGACCAGATACAAATGCATGCAAAATGCCTTAACTTGTGTAATCTCTAAATATGTTCCATAAAACACGAAGGGCCAGCTCCATCATTTCCCTTGAGGTAATTTATTTTATAAGTAACAAAAGGTGCTCCTAATAGGTTTTGCCCAAAGATGCTTTGCTGTTAAAGGTGCTGACCAAGTCACATGGGAAGTGCAGGGCACAACACTTGGGCTATCTAGCAGTGTCTGTACCTGAGGTTATCAAATTAGGCAGAAGCTCCAGTCTAGGATAGATCAAAGCCCTTGCTTCTAATCTTGTAGCCACATGAAGACCCAATATAGCCGTGGAAGAGAGGCAGGGTGCGTCGTTTACAGAAAGTAACGAACATACAGCAACCAAAAAAGTCCTTTAATGGTACAGCAAGTATATTTAGTAAGTTACTGATAAGATGGTAAAATGGTGGTCATGCCCTTGGTCTTTTCAGGTAAGGCAGCCTCTTTTTACCAGTTTTGTGAGTACATCGAAGACCATAGCGTGTTCCTCTTTTTTGGTTTTGCCCACTTATGAATGAATGGGTGAAATCTACAGCTAATAGTATTATATTATTTTATTTATATAGCCCAAACATGCAGTTCAAGAGAAGACTAAAGAAGGATGTGTTTGCATATGGTCTTACAATGTGATATGTTATTATTTCTTCAGGCGTTTTTATGAAATCTCTAGAGCAGATTCAGAGCGAATTTTCTACCAGTAAGAGGACCTACTAATGCCAGAAAAACCTTCTAGAAAATACATGGAAAATTCTACCACTTTAACTGATGCACAGGGCAGAATTTATGAGCCCATTGATTCTGTGGCTGGGTATTGATGTTGTAAATATTATAAGATAGTAACCCATGACAGGTCTATAGGCTGTTGGGCTGAGGGGGGAGGGATATAAAGTGTTTTGAGCATGAAGATAATGAATGCATGATCACTTCACTTAGGGAATGCGTATACCAAGCTGCATGCCCTTATTTCACAAAAACACTAAAGCCTTCAATTACACCTCATGACCCACCACGGCTCCACAGATGTTTGGTAGTTAAAGGCTTGAATAAAGGATCTGCTTCTGGGAGTCACCCAGAACTGCTCCCGACCTCAAAAAGTACATTGTTTTTATACTTTTACCTTTAGTATCGGGGAGGAGAAAATTGAATTTTGACAAATGCTTTTTTAATTATTGGAGCAACTGTTTTTATGTTTGTGTTTTTGCACTTTGATCTGCCTCCTCCTCTGGTCTCCAGGAGAATAGAGGCTGTTTTTTTAACTATTCCTTTGTACTCCATGTCTTAATTTCAATAAAAGTGTGAACCTTTTTTGGAGTGGTGTTTGAAGTCTTTTTCCAAAGTTTCGATGTGAAAAATCCACAAAAGACTATCTAAAAAGTGTGAACTTGCGAATTAAAACGTTATTTGCATAAGAGTTGTGTAAGAGGTGTGGTTTGGGTTCAGGCTAAGATTATGCACTAGAGTATTGATATGCTTAATTTTAGGGTTAAGATGTATCATATTCCCGTAAAAAAAAGTACACTTATAAATTGATCTAGTTGGTAGTTTAGTTAAACAATTGGAATCATTGAGGTAATTGAGCTTGAAAGTTTGGTATTCTATGCATATATTCTATACTAAAGAACTCCTAACTCTCTCTTCTAAAGCCATGAAGTAATTTTTCAAGAGGGAGTGATTTAACAATTATCTATTTATCCAGCTAGGCAACCTCTTGTTTGTCTTATTTTAAATAAATATTTGTCTCAGAAAAGTTATTAAACACATTAATTAAACCGTAGTGCCATTAAACCATATTACTTGGTACCAAACTTAGAATAACTAGAAAAGAAGGAAACGTTAACTTAAGTACTCCGTGGCAAAATATGTGACTACTTCGTAAGCTGGTTGTTTATATATCTGTACAGGAGGCTTTCAGTGATAAACTGATGTGGCATAAATCAGTGTGTCAGCTCCACAAATGACCTTTTACATCTGCCTTTGCAAACAATAACTTGATTACATCTCCATTGACCAGGTCACACATTTATATATTGAATTGCAACCAAGCTACTATAAAACAAGACATACAAATATCTGGTATATTTAACATGAATAATTACCATATCAAGCTGTTGCATGCAAATATAATGCACTCCGTATTGCAGCACAGTGCAAAAACACTATAACGTGGACCACCCCACAGTGAATAATTTATCCTAGAGGTCCCTTCCAAAGAGAATACTTCACACAGTCTTACTGATCATAGTAGTTTGTGACAGTGGGGCTCCGGTCAGCTTCAAACAGTGGTATAGTAACTTCCCAATCTCATTGTGTTATTTGAGACACCAAAGAATTATGTTCCATGATGCACCGGATTAGTATTTACGTTCTTAAGCCCCCACTATGAAACGATGGAATACAAAAAAAGATTGCACTTCAGTTTGCCTCTAGTAGGCAGCCCGAACACAGGAGGGAGGATGCCCTTTAGAGCATGAAGACGGCAAGCTGCAGAAATGAGTCCCAGTACGAGACCTATCCTCTGTTGGTTATATATTCAAAATAATGCCCACTTCTATGTGTCTCTGAGTATGTGTTGCTAAGTGTGTGTGTGTGTACATTTGTGTTACAAAATTTGAATGGCTTGGGGATATAGATGATGATTTGTAGGAAAAGATATGGGCAAAACTAATTAAATAATACAAGGGGAAAGATAATTGGAGGGTTTCCATTCTCTTTTTGTTTCCCCTTCTGTCTGTCTTTCTTCCATTCCTTTTTTCTCACTTTCTCTCTTCCTCTTCATTTCCTTTCTCTTCCTTTTTTCTCACCCTCTGTCTCCGCCTTTCCTTTTCTTCCACTCCTTCTCACCTCTCATTCCTCCTCTTCACTCTTTTCCCGCTTCCGTCCTTCTGTTCTACCTTCTTTTAGTCTTTCTACACGTTTCTTACCTCTCCTTTTTTCTCCATCCCACTTCTTTCATCTCCTTATATCAGCCCTCTTTTTCACTAACCTTGTACTCATACCTTTGCTTGTTTGCTGCCTTCTACCTTTCCTCACTCGTCTTCTTCATCTCTCCACAAATCTTGCCTTTTTCTCTCTGCTGAGAGCCCTTTTATCTCTCTCAAGTCACATCCCTCATCTATCATTCTTTCCTCTCCACATTCCTCTTTCTTCTCTCCAAATTCCTTTCATCTATTCCCATTCCTCTTTTCTCTATCTTGTTTTATTTCCTTCCTCTCTAATTATTATTCTTATTGGTCTTCACCCTATTTAACCTAATCCTTCCTTCGCTGCTTCCTCCTGAGTCCACCTTTCTCCATCACTGATTCTCACTTTTCCCCTTCCTCATATTTGTCTTTTCCAATGCAGAATCCTACCACTCCTTTTCCCACATCTGATTTTTCCTACCTAAACCCACCCTTCTCTCATCTCCCCATATTTCTCAGCTATCTTTCTATTTCCTTCTCATCTCATCTATGTTTCTTTCTCCTCATTCTTCCTTATATCTTAAGCTCTCCCCTCCAACAAGGTATGAAGGTAGGAAAGCGAAAGGAGCAGACAAAAGAGAGAAATGAGACCGTAGTGAAAAAAGATTTTAAAAGATAACACACTGCAATATGCTATAAGGTGAGTAGTTCTTTTTCCTAATCGCTTGGTTTTGGACGCACACAAATATTTGTGTTCGGGTGCCTCTCCTTGAAAGTAGCTGCCAGTGGCCAAAAGCTATGACATCCTGGTCTGCTTAGAGGGCCAGAGAGAGATGAAAGAGGGCTTGATTGATGGGTGGGAGAATTACGTGAGGTGTGCAGAGATTAGTGAAGGGGGGGGGGGGGGGTATGAAGGTGGTGGTTGAAAAAGTGATTGGCTAGAGAAGGGGGTGATGTTTGGAGGAGTTGAGGAGAATTTGGAGAGTAATGACTGGGCACCTGAAATTGTGTATAGAGTAGTATGGTATGGCGATAGGCTGATGGCTACTATTCAGTGGGGAGTATAAGAAGAGTGGGCACAATGACTTGGTAAGGCCTCTCCAAGATTTTGACGGGTGATGAAGTTATGAGTGACTGTGAAAGGTGAAATTGAAAACCCTTGAGATAAATTGTAGTGGTGTTTGTGGGATCGTTTCAAATGTGTTTCACAGTAGGTGGCAAACACTTGGGGAGTGGATGGTGTATATGGGGGCCTGATGTGGTGATTGGAGATAGTTATGAAATAAATGCCATGCTCAGTTGTAATTGTATCCTGGAGCTGATGAGATGCTCTGAGGAGAGAAGGCATAGAGATGAGAGGTGGACTCTTGGAGATAGGGATAGATGTGGAACTGTTGTGCTAGTGGTATCAAAGCCAGTTCCTCAGAAGGGACTCGTTGCTTTGTCTGATTTGAGTCTCAAGATGATGTCATAGTTCATATTATCAGACGTAAAAACAGACAGAGTGGCCGCACCCTGGCCCAAGCTGTTGCTGTGCCAGTACAGGAATTACTTGTCCGGTGGATGGAGTGGTCTCGCCAGAAATGATTATTTTGTAGCTCTGAAATGCTTTAAAGTGGCATAGATAATGAAATAAAATGAAATGCAGAGAGCTGACAGAAGGTCTAGTGAGACTGATCTGCTGTTCCATCATTGAAAAAAAGGAGTACCAGTGATGGAGGTCTTTGACTGATTGGTCACTTTTCTGGTGAAGGCTCTGCCTTGATGGAAAAATTCTGTGGCAAAATTAAGACGCCCTGAGAGAGATTGGAAATCTTTGATTGCACAAATTTGTGATGACCAAATAGATGAACTGTATGTTTTAAGATGTAGTTTATCTATCTAGTAGTCTTTCCGCTCTTGCGGTATTGAATTAGAATTAGGAACGTGACTGTGAAAAGTCGTCTGAGCAGTGTTAGATTATTGGCAAATGAGACCTAGAGCAATTATGTGACACCTGTATGGGTGGGTAAAGCTGATAAAGGTACAGGAAGGGTGTTATAAATATATGAGTAATTAACCAATTCTGGAGCTGTACTGAAGAGGTTAATATGCTTAAATGTCTTGCTTGTGGATGTCCAGTTATCTGTGATGTTATCTGTCATAAGGAACAAAGGAAAGATAACTTTCCCGAATGACACCCTGCTGGTGATCAAACAACAAATGGTCAGTACTAAAAACCTCAGGGATGAATTTGCATCATGGACACAATGCACAGGAATCAAGCAAAGGTGCAATGAAGAATCACATCCAGGGGTCAATCACTGATGAAAGATTTGAATGGCTGGGACAATCCCAGGATGTGGCTATGATGTGTATAACTTGGCCAAATGGACTTGCTGGGTGGAAGAATTATCTTAGGAAAGGAACAGAGGAATCAGGAGGAATACTCTACACTCTTGCATACACAGATTAGTATTTACACACATTAGCATTATATAGGTAGAGCCTTGTATTTCAGATGCCAATCTCACCACTACTCTTGTATGTTAATAAACCCTTTAACTTATAAGTTTCCAGTGTATTTGGAGTTCTTGTAGCAGTCAGATGTAAGTTAACTGGTCAGGATATACGGTTAGAATTCCAGTATAAAAAGGACTATATTTAACAAAGGGTGACCCTTAAGAACGTAAGAAAAGAGAGGCAAGCGAAAGGCCACTAGTCACTTGATGTAAGTTACCGAGAGCATATTGTCTTTGTGACAAACTGTGCAGTCATGGAGTAAGCAGCACCCACTAAAGTTACAATCTTTGGAGTCCCAATTATTGCAAATGGGTGATGCCCCTAGATAATGCACTTTGCAACCTAGCCGGTCTTTGTCTTCTTTGTGAGAGGGACTGAATCCGGAACTAGGTGTTGGTTAGAGATTATTTGGGCCAAAAGCTGGCACTCACAATGTCCAAGCAGAACAGCCCTTGATCCAAGGATGACCAGTCCATGTTGTAGTTAAACGTGACTACAGAAAATTACCTGTGATAGTCATAATAGACAAATCTGCTGTACGTATAGGCAAGGTCCATGAGATAGAGGTAGTCTTCTAGCTCTTGTCTACAGCGTATAGATGTGGAGCATTGCACTTCATGTTGGTTGCTGAATTCCAGAAAATAAAAATCTGGAATATTCTTCTATTAAGGTGAGGATCTTCAGCTTTCACAATGATAATAAGGTTAATGGTGCAGGGGAGCATCTTTCACATGGAAGAAGGGCCGTGGTGTTCATTGAGCAGTGGCAGGACAGAGACAGAATGTGACGGGAGCTAATGTCCGTGAGTGAGAAATTGGACCAGGTGGCAGTGTAGAGGGACAAAGTGTAGGTGAATAGCAAATTGATCAAAGGCGTACATGTAGCAACTATGGCTGACGTGTGCAGCCAAGGGCAGCTGCTGGATATACAGCTAGATGGAAGTACTGATAAGATAATTTTAGCAACTATGATGGATAGGTTGACTAAGCAGGTGATAGCAAAAGTAGGGACTAGACAGAACCTTGTGGTCTGATTAGTTATGGGCCCCTGATGAAAGAGATGTGGTAAGGACGAAGCAGGCTGTGGTAAGATTTGCATGAAGGTGTAGGATTAGGGCTATGGAAACATATGAACAATTATAAAGGACCCAGGTTCTTTTTAAGAAACAATTAAATAAAGGGATCAATGTAAGGGATACAAGGACAGTAGCCCTTTAACTGTAAGAAAAATAAGGAGCCTCTGTCGCTACTCACTTTTGGGGCAAAGGTTAAACCCCCTGAGACCCACCAATTCGACCTATTATTATTATCTTTTATATGTATCGCGCAAACATATTCTGTAGCACTGTACAAGGGATAAGAACAAGGGAAAACCACTATTAACAAATTCAGAAAATGAAGAGCCCTGTTTTGTGTTTAGAAGGTGTTTTTCCCAAAGCACCCTACCAGATTGGAAACTTGCTACTTACAATCTAAAGGTGATGAAAGGGCAGAGACCTGGGGAAGAGTAACCGATAAGGAATAGCAAGGGTCAGGAAGAAAGTGAAAGTTCGGAAGATTTTTATTTGGTGGTAGAGGGGATTGATCTGAGGTGAAAGTATGTAATATGTTGTCTGCCCCTAGTGGTGAGATAATATAATCTGCAAGTAGGAAAGTCAGATGATTTCAATGGCTCTATAAATTGAATCTTAATAGGGACGAGGGAGGTACGTGCTCTCAGAATTTCACAAACTTAGCAGGCCTGAGTGCAGGGATGAACTAGCACTAAAAGAAAATGGAAATATGGTTTAAGGGACAGATAGTACAGGAAGAGAGAAATGAGAGCTAGAGAACTTAGGAGACAGGAAAGACTGGAGACATGTGAGAAGGAGGAGAGTTAAGGTAATTATGCAAGCTATGAATGGGGGAAGGACTGGGGAGGTTTGGTAGAGCCAAGCAGGAAACAAGAAACATTTGTTCGGATTTGGATAAATGTTAGAAATAATTATATCTCCCAAAATATAATAACATGCATATATAGTACTGTATGCAGCACTAAGAATTTCACAATCTTAGCAGGTCTGGGTGCAGGGATGAATTAGCACTGCTGGCGTGTATGCGGCACTCAGGATTTTACAAACTTAGCAGGCTTGGGCCTGAGCCTTTTAGTGCTGTCAGTCATATTGACATTGGGACTCTTGGTTATTACTGTTTGTCTTGGTTTCTTGAATAAATGTAACTTCTGTCATTATTGCATTGTACAAGATGGTTGACATGTTGGGTTCCAGACCAGAATCAGGTGATGTCAGGACCCGTTGCTAGTTCAAAGGGACATATCAGTTCAGATTGTCTCCCTCTGTGCCTATTGTTACTGATTTTCTCCCTGTAGAGTTATAGAGAGCAGGCAGAATAGAAGGGAATAATCTATTAGCCTGGAGGGGAGCAATTAATAACTATGGCCTCCATGTAAATCAAGTGCTCTAAGTTAGGGCACTGCCGTAAATCGGGTGTGGGAGCTTGTTCCTATTCCCTAATTTACAACACAATGTAGCTGCTCCAAGTTATGGCACTCATCCCAGATCTGTAAACCCTTGCCTTGTCAGCAAGAGATTTTGGTGTGGGAGGTACCCATATAAAATTAACCCCCGTGCTGCAGGGGGTCCTTCAATCTGATTGGTCCTAAATATTCAATGTTTAGAGTCAGCAGGGTGACATCCCAAAAACCAATTCTGGTTGGCTGAAATATGATTGACATCTATTTAAACCAATCCGAAAAAACTCCAATTCATTATTTAAGTTGCAGCAGGCCCAGCAACCACCATGTGCGGCAGGGAGCTACTCCTAGGAGCTCCGTTAGTTTAGTAAAAATGTTTTATATAGCATCACCTGTTTTTTGGGAGGGCCTTTCTCTGGCCCAGAAGATGAGGATCAATAGCTTAAAGCAAGAAAGAAGAGGACAGGGCAGAAGATTGAGGACAAGGGCACTGTGGATCTTCACTGGAGGGTCATTTGGGGCAGGTAAGTAGGATTATTAACTTCTTTCTTTTACAGGTTATATCTTTTTTATTTTAATAGTGTTTATTGGTTTATGTATTTTATTTTTTACTGTAAGTGTTTTTTTTATTTTTTGTAATGTAGTTTTTTATTTTGGAAATAGTGTTTTTGTTTTATATAATTATTGGGGTTAATATTTATTTAATTAGTGAGGCTAGTATTTATTTGATTAGTGGAGTTAGGTAGTTAATTGGGGGGGTTATGTAGTTGGGGGTTAGGTATTTAGTGGGGTTAATTAGTAGGGGGTTATTTAGTGGGGGGTTCATTTATTAAATTAGTCGAGGGGTTATTTTATATTTGTTAATTGGGGAGGTTGATTAGTGTAGTATAGTTTCGTGATTTTACTTAGTGTCATGGGGGATCTGGTGGACCCTTATGGCACTTAGTGTTGATTTTAGACCATGAGAGGTTGTGAGGGGTTATGGTCTATATAGATGGGGATTTTTGCATTGGTTTTCGGCTTTGTCATGAAGTTGACTCGGAGCAGTGATTCGTAGCAGTTCTCTTACAATATTTTAGGGGTGGGTGATTAGCATAGCTAGGTAGAATTTTTTGTGCCACTACGGCATTTGTAATTGCGTTTCAAGGGATTAGCATAGGGGCCTATGACCTCATCCCTTTAATGAGATACCACGTAGGGCAGGAAAGAAACTACTATGATTGGTCAATATTTGCTGAAAGTATGGGTCCAGCATGCATGGTTATTGTATTGGATGAGTATGTTGCCTTGTTGCCAATAAACTGTGCTCTGTTTTGAATGCTCATTAACCAAGGTGTGTGTGTCATTTTGGTCTCCAAATGTAAAGGCTCTTTATTATTTATGTATCCTGAAACTCTGCTGGGTCCTAATGAAAGGGACTAAGATCCAGATGGCCTTGGCTGGACTGATCCTGTAATCCTGGGTCCATGATGCCATAACTAGTGGTCTTGTTTGCATGCTGGGTACAGGTAGACCCAAATCCTTACAATCCAGGGGTGTTCCTGGTCCTCTCCCCTCTGCGTTGTGACAGGACCTTTAAGAGAATGTTATAACTTGGGAAAGCAGGAAATGGGGGTGACGGAATGAGTTGCGAACAGCAATGAGAAGGAAAGAAGCAAGAACCGGAGGAGGTAGGGAGAGGAATGGGGAGAAGAGGAAGTCAAGGGAGAGAAGAGGACCGGAATACAAAATAGGGGGAAGTGGGGGAGCGGAGGCAAAGTGGGGCGACAGCAAAGGTGCTTGAATGGGAGAACATGGGAGGAGGACAGGGGAGGCAGAGAATAACAGAAGGAACCAGGTCAGTGACAGGCTAATTTGAAACATTGCACTTCAGTCTGTGTATTCATGATCTGCATGAATTACAGTAGCCCAACCCAAAAGGTACACATTGTATGATTTTAGGGAGAAGGCACGACGAGTGGCAAATACCAAAGTCCCATAAGGAGTAATGTAAAATGGTTTTAGCAAGCATGATGAGTACCAAGGTAGCATGACGATTACCACATTTTTTTCTCATCCAGACATGTTGAATACCAAAATCAACGAGTTTGAAGGTAGTTGAGTACTAAGGGTCCAATTTAAAAGTAAATAGATACATAGTTGAGCAGAGTTATCTAAGGGGTAGGACTGCAGGGGTGAACTTTTCTCCTCAATGGATTAGCTGCTCCTGGGCAGACCTGATTTAAGACTGCTCCTGGAGTAAGGGAAAGGCTGCTGATAGTTTGCAGTTTGTCTGTGCTGGAGATAGATAAATGCAGTGAGTCAGCATCCTGCAGCTTATGATCGCTTGGAGCAAAGTGGAGACCTGGAAATCTAAATAAATTACAGGCCAGTGATGTTTTAAAGTATTTGACTGTTTGTTTTGCTCCACCTAGGTTTAGCTGGATGAGAGCTGTTTAGTGAAGAAAGTGTATATCAGTTAAGGTGGTGCTTCAGTCGAACCCAGGAATATTATTTCCTTTGATTTGTTATTTTGTATCACTGGCTAAAATGTTAGTACAACTTGGAAAATTATTACAGCCTCTTGTATTTTGTTCTTCCATCATAGTGCCTGAAACAGGGGCACAAACCCAGAGGGGACTGGGAACATGTCACAATAGATATATTGAATTCCTTTTAATCTCTCCTTACCTCCTTTTCAATCTTTGTTCCCTTTTCCTCCTCTTTCCCTTTTCTTCTTTTTCCTTCCCTTTTTCTCCCCACTTCTCACCAGTCTGTCTCTCTCCTTGTTTACACCTTTTCTCACACTCTCAATCTTTTTCTCGCTTCTCAACTTCTTCCATTCTATCCTTTTTACAACTTGTTCCCTCCCTTATGTCTCTTTTTATCCCACTTTGCCTGTCTCTCTCGCACCTATTCCTATATTCTCCCTTTTCTTGTCATTCTCCCCAGCTCTTTCCAATTACTCTATGTATGTCTGTCATTCTCTGCTTTCTCAATTTTCTCTCCACATCTGTCTCTCTCCTATTATTTAGGTCTGTCTCTCTTTCCCTTCTCTCATCTTTCTCTCCACCAGTCAGTCTCTCTCTCTCTTTGTGCCTCCCCTCTGTCTCTCTCGCCCCATTTTTAGGGTACAGTCCCCTGCTTGAGACTCGAGGCACTCTTTACAATATTTGTAGTGTATAGTCTAGTATGTGCTACTGAAAATGATAGGCCTGGTGGCAGGGGTGGGTGGATACAGCTCACTTGATATACGGCACACTTAACAGCTTCTATACTTATGCATACACACAATGAGAAATATGGGGGGATTTGTCCTCCTTACCTCCCCCAGTTCCTACACCCATTCCCGGTGGTGTGATTTAACAGCCTTGATAGTATCCTGTGTATTGGCACAAAATTAAAATCACTATTGGCTAGAATTGTGCTTGTGGTTTATAGCTATACACAGAAATCCTATGGAAGCAATCCTTTTCTGCCTTCCTTCTACAACATATAGTGTCAATCTTTCCTGTTTCGTCCCTGCTATCAGTGGCATGCCGAGTCTTGGTTCTTAGTGACCATAAATCTTAACTCCTAACCCTCCCTCTATGTAAAGCTCATCAGCTACCCCTACTCTAACCATGAATCGTAACCCTAAACCCTAAGTCTAGCCATAAACATAAAACCCTAATAACAAATTAAACAACGTCTCAGTGTACCACCGTTGCGCCACCTAGTTGCCACTGCATGCCACTGATGGCGGGGATGAAACGGGAAAGGTCTGCAATAAACTCTCAAGATATATACTCACAGATTGTGTCATTTTTAACCCCTTAGCAAGTATGTGGTAATCCTGCTGTAGGATTACACATAAATTCTACCCTATATTGATAGAGGTATCCTAAGAGTTAATGTGAGGTATTAAACAGACCCAGCCCTTCCCTCTAATTCTGCACTAGATATATATATATATATATATATATATATATATATATATATATATATATATAAATAAAGTACATGGATTACATCTGTTTTACCTACTCCATTGACTGTAAACTGTTTGGAAATACAACAGCATGTACTGTATGGTTAATTGTGTCCAGTTGATAATGAGTTATCTAATTTGAATGTTACAAGGTGATCTGTAACGTACAGCTGAGTTTCGGTTGTTTATGTGATATGTTATATATATATATATATATATTTGTTGTTTATCCAGACAAGTAAAGCCTAATATGGCTCTTCGCTATCTACCAGTGTGTATTTGTGATGCATAACCAATAGGTTATGGGCCCAGACACTAAAGGAAACCACAAATAAGTGAGTGTTGCATCTCTGATCCCAGTAAATACTGAGGGCCTCATTCAATTGCGATTCGGCCAATTGAATAGGGCTCTATATAAGCACATAGCATATTTTGTTTACAGAAGTTTTTAGTTAGTGAAGACCTTGATTTTGGATAGAAGATCACTAACTAAAAACTTCTGTAAAAAATATATGCACTGTGCTTACATAGAGCCCTTTTCAATTGGCCAAATCGCATCTGCATGAGGCCCTAAGTGTGGAAACAAGAGCTGCATCCACTTTACTGAAAGATGACAAGTGGTTCAGATGTGAAGTTTGCAATGGCAAAGCTCAACAATACCAACTACCAGATGTGGAAATTCAAGCTGGAAATGCTATTATCCAAAGATGACTTATGGCAGGTACTGGATACAAACAGACCCACTGACAACCCTGAATAATGGGACAAAAAGAACAGGCAAGCAAAAGCAGTTATAAGCCTGTTAGTGGAAGATGAGCTACTCATTCACATAAGAAAAGAAAACACGGCTTAGTATGTGGACTGCGTTACAAATACTGCATGAGTGTTCAAACTTAAACAGTAAACTATATCTACTATGCAAACTGTATAAGATAAGGCTGCACAATAGCCGGGATATGCATGAACATGTAAATGCTATGCTAGAGATTGTGGAACAGCTATGTGCAATAGGTGAAGACATTAAAGACAATCATGTTGTAGCATTATTACTATGCAGCCTTCCAGAGTCTTACAGTGCCCTGATAAATGCTCTAGAAACTAGACCAGAGCAGGAACTAACTCTAGAATATGCTAAAGGAAAATGAATTGATGAATACAAAAGAAGAAAGGAAAATATGTATAGTGAGGAGAATGACCAATCAGAGGTAGCTCTAAAGATGCATGAAGACACAAGACAAAGCAAATAAACTAGGATATGTTTTTGTTGCAAAAAGGCCAGCCATCTGAAAAATAATTGCTCAATCTGGAAAGCTGAGCAGCGAAGGAAAGAGCCACCCACGAGAGAAAGAGTTCAAATGGCCACAAAGGAAACCGCACATGCATCATGGAGTGGTACCTTTAAAGTAAATCAGAATAGCTCATCACATGGATGGTGTATCGGCTCAGGCAACAAGACACATGAGAAGTGATGAAACATTTTTTACAGAAATTGATTACAGTGCAAAAGACAGTCTTCCACGCAAATGGGAAAATTATCACAGTGGAAGGTAACAGTCAAGGGTTCCTGAATTGCATCACACTGTCAGGAGGTAAGCAAAGCATCCTTGTAAAGAATACTCTGTATGTTTCATGCCTAGAAGGAAGTCTGCTATCAGTGAAAACTCTTGCTAAAAATGGACTCACAGTCTAATTCTGAGGCAATGAATGCACAATTCGAAACAAAAAACAAACCCTAGCAAAAGGAGGGTTGAACGAACACCTGTTCAAACTCATCACTGCAAGCGAACATGCCAAAGCAACAACTCATAATATACACGATAAGTGTGTCCACCTGTGGCACAGAAGATTGGGGCATCGAAACCCAGAAGCCATAAAGGATTTTGCAGAGAGAGGTCTATCAGAAGTTATGACAATTTTGCCTTGCCAGACGCTCATGAAATGCATGTGTTGTTGTCAAAGCAAAGGCCACACATACACCACTTCCACAGATCAGTCAAAGAAAGACTACACAACCCATGAAACTCATACACAGTGATGTGTGTGGACCAATGAAAATCCCCACACCCAGCAGGAACAGATATTTACTGACCTTCATTCACGATTATTGCAGATACACAATGACATATCTACTGAAGCACTAAAGTGAGACAGCAGACAGACTTCAAGAATTTGTAGCTATGACCAGCAACAAATTTAGAAGGAAACCAGGAATAATACGCATTGACAATGGAGGGGAATATATGGGAAAGGAAGTAGAATCATACCTAAAGAAACAAGGTATTATACACCAAACAACTGTACCATACACTCCCAAAAAAATGGCGTAACAGAAAGGAAAAAACGCACTCTCAAAGAAATGGCCAGATGCATGCTTTCGGGTTCCAACTTACCTAACAAGTACTGGGGAGAAGCAATACTGACTGCAACATACCTACAGAACAGGATACCATGAACAACCATTGAAAGTACCCCATACTAAATGTGGAATGGATCAAAACCCAGTATAGGACATATCATAGTGTCCGGCTGTAAACCATATGCCCATATCCCAAGTGAGAAAGTTCCACGTTGGAGAACAAAGCCGCAGAAGGGATTCAGGTCTACAGTGAACAAAGTAAAGGATATATGATCCTTCACCCAAAGACCAACAAGGTCACAATAGGTCACAGTGTTTATTTTGATGAAAGCAAAGCATCAGAAAAAACGATCCTCAAAAGCTGTGAAGAGAATTTGCCCACTGGGTCAACAACAGACGCTGGCCGGGGTGGGGCTGCACAGGAGTCGGAACAGGAGGTGGAGCTTACAATGGACAAACCAGTAGAACCTACCAAAGAACCAGAAATCAGACAAACCACTCGGGTGACAAAAGGAATACCACCATGCAGGTTGTCATACACCGCTAAGACATATGGAGTCCAGGAGCCAGCATCCTAGGGAAGACATGGAGAAATTGCCAAAAAGGAACACGTAAGAGCAAAGAATTTTTGACATTCAGTATTGTCCATCAGGAGAGATGACTGCAGACGCACTCACCAGGCCGTTGCCAAATGAGCGTTATTGCTTACTACGAAAGAAGCTGAATGTCACGTAATCATGCACATGCCATTGAGAAGGGGTCTTGGGAAATAGAACAGCATGTACTGTATGTTTAATTGTGTCCAGTTAATAAGAAGTTAACTAATAAGAATGTTACAAGGTGATCTGTACCTGACAGCTGAGTTTCGGTTGTTTATGTGATATGTTATATATATATTTGCTGTTTATCCAGACTAATAAAAGCCTAATATGGTTCTTTAGTATCTACCAGTGTCTCTTTTTGATGCATAACTAACAAAAACTATGAGATTTCAATTAAATAAATCTGGTCAGATTAATATAGAAGTATATCTACCAAAGAAAATTAGTCCACTGAGACTCGGACTCTTTAAGAAAAATGTTGATCACTTTAAAACATTTTTGGATTTTTCTATTATTTCCCTCCAGCATAGAGGCGTGCAGTAGCCAGCAGGTGCAGCGACATGGTGCGACAACACTTGGTTAGGGTTTAAGATTAGGCTAGTGGCACAGGTCGAGATGCCGCCAGTGCAGGCGATACATTGCATCGGGGCCCAACTCTGAGTTTTTGGTTTTGTTTTTTTCAGATTTTTAAATCTCTCCTGACCATATCCCATACTCATCTGACCCCTTCAGCCTCCCTAGCTCCCCCAGGAAGACCCCGCCTCCCTGATACTGGCAATCGGACTCCTCCCTGGATCAATACTCCCTCTCTAATTATCCAGGATAACCTGGAATGCCCTGTCTATTTAAAAATATTTCCAATCCCTTACAAAAGTTGTCAAATCAGCTATCACCACCTCCTTTGGTAGAGAATTCCACAGATTAACCACCCTTACTGTGAAGAACCCTTTTCTTTTTTAAGACGGAATCTTCTTCCTTCTAACCTCAAAGGATGTCCTCTTGTCAGTTGAAAAACCCTTGGTACAAAAAGTTAAATTGACAAATCTTTAAATGGACCCTGGATGTATTTATATAAGAAAAAAAAGAAAACAAGTGTAATTTGGTTAGTCTTTCTTCATAAGCCCCTCCATTCCCATTATTAGTTTTGTTGCCCTCCTCTGTACCTTTTCCAGCTCTAAAATGTCCTTTTTATGAAGTGGTGCCCAAAATTGTACTCCATATTCCAAATGAGGGCGTACGAGAGATTTGTATAGTGGCAGAATTATATCTTCTTCCCTGGCTTCTATACCCTTTTTAATACATGCTAATATTTTATTTGCCTTTGCAGCTGCTGCTTGGGTTTGAGCACTGTTACCTAGGGGGTTATCCACAAGCACTCCCAAATCCCTTTCAAACCTAGATTTGCGCCATTAGTATTACATATATAAATATAGTGGTGGGGGGGGGGGGGGGGGGTTACTTGATCCCCTGCTGATTTTGAACGTTTGTCCACTGACAAATAAAAGATCAGTCTATAATTTTAACGGTAGGTGTATTTTAACAGTGAGAGACAGAATAACAAAAAAAAAAAAAAAACAAGAAAAACGCATGTCAAAAAAGTTATAAATTAATTTGCAGGTCAGTGAGGGAAATAAGTATTTGACCCCTTTGACTTAGCACTTGGTAGTCCTTTTCTGTTATGTGGCCGCACACAGTCTGAACACTGAGCCACAGATATATATATATAACTAGCGACTTGCCCGTCAAAAAATGACGGCAATGTTATTGTAAGTGAGCTAATGTTGTTTGGTGTGTGTAACGGTACCCCCCAAACATAGAAGGGGGCGCCCAGGCCTTTTTAGCCGATCCGCCCGTCCAGTGCTATAGGGATAGCTACTGCAGGACACCCATTCCCCCAAGCACGAGACACACGCTCTGTGTTAGAGGGTCAAGCAGAGAACTCCCTTCTTTATTAAAAACCAAGACATATATAAAAACCATTTCCACATACACCGTAGGGGCAGTGACTACCTTTGGTCAACCCCTAATTACCTATGGCCAATCAGACAGGGTAGGAACCATGAGACTCCTCCCATGGGCCACCCCCCAGGCATGGCTACTGTGCTCATTCTCACCCAGACTGTCCTCATGGAAACTTCCTGTTTGCTCCTTGTCTATGCCCCTGGGAAACCCCATACACTGGCCCTTTGTTCAAGTCCTGGTGACACCCTGTGAGGTTTATCTTGTTCTGCCATCTTAGCTCCTACCTCAGTGTTTACCTAATGGGGGATGGTCAGAATCTGTAACACATTTCTACACATTTTTCATAACTTTAAAAGTATGCATCACATTCACATAAAACATACATTTTCAGAATCAGCATACTCCCAATACAAACATGTGTCAAAATGATACAAATTGGTCCAGTGGTTCAAAAGTTAGATCACAGTCCTTTCTGACCAAATGAAGTATGGCTTTGTAGGGGGAAAGTCAACATGGGCCGTAGTCAAACGGCAGAATGTGGGCCTCCAAGCTTCTCCAATTCGCATTGACGAGACTGATCTCGTCACAGTGTGTAATAGTAAAGATATAATACATTAATAAATGAATATACTTTACCTATTTGGAAGCATTGTGTTGAAGAGCTGTGAATGTGTTTTGACATTGCTGCAGCATTAGTGTTGTGGAGCTGCTCTATAAGCGTGGTGAATGTGTGCAGTGTAATACTGTGCGTGAGCGAGGCGAAACCGTGCGCGTAGTGTCGTACTTCCGCATTTGCGTTAAATGGCGGTTTATGTGTGTTGTGCGTCTTTGCGTATTGTCCGTTGTTGGTTTGTAGTGGTTTTCGAGTTTCGTGTGGTGTTTTGCGAGTGTGGTGTGGTGTTTTACGTGTGGAGAGTGCTGTAGCCTCGTTTTCGTTTTGTCCGTCGGCCATTTTTTCTCTCGCTTAGCGATTTTATTAGTGTCTAAAGTGTTTTATTTTTATTTAAATGAAGGTGTAACTTGTTTTTTTGAGGTGCTGGATGGTTCCTCTTGCTGTAGGTAAGCTTTTTATGTGTGTGTTGTGTGTATTTATTGTGTTTTAAATGTTTGTATGTCGGCGTGTTGCGTCCGATGTTTGCGAGGTCGTAATGTGTGGTAACGTGTTTCGTAGGTTGTTTGCGTTCCTCGTAAAATTTAGCGAGTGTCGGAATGTGTGTGTCGTGTTTTTTGAGTAGCGACGTGAACTTTGCGAGGGTTTGAGGCCCTTGCCCAGTGACCTCGCCAGCAACTGAGGCCCTTGCCCAGTGACCTCGCTTCGCTACGCAAGGGCCGCGGCTCGCTTTGCGAGCCGGCAAGCGTGAGCAACGGCCCGTACGCTCACAACTATATATGTGATGTTGGCAGTTGGGGCCTCCCCTCACTAGCTCTGTCACTGGGCTGTGGCACATGATACGCTTTACATAGTGGCATGCACTGTACTGGGGGACATAACAGGTAAACTCAACATGTTTTCCCCAGCTCAGTCCTAGGTTTATGTCTATCCATATAACTGTAGTGCATCTGATCTATAACTGTTGTGGATGGCGCCCACCAGAGGGCGCTGCGCCGCTTTACATCCAGTGCATCCGGAGCTGAGTTTGCTCTTAGCATAGGTGCAGCTCGTCATTTGGTTTAGCACTGTATGATTGGCTGTTCTCCTGCAGTGGGTGTCTCTTTTGCACACATGGTGCTTCTTGTGTGAGTGATGGCAGGCAGTGCCCAGGCAGTATGGGGGTGTTTGCAGGATCTCTCTGCGGAAATCAGGGGTAGGCGAATGATTAATTTGCACGTGACATGACTGGACTGGCAGCTCCTGGGTGATACCACCTGACATAACTGCACAAGGAGCACCGAGGTGATACCACCTGACACGACTGGACAGGGAGCACCTGGTTGATACCACCTGACACGACTGGACAGGGAGCACCTAAGTGATAGCATCTGACATGATTGGACAGGGAGCACCTGGGTGATACCACCTGACACGACTGGACAGGGTGCACCTGGGTGATACCACCTGACACGACTGGACAGGGTGCACCTGGGTGATACCACCTGACATGACTGGACAGGGATCACATTGATGAGTTGTGTATCTGGGGTATTTCTTACAGGAGCCTTACAGCCAAGCACAAGATCTCCTTCCCAATGGTAGATGTGTATTACTGTCTATATTTCACAATTATAAAGTACTCCCATCGAGGGCCTCCTGTCTGGGTCCATTATTAAATGGACATAGAATGCATATATTTGTCTAGTAGGAATTTTTAAGATTAACATTATTAAACATAGCCTAAAGTTTGCTAAATCTCTTGAGTTTGCAAGCAGTTGATTTTGAGCGTTGACCCCTCTGGAAATCCCTGCTAAAATAAGCCTAAAATGAACAGTTTGTTTTTGCCAATCACAGGCAGCTAATATATTGTATCAATGTATGGTGATGGTAGTTTGTGCAGGAAGGCATCATGGGATGTGTAGTCTTGTTTTGCGCAAGGAGCAGGTTAGACATCCCTATGTGGATCTCTGCATTGTGCTGCTGTTGGCTTGTAGGTTAATATAGGGTTAAAATCCATACCCAAATGCAGTGTTTTTATTGGTCGTTACACTGTGCCTATGTAAGCAGCTCTGGGGGTGTGGAAAAACAGATTTATTTTTAAATAAAATAACTCTGTGTGTGTACAGAATGACTCGATGTAATGTGTGTGTCTGATATAAGCAGCAGGGGGAAACGCAGGAAACTTATATTTACCTTTTAAACACTGCCAGAAAATAGTCTACTTAAAGAAAGTGTTGGGAAATAACATAAATGCAACTTTGCAGCACTGTCACAACTCTGACCGTTTCTGATTGGGTATTGTGAGCCAATCAGTTTAGAAGGAGAACATTATTTATAGAGTTTATAATTCAGTGCCCAGACAAGCTTATTAGTTATGCATCTCAGAAATAAACTGCCAGCTTATAATAAATAGAAAACATTCAATGCAACTAAATATCACCATGGCAGCTCAATATGTCATTTCAAAAAAATAATGCTCTAATTACCTAATGCATTATTCCCTCTGACACATTAGTATTACATCTAGGTACCACCCCCAAAATGCATTAAGAGCTGATTTTTCTCATTGTGCCCAACCACTACTGGCATGCTATGTTCACAATGCTATATGGAATAGTATGGCTGCTTTATTGGTCGCCATGGCGACCTGGTGACGGACATTTGTCAAGCCCTGATTTAAAGTGATTTACAGCACAATGCATGTGTTCCTTATTTATTTATATGAAGGATATGTTCAGAAGTGTCTGTTTGTTTCCTTAACATTTACATAAATACTTTGTTATTATTTGTCGGAGTATTATATCACTTATAAGATGTTTTGTATGCCTCTAACCAGCCTTACTTTTCTTCTTGTTCCTTACTTTCTCCTTGTTCCTTACTTTTCCTGCAGAGCTTCATGGCACAGAGTCGGTCCCTTACCTCCAGTCACCTCCCTCTCCCTTGGAGTTTTATCGGGATTGGATTTCTCCAAACAGACCTTGTATTATACGCAATGCCCTGTCACACTGGCCCGCATTGCAAAAATGGACGTTGGATTATCTTCGGTACGGGAGCCATCGCATTACAAGTAGCTTAGGAGTGTCCTACGCCCCGTGTGTACTGAGACTTTACTGTAATTTCCAGGTATCCTAATAGTGAGGCCTATAGCAGTATTAAGGTGGGTTCCATTAATTTATTATTCAGTCTGATAACAATCAAAATGAGTTAGTTACCCATATCTATGGAGACTTATGTTTGCTGTATTCCTGTATGAGCAGGGCTTATTGTATGAGTGTGTCGGATCCATGTGTATTTGCAGACTGCTGGTGTTTATAGAGGCTCTTCTTTCTGCAGATCTTGTGTAGGATCCAAGACGGTGAGTGTGGCAGTCACTCCCAATGGCTATGCAGATGCTGTGTTCAAGGACAGATTTGTCATGCCCGAGGAGAGAAACCTGCTTTTCTCAAATGTTCTGGATATTGTAGAGAAGAAAATTAAATCTCATGGCGTGTTCTACATCCAAAAGCAATGCTCTAATCTGACAGAAGAGTTCCCCGAGCTCATAGATGATGTGGAGAGTCACATACCCTGGATGAGTGAGGCTCTAGGTGAGTGCTCTGTAGAAGCTGATAGGACCCTAATTACAGACCTACTGGGAAAGATCTATTGGCTGATACAAATATTATTTTTACTGTAACATTTTTGAGAAGGAAAGTAATATGGTAGTAATGAACACGGCTCCTATAAAGTACACAATCCTGTCATATTATTGTGACCACCAGCTAATATCCCGAATAACCGCAATGCGCAGCAGGGACAGCAGCTAGACAGAGTGATAGTGAGTCAATAAGATGCTGGGAAATTGACAAGGGCATCTGGAGTCATGCAGACTGCAGTGCATCCGACAGCCGCTGAAGAGTGCATGGTGGATCCACATCAATTAAGGTGGTCCCACAGGTGCTTGATGGGGTTCAAGTCTGGGGAATTCGGAGGCCAGGAAAGTACTTGGAAGTCTTCCAACCACTCCTGGACATTTTTTACAGTATGTCATGCTGCTGGAAGAGCCCATCCACTCCAGGGAAGACAGTCAACATGTATGGGTGTACTTGATTTGCAAGGATGGATAGATAACCTAATCGGTTGAGAGTGCCTTCCAGAAATATGAGTGGACCCAGACAATGCCAGAAAAAATTCCTCGTAATGCTGCCGCCACCAGCTTGGGTTCTTTCTATAACTGGTTGCAGAGTGTTTGTTCTCAGAGGTTGATGAAGCAGAAAATGCAACTCATTAGAGAAGGCAACCCTTTGCCAATCGGAAGAGGTCCAATTTTGGTACTGTTTGTGCAAATTGAAGCTGTTTCTGATGATGAGCCCCATAGGCAAAAGGGTTAGTAGTTCTGTTGTTTTAGACACCCGTCTGGTAGCCTCCTGGTTTGTTTGAATGGTGAGGTGCTAAACTGTAGGGTGTCAGTTGGCCCTCACGCACTTTCGTAGCAGACGTTTCCTTCTGACATAAAAGGCACGTGGGGCTCTACAGTTTTTATGCCATTTTTTCGCAATGGTGCCATTTGTCCAATCACGGGTAACTTTAACCACAGCAGCACGCAAACAGTACCCAAACTGCCCCATTTTAGAAACACTGCCACCCTTGGCCTGAAAGCCAATGATCATCCAATTGTCAAAGTCCGATTTTAAATAACACGTTTTGCCCATGACAGCGATGGTTGATATGTTTGTAAAATGCCTACATGTCACCTTTTATACCCGCCAAGCCAGCTCACAACATGTGCCGTATTTCATTGGCTACACGCTCCAGGCGTCAAAAGCAGGCAGCGGTCAAAATAATGTGACTTGACCTTGTAGATAGCCGATCTAAGGAGTACACATTATTACTAGTTATAATAGAATCATTATCAGTATTTTATGCTCCTTCCTTATTGAGTAAGTAAATTAAACAAATAAGTATTAAACTATTAAAAAGTTTATTTACCTACTAAAAGCATATTCTATATATATGAGACTTTAGTGTTTCCTTAAGGACCACTGTAATGCCCTAGCAAGACCTGCATTAATCATAAGTAAAATTCCTATATAATATTTATGATAGCAAAATTGAATATTATATTTGTGTGCCGGCTGAGTGTTTGTCTCTTCTCTGATAAGATCATTAACAGGAGTGTGGGGGCTGTGGCTGAGAGACAGGTGTAATGGGTTTTAAGAATAATCCGATATAAGAGAATAATCAATCATTGATTGCCTGCTGGCTACCAAGGGAAACCTCAAACACAAGTCTCCAACCAATAAAGAGCATTGTGTTTGTGATAAACATTCTGTTTGACAATGTAGAAGCTTCCTGATAGACAAAGCCACCTCCCTCTTTTGACCTTATAATGGGTGGATACAACAGCATCTGAGTCTAAGCTTTGACAGAAAGTTTAATACTTAATACAGCTTTTTTTATCGTTTAATATGTGTATTATTGATGATCAATGCGTAATTAAAACATTTAGCTAATGTTGTTAAGGAGCTAGAGTCCCCTGTACTGGGAAAATAAGTGGTAATATTATCCATTTTTAATTTACTATTATTATAACGACAATTATAAAAAAACTGTTGTGTACTTTGATCCATTAGGGAGACAAAATGACTCTTACTCTTGCAAGAATGGACTCTAGAACGCTTTCTCGCGTCTGCTGCAGGACCTCCCACAAAATGAGTAAAGGATAATATTCCCATTTATTTTCATGGTTCAGTTTTAATTAATGTTATGCACTGGGGATTTTTTGGCTTTATGTGTGGACTACAGTACCCCTTTAAAATATATTGATTTGAAGAAGTTTGCTTAAATTTGTATTATTTCTTCATGTAGGAAAGACTCCAGATGCGGTGAACTTCTGGCTGGGCGAGTCCGCAGCAGTGACCTCATGTAAGTATAATATACTGTAACACACAAAGCAAAAGAGCAATATGCTGCTATGTCGTATATGTGAGGGCTTCTGTCTCTTGTGCACACCATAAATTAAATGTAGATTTTGTGGGCGAGGTAGTTTGCCACAACAATCAAACAAGCTAGAAAATGACCCACTCTGATGAGAGGCAGTAACCTCTAAACTGTCTGTGGGTAGGCCTCCTGGCTTGTGCATAATCCATCCTGGGCTTTGCTTATAGCTGTGTAATACAGCAGGCATATGCCTAAAAGGAATATATTTCAAAATAGAAAAGCACACATTGATTTTAAAATATATTGGTGTTTAACTACATTCCCCTTTTTTTCACCTCTTGCTGGATTCTAGTTGGTTTTATAGCTACAAGAATAACTCCTTTTGATTAAATTAGATTTAAGATATGCCTAAAAGGAGCCATGTTTGACATTGGATTGGATTAAAGAGCGAAGCCTTTGTGGGCACATTTGCATGTCCCTTCCCAGAATGCAGTGTAATGACTGTATTTCTTAGAATTCTGAGCAGGAAATAAGTCCTTCAACTTATTTTAGATGTTCAAACGTGAACACAAATGTACTATTTATTCACTATATATATTAGTACATCTGTGTTCACATTTAAATGTCTAAAACAAGTTAAAAAACCTGCTTCGAGCTCAGATTTACGAGAAAAACAGTTATTACACTGCATCCTGGGAAGCTGAGCAGGGACAGGCAAATGTGCCCACAAATGCCTCGCTATACAATCTATAGCCATTTTTTCCCAGCATCAGTCTTCTCTAGGGAATCCTGTCTTCTACTGATATGGCCTAAATATTTGAGCATCAGCCTCATGATCATACCTTCTAGTGAACAGTTTGTCTTGACTTCCTGTAGTACTTATTTATCTACCTGTTGCAGTCCAAAGGACTCTTAAGTAGTTTTCGCCAACACCACTATTCAAAGGCATCAATTCTACAGAAATCTTTGTGGTCCAGCTCTCAAACCTACTCGGAATACCATAGTTCTCACTATACGGACAGTTTTTAATATCTTTACTTTTTACTAGCTTGTTCAAGCTTGCCATAGCTTTCCTCCCCAGAAGCAAAGTCTCTTAATTTTATGATTACAGTCACCATCTGCAGAGATGTTGGATCACAGGAAAATAAAATCTGTCACTTCCTCCACCACTTCCCTGTCTATTTGCTAGGAATGGAGATTGCTGTTGGCCAAATTTTTCATCTGAACAGCATGCCAGCTTTTGCACTCTCTTATTTTACCCTCATCAATAGGCCCTCTAGCTCCTCTTCAATTTCAGCCATCAGAGTAGTATCATCCGCGTATCTGAGGTTGCTGATATTTCTAGCAATATTCATTTCGGCTTTGGATTCATCCAGCCTGGCCTTACGCATGATGTACTCTGTTTGTAAGTTGAATACATTATGTGACAATATACAACCTTGTTGCACTCCTTCCCCGATTTTTTTTATTTTTTTTATTATTATTTTTGAACCATGGTTATGATTTTGGCTTCTTGGTCCACGTACAGATTCTCCAGGAGGTGTATGAGATGATCTGGTATCCCATGTATCATAGAGCTTCCCACATTCTTTGTGATCAAATTATTTAGAATAGGTTATAAAGCAAAGGTAAATGATTTTTGGAGCTCTCTTGCTTCCTCTATCACCCAGCAGATATTGGCAATTTGATCTCTTGTGCCTTCCTGGAACCCGTCTTGCACATCTGATAGTTCTCGGTCCATATATTGTTACAAAAATGTGTTGTCATAAGGCAAGTAACACTTTCACAGTATCATCTTGTAGGATTTTGAAAAGTTCGGCTGGGATTCCATCAACTCCTGCAGCCTTGTTATCAGCAAGACATCCTAGGGCTAATCTCACATCACTCTCCAAGATGTCTTGCTCTAGACAATTAAGGATATCAATGTTGTTCAGATTATTTCTATATAGGTCTTCAGTGTATACCTGCCAATTCTTCTTTATCATATCTTCTGTTAAAAGACAAAAATGATAGGGACTTTTCACACCCAATTTGCCAGGAAAGGTGCCTTTTTTATCTCTTGATTTTCCCATTCTGTTCTCCTCTTTAATCTCTTCACATCACTCCATTTTAGAAAGTTTCCTTGTCTCTTCTTGCTATCCTCTGGAATTTTGCATTCAGTTGGACAAATCTTTTCCTATCTCCAGTACCTTTCACTTTCCTGGCCTACTTTCAAAGCCTCATCAAACAGCCAGTTTGCTGCCTTCGTTTAATTTTTTTGGGGGGATATTCATTGTTGCTGTTTTCCTATCCAAAGTATTTCAGACATTCTATCTACCATGTCTAGTCCGTTAAATCTATTCTTTACCTCCATTGTATATTTTTCCAAGCGATTATTATTTATTTTGTATCCACGTGGTCTGATTATTTCCCCCTGAGAGGCTCATCTTCTGGTGCCATATTGCTAAGCCTCTAGTTGTGTTTATCCATAAGATTCTCATGGCAAAGATACTCCATTGAACCACCATTTATCTGATGTCTCTGATATGACCTGCCCATCTTGGGCGACCCTTCATGGTATAGCTGACCGCTTCATTGAAATACACAAGTCCATAATCCATATATTGTAGTGCTCTGTTTTTATGGCAATACTGCTAACAACCTTTTTGTCAATAAATATTTCTAATCATTTATTTGTGTACCTTTTGGGTCCAGGCATATTTAATGCAAGAGCTGCACATTTAACATGTGTGAATGCCATTTCTGTTTTGAATACAGTTTGTTAAGATTATTTCCTTATAGCCGTCGAATTATAGAAAGGTAAGTTTTATTTAATGTTTTATTAGAGACATGGAAGTCATCATATGTGATCTCCACCATCAGTGGGTGTAAAATATTGTATAAAGTTGTTTAAACATTTTAAATCGATCAAGAATTTACCTAGATTTATATTCTTTTTTTATTATTGCTGGTAAATCTCCTGAATTCTTCCAAATAGAATCTGCTGAGATAATAAGGTTGCATCACCCATTTACATTTAATAAATATTTTCAATTTTAGCTTGTGACCAAAGTAAAATTTACTAATAGAAAAAAAGGGGTTGTGATGATACTTGAACCCAGTTCTGCCACTTTACAATCTAGACCAGACCTGGCATTGCACGGCCCGCGGGCCACATCTGGCCCTTTGGCTGTCCCTGCGCGGCCCGCTAGAGTGGGATACAAATTTGTGTCCTGGACAAAAAATCACTGCCAATTGTAAAAGGGGGCAATGTTGTGACTAACTGGGATGGATAGCATTCTGTAGATACTGCTCCTGCACTGAGAAAATAAAATAAAGCTATAAAATTAATATTGAGCAGAATTGCGATCAACCTATGGTTCAGCCCTCCACAACATTGAGAGTTTCTCATGTGGGTCCTTTGAGAAATTCATTGCCCACCCCTGATCTAGATATATGACCACTGGACTAACTATCAGCATGCTGTGTAATGGGGGAAAAAGAGTAACATATCTAATCTAGAGCTTACTATTTGGGCTCTTAATGGCTCCCTCCACAACCTCTACATCTGATTCTAATTAGTTCCTGCTGTTGCAACGCATTTTGTATTCTAACAACAGATTAGAAGCAGCGTAAAATCATTAACTTGAGAATAACTTCTATTCTAACAGCAGTTTTAAAAAGGAAATTATCTTTTAATACCCCCCCCCCCCCCCCCCCCCCCGCTTTGGTGCAGAGCATATATGGTGTCTTAAAAGGGCACTATAGTGCATTTATAAGTATAGCTCCTATGCTTGTTTACTATGCATACACTATTAAAACAGTATGCAGTTTCTAAACTCAAACAGCTGCGTATCATCTTCTCCTACCCATGTCTATCAGAGGCTTGGCCACAACTTTCTATGTGTCAAAATAAAAACTCTGACAGATGTAGATTCTTCTTCAGTAAAGGGGGAGAGGCTATGATAGCTCATCCATGGTCACTGGCCTCATCCTATGGTGCAGCTGCAAGCATGTGTCAATAGAGATGTTACCTCTATGTAGACAGAGGTGTGGAGCTAATGATGTCATGCCAGTGACATCACCTCCGCCTGCTTCCAAGCTCAATGATAGTTCAACACACAGTTGGAACTGGCCACACACCTGATGACACAGCAGGAGGAGATATTTGCTTGAGGAGAGAACAGTTTAAATGTGAAGAGAAAAATGTTTACCTTTTTTATTTGTTTTAAATTGCATACTGTTTGTATGACAAGCAAGCAAACACATGGGCTTTACCTTTTTAAGGGCTCCTTTTAAGGTCCTATATCATATAGTATTGTCACAAATGTTGGACTTCTAGGTCCCTTTAGGTAAATATTTATTGCCTGTAAATCTCTCACTTTATATCTGTTATTTTTTTTGCAGTGCATAAAGATCACTATGAGAATCTATACTGTGTGGTTTCGGGAGAGAAACATTTTATTCTGCACCCACCAAGTGATCGACCTTTTATTCCATATGGTACAAGCACTGCTCTCTTCTAACGTGTGTGTGTGGTTTTCAAAAAAAAATTAATTTCGTAAACGCACTTTGTTATTTGCAGACGTTATATCCCAGACATTCAAAATAGTACAAGTATTTTATAGACTATTTCAGTTTTATTCATCTAAAATAAATATTCACATACACTTGATTTAATTGATTCCAAATGTATTGTATCTCTTAGAAGAACAACCAGGTAATGATAATAAAATACAAGAACGATTCAAGCACCAGGGGTAACCAATGTTGGTCCTAGAGTGCAGAACGCAGAACTCTCCCTCCATTGACAGCCAACACACCCACCCTCATGATTCAGCTCTGAGGAGGTGATGGAACAAACATAAATAGGATTCCTGTACTTAAATAGTCTCTCAAAAATGTATTATGCCCAGGGCTTACACAGCTGCCAATATTGACAATGAATTTGGTCCATACTTGACAAGTGTGCTTTTCTTGAATGGTTCTCCTCATTGCTTCCTTGTGCAGGGTACTACACATTCCATGATGCTTTGATGAACAAATTGCCATCATGGATTAAAACCATGTACTAGCTGCCTTTTTGATTGGCCAAAACAAATTAAGAATTTTTATGCTAGGAGTTGTAACTCTAAAAAATCAACTGCTCTTTAAAAAAAAAAAACTGTTTTCATACTCTACTTATTCTCCTCTATTGGATCCACTCATAATCCCAGGAAACTTAAATATAGCTTGTATAACTTTCTGACATTGATGTCCATTTAATGTATACAATAAGGCACTTGTACCCCATCTCAGGTAGTATTACATATTATTGTTTGCTTGGTAAATAACTTGTTCCATCTTTTATCAAAAGCTCCGACCACATACTATTACTGATAAAGCTTTTATGGCCACATTGTACGTGTACTAACCAGCTCCTCCTCCTTTAGATGTGTACCAGCCGGCAACATATCACGTTCATGAAGACGGGTCGTTCAGTGTGGTGGATAGTGAGTCTGCAGAAAAGGTACAATAATAATAATCACAGAAGGATGTTAAAGGGCCCCTGAAACACACAATATGATAATGTACTCATCGCAAGCCTCTACCCCACATGTACTTTACAGACCTCGCAATGAGCGGCTTTGCTTCTCATTGCAGGCGTTGTCCAACGCGCAACTTTTGTGCATTGCAATAATCACCTTCGGCGCTCATTGCGAGGCTCTCTCCCCTGTGTAGTTTATGGGCCTCATGATGAGCACTCGTTGCAGACGTCATGCAACCCACCGCTTTTATGCCTCGCGTTGGTCCCGTGTGCCTCACGTTGTTCGGCTAAGTGTTACTGGCTTCGGCATCGATTTCATCTTGTTTTAAAAAATGTACCTTTTTTCGTCCGCCATTTATTTCCTTGCTTAGCCTATTTTTGTATCTACTTAAAAACGCTATTAGGGCTCAAATTATTATGTGAGGTTTTTAATTTATTTTTTACATTATTTTCCTTTTTTTGGCGTTTTTTCGAGTTACTTGCTTGAGAAAATCTCGTTTGTTAAATTTGTCATTTACGTCCTTTGTCGCTGATCGCATACATAGATATGGGCGCCTTCAATCTCTTTCCTTTGGTGGAGCGTACTCGGGCAAATGATATCTCTGACGGGACAAAGGACCCCTAGTGGGACCATGAAAGGGCACTAGTGCGAAGTGGTACACGCCTCGCGATGAGCGCCTATGGCGCTCTACTTGAGGCCACCTTCAATCACCAAGTCCCACGGCCTCGCGATGAGCCTTTGGCACTCATTGCAGCCGAAGTCGCACAAGCCCATCATTTTTAACATTGTGTAACGACAACTCTCAATTATGACAACTATAATATGTGATACTTTTTATTAGCAAGTGCTGTAAGGGCTAAAAAATACTGTTTGAAGGATGTTCTCACTTTGCTTCAAAAGCAGTTTATACAGAGATTAAAACTAACTTCAAATAGGGTGTGTCAGATACTCACTCTACTGGCTGACCGCTAAATAAATGAATAGGTCGTCCTGACTGTTCCAGAAGCAGTTTGTATGAACTCTGTTGAAATAACCATTTTTCAGGCAAAGAAAAACTTTTTTATAATATAATAATGCCTTATAATACTTTTGCCACTAAGATGTCTATTTATTTAAGCTGATTCCCCAAAAGGAAGTGGCCTTTTTGGCTGTTTGGCTTTCCATTAGTCTTACTGGTCTTATTAAAAGTACAGGCAGTAAGGACTGCCAAACATAGGATGAAAATCAGTTTCAAAGGCCAGATCCCATTTGTAGAAGTATTTTTAAAGGGCCAGTGTAAGCACCTTTCATGTTAAACCTATTTTTGAAATCCCCATTAACATAAAAATACATGCGGAGACTGCGGCAAAGCCAATCTTCACCTCATTAATGGCTGTTGCTGTACGCCTCCCCACCTTGTACTGAACGGGAACACTTTCAACTAAGAGCATTATTCAAGCCTTACCAAGGCAGGTATATCAATGTTATTACAGTTGACATATTGCACTTTCTTTCAGTAGTGCTCAGGACAACGAGAGAGAAAGGGATGATACAGCAGTTGCCATTAATGAAGTAAACAGTGTTTTTAAATTATATTTTCTGGCTAAAGATTTTTATTGTTGCTATTTGCATTTGTATTTTTAATGATGAGCTAAAAAAACTTGTTTAACATGAAACCGGTGCACCTGACCTTTTTAAGTAAAGCATGATGTTCATCATATTAGTATATTATGAAAACTTGACCTCCGTGGTTCTTTAATAAATACTTTTAACCTTATTTAGTTCAATAAAAAAATGTATTTCTACTATTTAATTCAAAAGCTGTTTTTGTAAATACTATGAAAAAAATATTCGTAAATAAAAAGATGATGCAGAATTAAACCAGTGTGTTCCACAGGGATTGTATTCATGTAAAACAATGTCTTGTCACTGATGTACCGACTATTTGTATCTTGGAATTAAGTGGAGAAAATATTTAGTATTACAGAGCAGATTCAGTTTTAATTCTATTTGTTAATATGATATATATATCCATCCTATTTTATCTTCTTTGTGGTTAGGTCCCCTGGATTCCTCTGGACCCTTTGGAGCCAGACTTGAGCCTGTATCCGGAGTATGCACAGACAAGACCTCTGCATTGTACAGTGAGGGCAGGAGAAATGCTGTATTTGCCGTCACTCTGGTTCCACCACGTGCGCCAGTCCCACGGATGTATCGCAGGTAGGAAAAAGATTGGATAGTCTAATAATTAGAGGAAGAGCACATATGGATTATAGAAGCACTGATGAATAGGACACTTTTCACATGTTTGGGAAGTGTGCAACAAACTAACAGCATTAGCAGCATTTTCACAGAAACTCTTCATTTTATTTCATTTAATTTGTTTATAAGCAGGGTGTCATTTTAGAAATGGCTCCATCCATTTGTTATTGATAACTTCTCCTGTTTATGGGGAGGGCCAGGCAACCCTTGTACATTAACCACTTTATTGACCGCAGGTCATTATAGCTACAACATTGGTGAATGTGTCATATTTATAACACTGTGCTAGTGCATGGAAGCTGCCATGATAGTCATACTTCTTCTTCAAGGAGGCAGTTACAGAGCAGGACATTGAAGACCAGTCAGTCAACAAATCTCTCTCGCTCTTCCCTACCCCCTCCATTTACTCTTAAAAATGATATGACAAATTAGATAATTCTAATTCTGCTTTAGTCAATAAGGAACGCCTCCGAGACTCCTCCTACTCATCGATCACTGTGTGCAGCTCCTCTCTGTCAGTCACTCCACTGCCTTCCCATAGCCTCCAGAATAAGATCTAAAATCATGACCTAACATATAAAGCCCTCCACAATAATGCACCCCCTTATATCTCTACTCTTGTCTCTAAATACTCTCCCAACAGTCCTCTTAGCTCTGCTAATGACTTTCTTCTGTCCTCCTCGCTTTGTCACCTCCTCACTCCTGCCTTCAGGACTTTTCTCGTGCTGCCCCTATTCTGTGGAACTCCTTAACTCTCTCCACTAGATTATCCTCCTGCTTCAAAACCTCAATAAAACTCATGTATTTAATGAAGCGTATCACTTTCAGCCACAATGTTTAAAATGTATTGTACCTCACCTTTCTATACCTCACCCATGCCCTTAGACTGTTAGTTTGCAAGTTTTCAGTCTTTTTGGGTGCTATAGAGAAAGCACTTTGTGTGCTTGATTTTAAACTCCGTAACAGGGCCCTCCATTCTTTTGTAATTCGTTATGTTTGTTTTTGACTTGTATCCACCCTGTTTAGCACTACGGAAAATCTCTGTGCATTACAAATAAAGGTTAATAATAAAAATACTTCTGCTTTCCAAAGCAGCAGGAGGCATCAGCGACATAAACATGGCATCCTTCCAGCACAAGTAATACCAAGTATAATAAAGATTTTGCATAAAAATACTTTGACTTAACACAGCTGCTAATGGAATCGTTAATTGATCCCACAAAAAGCAAACCATAGACACTAAAACATTTCACAGCAAAATGAAGTTGTTCCTACCCCCCCCCCCCCCCAGTTATTCTTAAAGTGCATTGTCATGATCCACTTGACCACCAGTCATTTGGACTCATACAGTGCCTTGCAAAAGTATTCACCCCCTTCACTTTTAACCTTTTTTGTTACATTACAGCCTTAAGTTCACTGTTTTGTTAATCTGAATTTCATGCGATGGATCAGAACACAATAGTCTAAGTTGGTGAAGTGAAATGAGAAAAATATATACATAAAACTATTTTTTGGAAATAGAAAACCGTAAAATTGGCATGTGCGTATGTATTAACCCCCTTTGTTATGAAGCCCATAAAATGCTCTGGTGCAACCAATTACCTTCAGAAGTCACATAATTAGTGAAATGATGTCCACATGTGTGCATCTAAGTGTCACATGATCTGTCATTACATATACACACCTTTTTTTGAAAGGCCTCGGAGGCTGCAACACCTAAGCAAGAGGCACCACTAACCAAACACTGCCATGAAGACCACCAAGGAACTCTCCAAACAAGTAAGGGACAATGTTGGTGAGAAGTGCAAGTCAGGGTTAGGTTATAAAAAAATATCAAAATCATTGATCCCCAGGAGCATCATCAAATCTATCATAACCAAATGGAAAGAACATGGCACAACAGCAAACCTGCCAAGAGACGGCCGCCCACCAAAACTCACGGACTGGGCAAGGAGGGCATTAATCAGAGAGGCAGCACAGAGACCTAAGGTAACCCTGGAGGAGCTGCAGAGACTGGAGTATCTGTACATAGGACGACAACAAGCCGTACGCTCCATAGAGTTGGGCTTTATGGCAGAGTGGCCAGAAGAAAGACATTACTTTCAGCAAAAAACAAAATGGCATGTTTTGAGTTTGCGAAAAGGCATGTGGGAGACTCCCAAAATGTATGGAGGAAGGTGCTCTGGTCTGATGTGACGTGTTGGGTTTGCGCCAGACATAGCCTTTGATGGCCGAAAAGTTCAATTTTAGTCTCATCACCCAAAGAACACCATCCACATGGTGGTGGCAGCATCATGCTGTGGGGATGTTTTTCAGCAGCCGGGACTGAGTTGAGGGAACGATGGATGGTGCTAAATACAGGGATATTCTTGCGCAAAACCTGTACCACTCTGTGCGTGATATGAGGCTAGGATGGAGGTTCACCTTCCGGCAGGACAATGACCTCAAACACACTGCTAAAGCAACACTTGAGTGGTTTAAGGGGAAACATGTAAATGTGTTGGAATGGCCTAGTCAAGCCCAGACCTCAATCCAATAGAAAATCTGTGGTCAGACTTAAAGATTGCTGTTCACAAGCGCAAACCATCCAACTTGAAGGAGCTGGAGCAGTTTTGCAAGGAGGAATGGGCAAAAATCCCAGTGGTAAGATGTGGCAAGCTCATAGAGACTTATCCAAAGCGACTTGCAGCTGTGAGTGCCGCAAAAGGTGGCTCTACAAAGTATTGACTTTAGGGGGTGAATAGTTATGCACATTGACTTTTTCTGTTATTTTGTCCTATTTGTTGTTTGCTTCACAATAAAAAAAAAAAAAACATCTTCAAAGTTGTGGGCATGTTCTGTAAATGAAATGATGCAAATCCTCAAACAATACCTGTTAATTCCAGGTTTTGAGGCAACAAAACATGAAAAAGGGGGGTGAATACTTTTGAAAGGCACTGTATATTGTTCTAGCAATTTCATTCCAATGTCACATTTTTTCCTGATTTTATATTCTTAAGCAAATCGGCAGCTACTGAATTTAAATTAGTTGCATTCATGTGCTAATTAGGATTACATTCTGTCTGCTTGTCTCTGTGGTGGCCAGAACAATTCCACCAATCTTATCATGCAGATAGGTTCCCTCTTAATCTTCCCACCCTCTACTACAGCTTCAATTCCTCACATCTCTCTCACTGTCAACAACGCTATCATCACTCCCACCTCCCAAGCCCGTTGTCTCGAGGTTCTACTGGACCCTGCCCTCTTTTTCAGCCCTCACATACAGTCACTAACTAAATCTTGCCTTCTCCATCTGAAAAACATATCCAAAATACGCCATTACCTTACACAAGACACTACTAAGATTCTAATACACTCTCTCATCATTTCTCGCCTTGACTATTGCAACTCGCTCCTTGTTGGCCTGCCCATCACTCGCCTCTCCCCACTTCAATCCATAATGAATGCCTCCGCCAGACTCATCTTCAGTACACATCGTTCAGTGTCGGCAGCTCCTCTTTGTCAGTCACTTCACTGGCTTCCCTTAGCCTCCAGAATAAAATCTAAAGTCTTGACCCTAATTTATAAAGAACTCAACAACAGCGCACCCCCATACATCTCTGCTCTCATCTCCAAATACTCCCCCACACGCCCTCTTCGTTCTGCTAACGACCTTCTTCTTTATACCACTCTTGTCACCTCCTCTCACTTCCGCCTCCAGGACTTTTCTTGCGCTGCCCCTATTCTCTGGAACTCCTTGCCTCACTTCACTAGACTATCCTCCTTCCTTAAATCCTTCAAAACATCAATAAAAATGCACCTCTTTAAAGAAGCCTATAACCTTCCTCCCTAACATACTCAGCACTACTCTCTCCCTACTTTACCACATACAAACTTCAATCTTTAGATTGTAAGTCTGCGAGCTTCAATCCTGCGCAGTGCTGTAGGGAAAGCGCTATGGACACCGGATTCCAAGCTCAAAGACAGGGCCATTCACTCTTTGCAATGTATGAATCTTTAACTTGTCATTGCCTGTAACTTAACTTATGTATAGCGCTACGGAATATGTTGGCGCGTTACAAATAAACGAAAATAATAATAATACACCACTCTTATAGGGCATTTTGAGTCACAACATAGTGTATGGAGTCTCACTTTTAATGCTGACTATTTCCAAAATGGAAGACTTAAAAGCTCTTTTTTTCCTGCCTCTCTCAGAAAACATGCTGGACCCCCTTTAAGTATTTTAACTCCCTACTCATAAGAGATGGGGTAACTATATTAGATGGTTTAAAAATAAGTAAGCCGTGCAATAATGTTAAAGCCAGCACTCTCACATAGTATACACCCAATGCTTATTGATTATAAGATATTATATTTGACTGTTGTGATGGAAATAAATTGCACATTTCGTAGATAAGTTATATTTCATGTTTTTTTGTTTTTGTTTTAAATAGTGAATTATTGGTATGACATGGAATATGACGTGCGGTACCACTACTTTCAACTGCTCGAGTCTCTTACCAAAGCCTTGCCTCGTGTATAAGATGGAGCACCATACAAGAACGTCTTGTCTAGTCCGTCATTCATACTCCAGGTGAAAATAATGGACCCGTGCACAGAAAATGCAAGAAACTCTATACTGTGACAATGACATACTCTAGCAGGAAAGGTGCTTAATGAAAATTGTTTGCAATTAAAAGTCCACTGTAGTTTGGGAAATTTGTAACCAGCAAACCGCGACTATGCAAGACAGGAGCGTAAACTATTTTAGGGATAACATTATGTTTTGTCGACTCTGTTTGTCCTGAGCTTGATAGAAGGGGGTTATCATTTGGTTACTTATGATTTTGTTTTCCACAGAGTTCTTTTGTCTAGTGTGCAATTTATATTTATATATATTTTAATCCATGGTTTCTCCTAGGTTTTAAGATCCTTTTAAACAAAATGTCTGCCATTGATGCAAAATGTAATGCAATAGTTAAAAACAAAAAGCTGTCTTTATTTATTTTAAACGTAAAAATATTTTGCACATTATCAAGTCGAGTTCTTCAAAAGTAAATCTTATAAATATGACATTTCAGTGGTTCTTTAATTGTATTTAGATACAACAGCTCTGCAGCAATGTGTACGATCTTTCAATGAATGAAGCGGTTTCAGATGCTATTCTCCATTCCTTGGATACGCCACTTAATTGTGGATGGAGCTTGTGTATGAGAATACCCAAAATACTCTGTCAGTGTTTTATTGGCCAAGTTTGATATGCATATAGTAATAAAGTGTAACATACTCACAAAGGACTGATAGTAAAATAATTTAATAGACTAAGACTTAGGCTGAACGTAATACTTTATGCACTGGAGTCAGCCTCTTTGAGCCTTTAGTCCAATAATGGTCAGTGTCATCACTCCCTGGATCATTCAGGGCCAGAAAATGCTCATAGTGACTTATACAATTGAGGCTCCGAGCCGTTGTCTTCAGTTGCCTAAATATTTCTGGGTTAGCTTTGCCACTACCCAGCAACTACGTGTCAGTGACCATGCTTGAAGACAATCTGTATAACATCAAGAAGGACATTACATGTCAGTTTTGTGTATCCAAATATGGGTGATATTACATTACATTTTTGATTGGAAGTCCTAAAGTTTAGGTAAAAAAATATTAAAATTGTATAAAACCACCGGTCTCTACTTGAAATCGGATTATAATTTGCCTGGCTTGAAGGCCGATCTTACACATGTAATAAAAAGTATTTTTTACATCTACATACTACAAACCGTTCACATCCATGTGTAGGTTGTATGTTTCGGTGCATGCCACGTGTGTAACATTTAGCAGCATAACTTAATAGATGTAATTCAACCCACTGTCATAACTCAAGTTGGCCACTAGTTGTGCCTACCAGGAGTGACTGTTCTATACCAATAGCCGCCATCTTGGGGCTGGTATATTATCCACAGTTGGTGCCATATGGAGAGTAAGAGTTCTGGGTTTAGGAGACCCACTGTATATTGTGTTATGGGTTATAATATGTTAGTATTATATTGTATATTGTATTATGGAGTGATAGCTATGTTTTAATTAGTCAACCCTCCCCCATTGTATAAACTCTCAGTCAGGAGTTGGCCATATGGTCCTTAGTGTAAACAAAGGAGATAGCAGAACAAAGAGATTTGCCAGGCACCTAGATAACGATAGGGGGCCTAGGAGCTCAAACAGGAAGTTTCCACTGGGAGAGCCTGGGTTAGAATGAGCTTGGTGGCCACGCCTGGGGTTGGCCCATGGGAGGGGTCTGGTGGTTCCCATAGCCTACCTCTGTTACATTGGACAGAGGTAATTAGGTTACTCTGGAGGTTACCCTATTGGCCAGAGAAAGGGGAAAGGTTGATCCATGGCCGCCACTCCCTCCACTGTGTGTGTGTGAAATGTTTTAAATATGTTGTTCCAAAATAAAACCTTGTTCATAATTTTCATCAAGACGTGGCGTGTTTTATTATTATAGATGTATTATTTACCCGGGGACATATTCTTGCAGTAAGATTCGTCAGACTTACTGTCAATATTGCTCAGTCTAACCCAATGCTGAGACATGATGTACCTGTAATCAAAGCTGCTTAAGGTCCATAGTCACCCAAATCTGGTCAACAGACCCCAGCCAGAGAGTGGGTCGTGACATCCACCATATAAGGTATTAAAGCTATATGAGCCTTCTATGTCCTCTCTGTCCTCTCACTTTGACTGTAAAATACACAAAATGATTGATCTGGTCCATTTATGCTGCTTCAAATTTTTGTGGGTATTTACATATTGGGTATTTCTTAATTACAGCAGTGTAAGGCAGGAGATACAGAAGATTAGGTAGGATGGGGGTAAAGGTTTGCAGCAATTACTGTTGCAATCTGTGTTATCTGGAATTGTTTAATAGAAATACACTCATTTCCACATACTGTATCAATATCGGGGCATAGTAAGAAAATATAGTTCCAGATGAGAATATACATATTTAATTAAATTTAGCTGATTTTACAAATCTAGTGATTTAGTAGAAGTCTGCCATAAATTATTTACTTTGACCTTGTATGTCGCAAGAAATAGCATTGTTATGTCTAGGAAGTTTATTATTTTTATATCTACTTAATACTCTTGTTTGCCAAGCGAAGGTTAGAAATTCGAAATTTTCTAAATTTGAACACCAGCTTAGTTGTAGCTAACTAGAAAGTTTGTCAATGAATATTCATATGAATACACCAGAGACTAATAAAGAACACATATAAAACACTTAGTAAATCCAGAATGCAGTTTACTGACAAGGACTTCTGTAAGTCAGTTGATATTAAAGCAATTTAAAAAAAATGTGATTCTTAAAGTGAGAGGGGTATTAGTTTTGGGCCTATTTGAACCTTATTTTGGTAAACCACAGTACCTTTATAGAAAGTCGTGATCACGAGCATTGCTGGTCAGTGGTTGTGAGAAGACCAGCCTGTAATCCTCTAAGTGATTCTCTGTCTAACCAGCCATAGTCTTGGAATAACCAAATCAAATATTGGTGTGAGAGGTAGCACGACTTTTGGGCGGAGACGTTCGCGCCATCATGTGTGCGACGAAAAATGCCTAAATGCTCGCACCCACATCAGCGCAGCAGTACAGCACTCTACATTCACAGTGTCCTCCCTCACTACTCACCCTCCTTCTCCAGCTCTCTAACCCTCTCCCCAGGTAATCCCCCCCATTACTTCTTCTGTGCTGACCTTCATCTGAATGCATTCTACATTATTTTGTGAGGTGGACAAATGGTGGGACTAGTCATAGATAAGGATAGACATAGGTTTTACAGGCCGACCAAGAGGTAAGTAGTGGGCCTCCTCCAATCCACTACACACGAGCCAGGGCCAAAGAGGCCAGCCTCACATCCTCTGTTGGTCTTCATACTTCCCACTTGACAATGAAGGTGGTCTTTACATACTGCCTGCATTATCTCATTTTATTATATATTCTTTCTAAAAACGTACCCAGTTACTAACGGTTTCAATTCAGGATTGAAGGCCTATTTACCACCATTATTACACTGCTGGATGTTTGCTTAAATATAACTAGTTACAAACGTCCCGTCACTAGCAGAGTTTGTAGGTTGATTCACTATATTCACAGTTATCTATGATAATACTTTACACATGCTTACTTAAGCTATAATATACTCAAATAGCTCTGTATTTACAGTGTAGAAATAACTGGGTTTTTACCTCAATCCAGTGTACATATACGCAAGACTGTCATTAGACATTTATTGTTCTGTGTTACATTAATCAACACCATTATCTGTATAAAATTGGGAGGCAACCATCTATTGTAATAACAATCTTGATATTAATTTTAAGTCCACTGTATTAATTTTTATATATATATATAATCAATAAAAGTTGTATTTTATTCAAAATGGTATGGGATTGGTATTCTTTCTGTCCATAACAAACTTAAAATGATTTTTTGAGTTATAATTACTATTGTAACTAAATGTGTACTCTTGTATTCCCTATACAAATTCATTAGTCTTTTTACACTGCTGATGGTAATTATGTTGTGTAATTTACACTTACTATGATATGCTTTGCATACTCGCCACTATTACTGCAACAAGCTATACCCAAGGTTTGGCTCACTGGCCCTCCTTATTCTCTATATTTATCACAAATATCATTCTTACTAAAATTACTAGGAAATTATGACAATACATGGTTTTGTACGCAACTACTGTTTGTCACAATAAACATAAAAAAAAAAGAACCACAAGACAATCTGTAAATTGGTTAGAGAGTTAATGTTATAAGGCCTCTGCATCTGCCTAGGCGTCATTAGATTTTATGCAAGGTGAGCAGTAATAGTATGAAGACATACAAAGCTATAGTCATAAAAGTACAAAATGGATGATTTTTTTTTACTACATAACACAACATAATGTTTCTCTAATTATCTATAAAGCATTTGGGGATTGTGTAGTTCTAACTGGTAAAGCAAGTAGAAAATATGTTCATTAAAGAATGCAGGAGAATTAGATATTTAAACAAGAGAAGCTTATTGGATTATGTGGACTTCAGGGCGCAAGAACATGTATGTGCATAGAAAACAGAGCAGCCGCCATATGCGCGGAATAGTAGAGTCCCTGAGCTGCTGAGACGAGCGGAGAACAGTGTCCTGGTGAATGGTTGATGAGAGGTGTGGACGGGACCAGCACGTGGGCCGATGACCCACACTGCCCAGGGGCCCTCCTGCACAAGTCACAGACTGTCCAGGGGCCCACGTCACACACAAGTAGGGGGCACTCATGCTCAAGGCACACAGACATCCCGAGGTCCCTGACATACATGAATGGTGGTAATGGTCCCTCATGTTCAGACCACACATTATTCTTTGACACTTTGTATTGTTGTCAGCACTTTTGCATCAAAATAACAAGCAGCCGATGACACTGTGGCACTAACCGGAGCCCACCTGACAACACCTGAAATCCTGCAGAGCCTGTGCCATGTTACACCAGTCCAATCTTACATACCGTGACCTCCTGTGCCACATACCCAGCCACCCAACCCTGTGCCAGCCCCTCATACCTTACCTAACTGTCCAATCATTATTTATACTTCTAATGCACGACCTTACCAGCTCTTATATGTGAGTGTAGATATGGTGAATTATTATTTTATGTGCTTGTTACTATTGAAATTCAAGTAACATATTGACTATAGTCATACAATATTTATAGCACAAAGTCACTTTTAAAATGTTTTTCACTGGGGGATCAGTGTTTTTATTTAATAGCTGCATGTTATTTATTTATTTTTTATTAATCTCTTTACCAACATCAAAGACGGCATCTCCTTTTCTTATATGTTTCAAGATGAGGCCCTATTCTTTTAATGGTTATGAGAAAACTTATTTCCCATGAGCCTCGGTAGCCGCCTTTCGATAAACTGTGGATCAATTTACAGAGAGTTGCTGCCCCTTATTGAGAGGATATATTGGTCAATGAAAAGCATTGACTTGATGCTGATTTTTTGAGATCCTTTTGTGAATAATATGTTATTTTTATTTTATTACATTTCTTATATTATACTGTTTTGGTTTGTATTCTGGGACAACGCAGATATAAACTCCGTTACTATGTACTATATATGGAAACATTTCTGTTATTTCTTTTTTTAACCAATAGAGACGCCTCCCCATTTATGTCCATATTAGAAGTTAAGTCTAATGCTATTTTTGTTTTCATGGTCTACTCCCTGCTCAAGATTAGATATATTCTATTTAACCAGCTGAATGTGACTTATTTTTTATCACCTTTGTTTTGTATGCAGACAAGGAAATTCAGGATGTATTGTTATAGGTGTCACTCTCTATTATTTACTTTGGCGGTGGCGGTTCTCCTGTACAGAGGAGACTTTCTTGGAGCTTGGGTTCTGGCCTCTTAGTTATGGGTTCAGTCTGATAAGCTGCAGGAAAAGCTGCACCTGGAGTGAGCACCATGCCATAATGAGGGCTATTTCAGTGCTGTCTGTTCTCATTTATGCATCTCACTTTGGTTTTGTCCTATGTAAATCCATTATAGTCTCTTGACGGGTAAGATCGTAATCCAGATGTGACCCTTTGCTTGTGCCTAGGGAGATCAGTAACTCCACACCAATAAAAGCTGAGAGCTCAGAACATATAATGGGGGTCTTGGTTTTTCTCTATTCATTATTATGTATAATTCTGGGTTTACTCTCACATGCTATATGTACTATAATGACACAAGTATGGTAAGACTTGAGAAACTACACCATATCTTAAATGTGAATTGACAGTAATCCCAGGGACATACTTACATGTTAAGCTGCCCCAGACTCATTCAGATATGTTTCTAAGTTAATTGGCCCTTTGTTCCAGGCGGATCAGATCAGGAGTGGAGACACTCTTTCTGATGGTGTACATGAACAACATGGCTTACCCACACAACATGGCACACAGTAACAATGTGGCTGTCATAGTTTGAGTGTCCAGGCTCGGAGGACATTGTCCTGGGGAAGAAAGTGCATCAATAGTCCATGTTAATAAAGGGCCCCCAACATTCCCACAAAGTCTTGGGGTCCCCCTGGACATCATGCTCATGATTTACCTCTAAGGTAGTGTTGTAACAAATACAATAAACAGAATCCTCAAAAATTCAGATTTCCCTAAAAATAATGTGCCACATTCAATTCCAGGCCTGTAACTCGATCGCAGACAGCCGATTGTCTGCGAGTGAGTTGTGGGCTCCCGTTGGACTCCGTTTGCGAGGCTATTCAATTGATCAAGCTCGCAAGTCACGGGCTTGAAGCGACAAACGTATACCATGCATTGTTTCGGAGCAGTAAATTTAAATTTTATTTCCTGCCGATTTGCGGGCTTGAGGCTGTTGTGCAATTAATTCTAATGTCTTTCATCGCTTTCCCCGTTCTTTACAGTGCAGGATTGATTTTTTATTTGTATTTACAGTGCTATGCATATGTATTTAACCCCTTTGCGGGTCCTCTCTAGAACATGTAGGATTTTCTCCTCCATTTGCGGTTTACGAGAGTGGATACGTTTGCGAGCTTGGGGATATTGAGCAATTGAATATCGATTTGCGATTTTAGCTCTGCGAAAGTGACAGATCAAAGGCTTCTGGAAGCTGTAACTTACGAGTTTGACAGACGCAAGTATTTCAAGCCCGTAACTCGTTACCCTGATCGGAGCCCCCAAGAGATTTAAATTAGAAATAGATTTCTTAAAATTTCTTCAAAGTCAAGTTACAGTTTATACATTAATCTTAGAGCATGAAAAACTGGCTATTTATTTTTATATAAAGCAATTAGCATAATAACAAAGCTCTTGAATACTAATTAGTTGCCTTGATGGGATAATTTGGATTATATGGACTCTGCCACTCAAACAGGAAGTTGATTAGGTTTTAAAGAGCATTGAAAACTGTCTATACATTGTATTAGCAGCATTTCTCTGCAGTAAATCATTCCTGAAATATTTAGAATTTATTTTGTGGCTCCTGTATGCTAATGTGCTGCTCATTATGCTAATGTGCAACTCAGATCGCTTTATATGGGTGGGAGACTGCCAGTGCAGGACAGTAATCCTGATTAGCACATCAAAGCAGCTAATTAACATGCGTGAGCATGCACAACTGGCGATATGTTATATTATTCCTTTTTTTCTAAATTTATCAAGTCTGCCCATTACCAACCCCTTCTAGGCCAATAAATGATTATTTACATTTGTGATCCAATTATGAATCAACACATAACTAAGATGCATCAAAAGCATGTACCGTACTCATTGCTCAGATCACCTTATTATTATAGTTCATACGTAGTAAACAGTTTGTTCTAGCCTTAAATGCTAGCCTTGCCTTGACTATTGTTGTGGCTTCAGAAATGTTTTTTTGTTTCTCAGTAAAACTGCTGGATTAGGGAAAATGCATAATTAACTGTTTCAGAGCATAAGTTAGCCAAATACTAAAAGTGCTACAAAGGTAATAAATGCTATAAATATATATATACTAAATAAGATATGGATATTTGTATTTCTCCACAACAAGAGTAGCACTAGAATGATGTACTGTAGTGAAAAGGGATAGTACAATATAGATCCCATTGTTCATGCTCTTTATAATGAAACTGACTTGGTGTTAGGGTTACACTGTCCCTTTAACACTACAACGCTTACATCGTATGCAGCACTACTAATCACTGCTGCCGCTTTATGCACACGCAGATATTTATCTTACAAGGGATATGATTGGCTGGGAAGGCAATGTGTAAGGTTTGATGCAGACACACAGGTTACAGCCCACAGCCTGGAGGAGGTGAGAGGACGGTGGGCTCTGATCCTGTTCGCTTATTGTTACTTATTCCTGCTCGCTTACTGCAAGTATTTACTATAAAAACTGACTGGGCAGTTGTGAGAGAGACTGGACAGTTATGGATTACTTCCTCTGCTAAATATACCAGGTCCAGGCTACCTGCTCAGTCATAGAGTCATCTGTCTGTGAAATGCTAGAGTAAAAGATCAAGGAACTAGTAAAAGAGAGAAGAGACAAATAAGAAATGTACAGAATATTGCAAGTAGTGAAAGTATAGGTCTGCAAATCAACTTGTACTTTGCACATCTGTTAATGATTACAAGTAACAAAGGTCTCCAGATTTAGGGTTTCTGGAGCCATTCGTGCTGGTTCAGGACTCTGAGCCCTCATCATGTCCGTGTCCTTGCAAGTGTCCCCTAGTCGCTGCCTCTTTGATGAGCCACTGCGGCTGAAGGTGTACGGTCTGAGCCCAGGACAGTGTGTGACCCTCCAGACCACTCTGACAGATGAAGTTGGAGAGACTTTCTCCTCCATGGGCCTGTACCAAGCAGAGAGCAGTGGGGAGCTGGATCTTAATCACTCCAAGGCTCTGGAAGGAGGCAGCTTCTCTGGGATAGAGCCGGAGGGTCCCCTATGGGCCATGCAACCCAGGACACCATACAGGAGACTGCTCAAGAAGGATGTTACGACTCCCTTCCAGGTGGAATTTGCTCTCTATCAGGGTCACCAAATGCTTGGGCCTCTCTTAGCAAAGACCGTCCAGGAAAGAACCTTCCTTGGGGAAGGAGTGACCAGGAGCCTGGTACAAGAAGGCAGGGTCAGAGGCAGCCTCTTCATACCACCTGGTGAATATTGGGAATGGGGCTGTAGAATGTGGTAACTGTACATATTCACCTGATGCAAAAAAATATTTGTGAGACCTGTTTTATCTACTGGAATTAAAAGAACATAAGCCAAATAAATATCAGATGAACAATGATCACAAAATAAATGCTAGTATTTTAGAAATATACTGTTATTATAATGTGTTTGCATGATTTGTCTCTGGTTCAATTGCAGTGTAAATAAACATTTCCATTCATATTATTTTGTTCTCTGTTTTTCAGGATCAGGTCCATTTCCTGCTGTAATTGACCTGTATGGTACAGGAGGAGGTCTCATGGAGCACAGAGCTAGTCTACTAGCCAGTCATGGCTTTATGACTATGGCTCTGGCCTATTTTGATTATGATGATCTCCCTAAAGTCCTTGGTGGACTACATTTGAACTACTTCAGGGAAGCAGTGGAATTTTTAAGGAGTCAGCCACAGGTAATTGAAATCTTCTTCTTATAGATGTGTGCTCTTGTTTAATAAAAACAAATACGCTCTGTTATGCAGCTCACTATCTAAACATTGCTAAGCTTCACGAGCTGCAAAGAAAATGGCCATCAGAACCTCAATGTACTAGTGGCAGGTGTCCAAGTGGCGAGATTATAGTACATTATATTCACCCATCATGGAGATTCAAATCTTATTGTGATGGAGAACAGCATTGGCTGAAGTGAGGGATAGAAATGTAATGCACCGTGTGTAAATGTGACTATGAGACGCAGCTACGTAGTTACATAGTAATTAAGGTTGAAAAAAGACTCTCTCTCCTTAAAGTTCAACCTTTTAAGAACTCCTCTGATCTGCAATATGCGGATTAAATATTAATTAATTAGTTGACACTGTTCTCATGGAATAGTAGAACATGAGAGGATGACTATAGAAAAAGTTGGTCCCATGTCACTAAACTTGATACCAGGCCTTAATAACACGTTGGGAGGTCTGGCAGCAGAAATCAGTGATTAGAGAAGAACTAATGGCAGTGATGTCCTATTGAAGAGACTGCTAGATATTTATTTGTAAAAAGAGGTAAGATGGTGGCTGTACTCAGATTAGAGAAACTAAGTATCAATTTTGCATCTGAAATATTCACGATAGCTACTTCCTCTTATACATAAATCTATCTGAGTGCATCTAAAATTACTGTATTGTAACTAAATAGTAAGGAAGGCCACCGAAAGTACATACATCAGAAACAACTGAGTGATGTAAATAGTAATGCTGTGGACGTTGTAACTTTTAATGTTATTAGTGATGCCATATGTCATGAATGATGACATACAATAATTTTAGAGATGAAGGGATGATTTACTACATTTTCGCTATTGAATTTTCTTTGTCTTATGTTTTTAAAAAGTGAATATTTGTATCCATCTACACACCCACACTGATACAGAAGATCAACATGAATACAGAACTGATACCTCTCTGTTTTTGCATTTCCTTGGCATGTGTCCATTAGTGCCTTCCCTCTATAGCCTATGGCAGATGGAAGAAGCTTCAAGTTCATAATGAGGTTGGGTAGTTTCCTCACAGAGCAGGGGAAGAAGGGGAGAGAAAGAAAGAAATATTGCAGATTTGAATTTTTTTAGCTTCTGCTCCAAATTAAGATAGAAGTTGACCCTTGGCAATGGTGAAACCTTGTTGTTTTAGAAGTCATTGAGGCTTTGAACAACTTATTGTAAATACTTTTATATATAATCTGTCACAGCCTTTCTGTTTTTCCACAGTTGACCGTGAGAGAGATGTGAGGAATTGTAGCTGTAGTAGATGGTGGGAAGATTAAGAGTTTGGTATTAGACATGTTGAGTTTGAGTGGGTGGACATCCAGGAGAATATGCTTAAGAGGCAGTTGGAAACACTTGCTAGAAGAGAGGGGGATAGATCAGGTGCTGAGAGGTAGATTTGAGTGTCCTCTGCATAGAGATGATACTGAAATCCAAGTGAGGATGTATAGATGGAGAGGAGGAGGGGGCCTAGAACTGAATCTTGGGGCATGCCAACAGACAGAGGGTGAGGGGAAATTAAGATATAAGTTGACCCTTGGCAATAGTAAACCTTGTTGTTTTACAAGTCATTGAGGCTTTGAACAACTTATGGTAAATACTTTTGTATATAATCAGTCACAACCTTTCTGTTTTTCCACAGATCACCAATCCATTAAGTCTGCTCTCTCACCATTTTTCATATTCTTTTTTATACACCACACCTTCATCTATTCCTCTGAACTCCCACATAAAGTTCTCTCCTTTCAGCCATCGTTTGCTACAACGCTTTCTCCTACAGGGAATAGAAACATAGCAGATTTTCAGAAGAAAGGTTTAAAGGCATTTGGGAAAAAGTGCCTGTGGCTTGAATAGAGTGATGGTGCCCATAAAACATCCTGAACACCCAAAATAGTTATATGTGTGTATTATAGAGGACACAGAAAGGAAAGGCATAGTGAAAGAAGAGACACAGAAAATGAGAGACAGAGAGAAAGGACAGAATAGAGGAGAGGACAAAAAATAAGAGAGATGCTACAGATTGAATAGTAAGACCGTAACTAAGGTTTAAAAATAAGTACTTTTAGACCTTTTTAGATCTCCTCAAGTCTTTATGGCATGTAAACTTTTAATTGACCCAGAGGAACGCAAGCAAAAACCCCAGTTGAAACATTGCCAGAATATAAGCTGGATCAATATTTTGCCTATCCTTGTTAATTTATATATATATATATGAAATCCATTTTTAAAGTTATCTACTGAATCTGCTGTCACAAGCTTCTTTGGCTGCGAGTTCCATAAGGTGATAAAATGGCAAGAGACAAGAATGACATAGTAAGTGAGTTCATGTGATGTGACTCCTACCGACACTTGAGTACTCCTCATTAGATTTTTGCCACTTCTACTTTAAAGCTGCTCTGGTGGGCAAATGTTAACATCACTCACATTAGATGATACAACATTGTGATTGTTAATGTAATATATATAATATTATTATAATATATAATAATAAATATATAATACTGCCACAAACTTTTACTGCAAACATAAAATTATTATTATAGTTTATTTGTAGCACGCCAACATATTCTGTAGTGCTATACACAAGTTGTGATCAAGGCAAAACAATATTAACACATTACAAAGATGGAGGCCCTGTCTTTGAGCTTAGAATCCAGTGTCCATAGTGCTTTCCCCAAAGCACATTGCAAGATTGAAAACTCGCAGACTTACAATCTAACAGCCTTATTAAATTGCGATTCAGCAAATTGAAAAGGGCTCTATTTAAGCACATAGCATATTTTTTTAGTTAATGAAGACCTTGCTTTTGGATAGAAGCTCACTAACTAAAAACTTTTGTAAAAAAATATGCTGTGTGCTTATATAGAGCCCTATTCAATTTGCCGAATAGCAATTCAATAAAGGTTTTGGATGTGGTTCAGGAGGGTGAAAAATGCAGTGTGCATGTTATGGAGGCAGGTTATGTGCTTCTTTAAACAGGTGTGTTTTTAGTGAGGTTTTGAAGTATTTGAGGCAGGAAGATAGTCTGGTGAAGTGAGGCAAGGAGTTCCATAGAATATGGGCAGAGAGAGAAAAGTACTGAAGATGGGAGTGAGAGGAGGTGATGAGAGAGGAGGAAAGAAGAAGGTCATTAGCAGAGTGAAGAGGGCGGGTAGAGAAATATTTGGAGATGAGAGCAGAGGTATAAGGGAGTGCAGTGTTGTTGAGGACTTTGTAAGTTAGGCTCATGATTTAAAATTGTATTCTGGAGGTTACGGGAAGTTAGTGGAGTGATTGACACAGAGGTTCTGCAGACACTGATAGTTTAGTACTGTAGATGAGTCTAGAGGATGCGTTTATTATGGATTTAAGGGGCAATAGACGGGTGCTGGGTAGGCCAGCCAGAAGTGAGTTGCAGTAGTCAAGACAGAATATGATGAGGGAATGTATTAGAATCTTAGTTGTGTCTTGTGTAAGGTAGTGACGTATTTTGGAAATGTTTTTCAAATTGAAAAGACAAGATTTTGTTAGTGACTGTATGTGAGGAATGAAAGAGACGGCAGGGTCCAGTAGAACCCCAAGACAACGGGCTTGGGAGGTGGGAGTGATGATTGCGTTGTTGACAGAGAGAAAGATGTGAGGAATTGTCGCTGTAGTAGATGGTGGGAAGATTAAGAGTTTGGTATTAGACATGTTGAGTTTGAGTTGGTGGACATCCAGGAGAATATGCTAGAGAGGCAGTTGGAAACACTTGCTAGAAGAGAGGGGGATAGATCAGGTGCTGAGAGGTAGATTTGAGTGTCCTCTGCATAGAGATGGTACTGAAATCCAAAATACTTTATTAGAGTTCCAAGTGAGGATGTATAGATGGAGAGGAGGAGGGGGCCTAGAACTGAATCTTGGGGCATGCCAACAGACAGTGGGCGAGGAGAAGTAGAGGTGCCAGAGAAGGAGACACTAAATGTTCGATCTTGTAGGTATGATGTGAACCAAGAGAGAGCTGTATCTCTGATTCCAAGGGAGTGGAGAATTTGGATTAGTAGAGGGTGATCAACTGGATCAAAGGCAGCAGAGAGATCCAGGAGTAGTAGAATAGAAAAGTGACCATTTGACTTGGCAGTGAGCAAATCATTAGCTACTTTTGTGAGAGCTGTATCAGTGGAGTGTTGGGGCCAGATTAAAAAGCTGTCAAAAGGGGAGTTGCAGGAGAAAAATTGTGAAAGGTGATTGTAGATGAGCCGCTCAAGCAGTTTGGAAGCCAGGGGAAGTAGAGAGATACAGCAATAGTTAGATGCAGAATCAGATGAGGGTGTTTTAGAGATGATGGAAAAGTGCCAGTGTTTATGGAAAATTTGAAGAGATGTGTGAGAGCAGGGATAAGTGTTGTAGAGAGGGGAGGGATAAGCTGTGATGGAATAGTATCTAGAGAACAGGTAGTAAGGCGAGAGAATGAAAGTAGACAGGATACTTCATCATCTGTTACAAGGTCAAAGGAATGCATAACGGCTGTGGGATTAGGTAAGGGTAAAGGCTGGGTGTTATCAGTAAGTGGAGAGGAAGGAGTGTGTGATCTATGTTGAGAGGAGAGTTTGTTAGGAATGTTTTAAATTTTATGCTTGAAATGGCTGGCAAAGTCTACAGCTGTGAGACAGGAAGGGACGGGAGGTTATGTAGGCGGAGTATCGTAGCAAACAAACTTTTGGGGTTAGAGGACAGTACTGTTTGGCAAGGTTGAGGGCAGTGAAGTAGGAGCGCAACATAAACTTGTAATGAAGGAAATCTGATGAAGATATGAAAAATGGAAAATATTTTTTTCATGATTTTAGTAAAACAGACTACTAAATGTAAGGTTATATATCTCTGAAAAGTTTGGGATGCATGCATATTCTTAAACCAGTCTTTAGTTACCATCACCAAGTCACCCCATTTTTTATTCTTTTTTAAGAATTTTTTATCCTAATACTAATGCAATTATAACAAGACGGCTTTTATAGCTTCAATTTAATTGAAGTTCACTGAAACATTCTCCTTGATGCACAAATGACTTACTATCCATAATGTCTTTTTAGGTTGGCAACCAAGAAATCGGAATTATAGGCATCTCAAAGGGCGCTGACTTGGCACTTTCCATGGCAACATTCCTTTCTGGCATCAAAGCAGTGGTCAGTGTGTCTGGGTGTAATGCCAATTCATTTGCACCCTTACCATGTGATGGCTTTATACTCCCAGGGCTGGGTTTCGAGGCAGAGAATATCAAGCTCACAGATTCTGGGATATTTGATTTCTCTGAAGCCATGAATGATCCCAGTGACCCCGCAAACAAGGACTGCCTCATCCTGGCTGAAAAATCATCTGCTTCCTTCCTCCTTCTGTCTGGATTGGATGATTTGAACTGGCCCAGTGCAACCTACACTAAGCAATTTATATCACGACTACACCTGCATCACAAGGATGTGGCGTTCTCTTTCTACACTGGTGCAGGCCACCTGTTGGAGCCCCCTTACTTCCCTCTATGCCGAGCTTCTAATCACAAACTCTTGGGTGCACCAATAATGTGGGGTGGAAATACCATAGAACATGCAAGGGCACAGAAAGATGCATGGCAGAAGATACAAGTGTTTTTCTCAAAGCATCTAATTCCTTGTAAAGCCATGCACAGTAGACTGTAGGGCAGTGGTTCCCAAACATGTTTTTCTGAAGATCAGTTGCTTAAGAAATTGATAAGCTACCATTAAACCAGTAAATAATGCTTCTGTTGACTGTTTAACATCTACAATACAAAGTTTACAGGGGGTAAGAAACTAATTAACTAGTCAAGGGGGAGGAAATGGGCAGTTAATGAGAAATGGGATTTAATAGGCATTACTGAAACCTGGTGGGATGAATCTCATGACTGTACTGTTAATCTGGATGGTAATAACCTATTTAGGAAAGATAGGGGCAATGGTAAAAGAGGAGGAGAGATTTGTCTGTATGTTAATCTTGAATTTTGGCCTATAGTCAGAGAAGATATTTATGGTGAAACTAGCGATAATGTTGAATGTTCGTGGGTAGAGTTAAATAGCAGAGGAGCAATTCTAAAAGAGTATTGGTAGGAGTATGTTATAAACCCCCAAATATATAACCCCCAAAAATGCAATTATTATTACAGATCGGAAATGCAGCTAAGCATGAGCAAGTTTAACAATGGGAGATTTTAACTACGCTGAAATAAACAGGATAAATGAGACCAGCAGATCAGCTAAGGGGAGCAGGTTCTAGAGTACACTCAGAGATCATTATCTGGCCCAGGTTATACAAGAGCCTACTAGAAATGAGGCTTTCTTGGATTTAGTCATCACAAATAATATTGATATGGTATCAAATGTTGAAATAGGGCAACCTTTGGCAAACAGTGATCACAACACAGTCTCATTTGAGATTGAAATAAAAAATCAAAACTGTAAGGGGCAAACAAAAACTCTGAAAAAAATACTGAAAATACATGGACAACATTCAAATCCTTACTAAATATACATACTTATTACAATATACCATGTGGAAATAAAAGTAGAAGAAGTAAATCGCAACCCATGTGGCTTAACAATGACTTAAAGATCAAGATGATGAGTAAAAAAACAGCCATTTTAATTATACAAAAAAAAAAGAGGGGACAGAGACTGCTTTATGTGAGTGCAAGGGAATCAACAAGGCTTGCAAAAGGGCTATTAGACTGGCTAAAATAGAAAATGAAAAGTTAGTTGCAAAGGAGAGTAAGACTAACTCTAAAATATTTTTTGAATATATTAATGGGAAGAAGGCTAGGAAGGAAGCTATAGGAGCATTACATTGTGACACAGGCCATCTGATAATTAGTGACCAGAAAAAGCAGATGAGCTAAATAAGTTATTTTCTTTGGTATACAAGAGGGAGGTACCAATGGTTGCAAAAAAATGGAGCTACACTACCTTCACCAAATAATTGGAAATCCCAAAAGAGGTTGGAAAAAATAAATGTTAATAAAGCCCCAGGTCCTGATGGAATACATCCACGGGTACTGAGGGAACTGGATTCTGTAATAGCCAAACTTTCTATCTAGTTCTTCAAGATTCACTCAACACAGGGTCTCTACCAGATGACTGGAGAAAAGCAGAAGTCAGTGGCTAGAGCTTTTGCCGCTCAGGGCTATCCCTGTTATGACCCCACCCAGTGCAAACATATATATATATATATATATATATATATATATATATATATATATATATATATCGCCTTCTGTCTCACACTCCCCCTTCTCTATATCTCCCCTCTCTTTTTCTCTCTTTCTCACTCTCTTTCTCTCCCTCTCCCTTACTCTTCACGTCTCTCTCCCTATTTCCCTCCCTTCTCTCTCCTCCTCTCTCTTCCCCTTTCTTTCTCTCCTCTCCCCTCTCTCTCTCACAATCCCCTCTCTCTTCCCCCTCTCATTCTATCCCTCTCTTTCACTCTCTTATTTCTTCTCCCCCCTCTTTCTCCATTCCCTCTCTCTCTCACCTCACTCTCTCTGCTTTCTCTTTCTCTCCATATCCCCCACTCTCTCTCTCCCCTCTGCTCTCCCCCTTTCTCTCCTCTCCCCTCTCTCCCTCCCCCTCTCTTCCCCTCTCATTCTATCCCTCTCTCTTTCTTTCACTCCCCCTCTTTCTCTCCCTCTCTCTTCATCTCGTTCCCCCTTTTTTGCCCTATGCATTCCCTCTCCCCTCATGCCTCTCTCTCCGTGTGTCTCCCTCTTTCCCCTTGCCTCTCTACCCCATTTCTCTTCCTCTCTCCCCCATGCATCCCTCTCACCCATGTCTCCTACTCTTCCTCCATGTCTCCCCTTGCCTCTCACTCCCACCATGTGTCTCCCTCTTTCCCCCATGCCTCTCCCTCATGCCTCCCATTTCCTCCATGTTTCCCCCTCTCCCTTCATGTCTCCCCTATGTGTCTCCTCCTTGCCTTTCTCCATCTCCCCCATGTCTCCCCCTCTCCCCAATGTCTCCCCTCTCCCTCCATGTCTCTCCGTACCTTTCTCTCCCTCCATGTGTCTCCCTCTTTCCTCTTTCCTCTTCCCTCTCTCTCCCATGCCTCTCCCTTTACATCCATGTCTCCCTCTTCCCCATGTCTCCCCCTTTCCCCCATGTCTCCCTCTATCCCCCATGCTTCCCTCCCCCCATGTTTCCCCCTCTCCCTCCATGTCTCCCTTTTTCCCCTTTGCCTCTCTTCCCCATGCCTCTCCCTCCCTCCCTGTCTCCTTCTCTCCCCATGTCTCCCCCATGTTTCCCCCTCTCCCTCTATGTCTCCCCCTTCCCTTTCTGCCTCCATGTGTCTGCCTCCTTCTCTCCCCGCATGCATCCCTCTCCCCATGTTCCCCCCTCTCCCTCTGTCTCCCCCTTCCCTTTATCCCTCCATGTGTCTCCCTTTTTTCTCTTTGCCTCTCCCTACCTCAAAGTCTACTTCTCTCCCCCATGCCTCTCCCTCCCCCATGCCTCTCCATCCCTGCATGTCTCCTTCTCTCCCTCGTTCCATATCTTCTTCTCTCCCCCATGTCTCCCCCTTCCCTTTCTCCCTCCATGTGTCTCCCTTTTCCCCTTTGCCTGTCTTCCCCATGCCTCTCCCTCCATGTCTCCTTCTCCCCCCTATGCCTCTCCCTCGCCATGCCTCTCCCTCCTCCATGTCTCCCCCTCTCCTCATGCTTCCCTTTCCCCCATGTCTCCACCTCTCCCTCCATGTCTCCCCCTTCCATTTCTCCCTCCGTGTGTCTCCCTTTTTCCTCTTTGCCTCTCCCTCCCTCCAAGTCTCCTTCTCTCCCCCATGCCTCTCCCTCGCTCCATGTCTCCTTCTTTCCCCTCATGCTTCTCCTTCTCACTCCATGTCTCCCTCTTCCCTTTCTCCCTCCATGTGTCTCCCTTTTCCCCTTTGCCTGTCTTCCCCATGCCTCTCCCTCCATGTCTCCTTCTCCCCACTATGCCTCTCCCTCCTCCATGTCTCCCCCTCTCCTCATGCTTCCCTTCCCTCCATGTCTCCCCCTCTCCCTCCATGTCTCCCCCTTCCATTTCTCCCTCCGTGTCTCCCTTTTTCCTCTTTGCCTTTCCTTCCCTCCAAGTCTCCTTCTCTCCCCCATGCCTCTCCCTCGCTCCATGTCTCCTTCTTTGCCCACATGCTTCTCCTTCTCACTTCATGTCTCCCCCTTCCCTTTCTCCCTCCATGTGTCTCCCTTTTCCCTTTTGCTTCTATTCCCCATGCCTCTCCCTCCATGTCTCCTTCTCCCCCCATGCCTCTCCCTCCATGTATCCTTCTGTTCCCCATGCCTCTCCCTCCTCCATGTCTCCCCCTCTCCCCATGTCTCCCCCTTCCATTTCTCACTCCATGTGTCTCCCTTTTTCCCCTTTGCCCCTCTTCCTCATGCCTTTCCCTCCCTCTGTGTCTCCTTCTCTCCCCCATGCCTCTCCCTCCCCACATGCCTCTCCCTCCCTCCATGTCTCTTCTCCCCCATGCCTCTCCCTCCCTCTATGTCGCCTTCTCTCCCCCATGCCTCCCTCTCCCCCTCTCCCTTCATGCCTCTCCCCTCTCTTTTACCTTCTGCTCCTGCTCTGTGCTGCCAGTCTGCTGGCTCTTTACTTTGCTCCGCCCCCCGGGCACCCCGCTCCGCCCCGGGCACCCCGCTCCTACGATACTGGCACAAGTGATACCTATATTTAAGAAGGGAGCAAGAACAAATCCAGGGAATCCTGTAAGCCTCACTTCTGTAGTAGGAAAGCTTTTAAGAAGGGTTAATAAGTGATAGTATACAAGAATATGCCTATTTAAACAAGATTAGAAGTAGGAATCAACACAGATTTATGAGGGATGGGTCATTTCAAACAAACCTAATTAGTTTCTATGAACAGATTGGTAAGAACTTGGATCAAAGCAGGAATTGAAGTAAATGTCTGCTCATGGATCGAGAGCTGGCTAAAAGACAGGAAGCAAAGGCTTGTTGTAAATGGAACATATTCAGATTTGACTAATGTGGTAAGTGGGGTTCCTCAGGGCTCAGTATTAGGTCCTCTCCTTTTAAACATATTTATTTATGACTTAAAAGTAGGATTTTGAAGTATTGTCTCCATTTTTGCTGATGACACTAAGTTGTGCAAGGTAATTAAATCAGAAAATGTTGTACTTTACCTCCAGTGGGATTTGCATAAACTAGAGAAATGGGTGACTAGATGGCAGATGCGATTTAATACAAATAAATGTAAAGTTTTGCATCTGGGAAGAAAAAAATAGCCAAGCAATTTATAATCTTAATGGAGCAAATCTCAGGGTATCAGATATTGAAATGGATTTGGGAGTGCTTGTGAACAACCACCTAGGTAACAGTGCTTAATGCCAAGCAGCTGCTGCAAAGTCAAGGAAAATATTATGTATTAAGAAGGGTATAGAAGCAAGGGAAGCAGATATAATTCACCCACTACACAATTTCCCTATTACGCCTTCATTTGGAATATGGAGTACAGTTTTGGGCACCACAACATGAAAAGGACATTTTAGAGCTGGAAAAAAGTACAGAGAAGGGCAACAAAACTAAGGGGAATGGAGGGGCTAAGTTATGAAAAAAGAGTAACCAAATTAAATGTATTTTCTCTAGAAAAAAGGCATCTAAGTGGGGATATGATTACCCTATATAAATATATCCAGGGTCAATACAAGGCTTTGTCATGTGAACTTTTTGTGCCAAGAGGTTTTAAACTGACAAGACGACATCCTTTGAGATTAGAAGTAAAAAGATTTCACCTTAAAGAAAGAAAGGAGTTCTTCACAGTAAGGCTGGTTAATCTGTAAAATTCTCTACCAAAGGAGATGGTGACAGCAGATTCAATAGATAACATTAAAAAGGGATTGGATATATTCTTAAATATAAAAAGGGCATTTGGGTTTATCCTGGGTTTATCCAGAGTATTGATCCATGGAGGAGTCCGATCGCCAGTATCTGGGGTCAGGAAGGAATTTTATATGTAACTATATTAGCAGGGTTTCTACCATATTGAAAAGGTGCATTTGTAAAGGGAATAAAAAATATACCAGATTTCTACACATCTAAACATGTATTTTAAATGAATTGCATCAGATGATAATGCTGCAATATTACAGATATGATCATTTTTTTTCTGGTAATTTAATAATCTGGATTAATAAAATTATTTTATTGTTTCCTTCTTAGTCATATTGTAAACTTTCAGAACATCTTTACATTATAAAGAACTTGTATTACTTTGTATTAATATTCTATATTTTATTGCTTGCTTACTGCAGTCGGTTGCAAATGTATATATGTGAAAAACATTCCCTGTTGGGATAGAATAGAAACAGCCAGAACAGAATTAGTTTATACTGGTTAAACTCTGCCACCTGGGTATATATAAAAGTACTTTGTTACTTGGCACGTACATCACACATATATGGTTAGACTACATTGTCTGCATATGTCCATATGTAAAGGTAATATATAAAGAGACCTATAATATAGATATAATAGATATATAGATATAAAACGTCTACACACCCCTGTTAAAATGTCAGGTTTCTGTGCTGTAAAAAAAATGAGACAAAGATAAATCATTTCAGAACTTTTTCCACCTTTGATGTGACCTATAAACTGTACAACTCAATTGAAAAACAAACTGAAAGCTTTTAGGTAGAGGGAAGAAAAAATAATATTAAAATTAATAAGAAATAAAATAATATGGTTGCATAAGTATGCACACCCTTAAACTAGTACTTTGTTGAAGCACCTTTTGATTTTTTTAAAGCACTCAGTATTTTTGGGTATGAGTCTATCAGCATGGCACATTTTGACTTGGCAAGATTTGCCCACTCTTCTTTGCAATAACACTCCAAATCTGTCAGATTGCGAGGGCATCTCCTGTACACAGCCCTCTTCAGATCACCCCACAGATTTTCAATCGGATTCAGGTCTGGGCTCTGGCTGGGCCATTCCAAAACTTTAATCTACTTCTGGTGAAGCCATTCATTTGTTGATTTGGATGTATGCTTTGGGTTGTTGTCATGCTGAAAGATGAAGTTCCTCTTCATGTTCAGCTTTCTAGCAGAAGCCTGAAGGTTTTCTGCCAATATTGACTGGTATTTGGAACTGTTCATAATTCCCCCTATCTTAACTAAGGCCCCAGTTCCAGCTGAAGAAAAACAGCCCCAAGGCATGATGCTGCCACCACCATGCTTCACTGTGGGTATGGTGTTCTTTTGGTGATGTGCAGTGTTGTTTTTGCGCCAAACATATCTTTTGGAATTATGGCCAAAAAGTTTAACCTTGGTTTCATCAGACCATAACACCTTTTCCCACATGCTTTTGGGAGACATCAGATGTGTTTTTGCAAAATGTAGCCTGGCTTGGATGTTTTTCTTCGAAAGAAAAGGCTTTCATCTTGCCTCTGTACCCCATATCCCAGACATATGAAGAATACGGGAGATTGTTGTCACATGTACCACACAGCCAGTACTTGCCAGATATTCCTGCAGCTCCTTTAATGTTGCTGTAGGCCTCTTGGTAGCCTCCCAAACCAGTTTTCTTCTCATATTTTCAACAATTTTAGAGGGAGCTCCAGTTCTTGGTAATGTCACTGTTGTGCCATATTTTCTCCGCTTGATGATGACTTTCTTCACTGTGTTCCATGGTATATCTAATGCCTTGGAAATTCATTTGTACCCTTCTCCTGACTGATACCTTTTAACAATGAGATCCCTCTGATGCTTTGGAAGCTCTCTGTGGACCATGGCTTTTGCTGTGGGATATGACTAAGAACATTACAGGAAAGACCAACTAGAGCAACTAAACTTTATTTGGGGTTAATCAGAGGCCCTTTAAATGATGGCAGGTGTATGCTGACTCCTATTTAACACGATTTGGAATGTGATTGCTTAATTCTGGACACAGCTACATCCCCAGTTATAAGAGGGTTTGCAGACTTATGCAAATACATTATTTTTCTTTTTTCATTTTCTTCCCTCCACCTAAAAGCTTTCAGTTTGTTTTTCAATTGAGTTGTAAAGTTTATAAGTCACATTAATGGTGGAAAAAGTTCTGAAATGATTTATCTTTGTCTCATTTTTTTTACAGCACAGAAACCTGACATTTTAACAGGGGTGTGTAGACTTTTTATATCCACTGTAACTTGCACAGAGAATCTGCACTATCCTATTAACTAACTATATTCACCACACAATGCATACATTTTAAAGCATTCTTTTAACATGCAATCTGTTCCCTCAGGACTTCTTCCTTAATTCTAAGGGTGCTGGGTATGGATGAGGAGCAGTGAACTAAGCCTATATTATAGAGTGAATATATTACGCTACTAGTTATGTGATCTTTCATGCAGTAGAAACCTTACTCACTGGAATAGAAATTTGTGCAATTTAGTTGGATGACATTTCTCTATCATTAAAAATACCCAATGTGCAAGTGAAGTTATTTGCTCATTCCTAGTCATTCACTTACAGTATCTTACTGCTTGGAGTAGCCTCTGTGGGTTTGTGTAGACACCATCATTGCTTGTTGCTTGAAGTCTACTAATGTTGCCCCCTGAAGATGATCAGAAAAATTACTTTCTTGTAATTTATTTACCTGTGCTGTTTTGATGAATTGTGTCTTTTATTATTCTGTTAGTATATATACTCCAGTTCTTACATCAATACAGTTTTGGTGCAGCATGCAAGCTTCCACAATATTCCAGCTACCCTCTTCCTCTTTTAAATATATATTATTCTATGTAGGTTTGCTTTCATAATTTTGCATGTCCATGTGATTGTTATTTTTACTCTGTTTATATATTTAAAGTTTTATTTTAGGTTGGTGGTGGATCATTTAAATAATCCAAGTTGCCATGTTTCTAGCTCCATCAACTATATATTAGTAGACCATACACAGATTGCCTACGCCTTCTCTTTCTTTTCTGTAAAATTTGTAATCTGTAACCGATTGTCTAGCAACCTCAAGTGGCACATCATAACATATATCTTGGACCAACTGCCATTATAGATATTTTAGTGTTATATTCTAGAGAGAAGACTGTTGGAAGAAAAAATGATATATATATATATATATATATATATATATATATATATATTGTGTGTATATATATATATATATATATATATATATATATATATATATATATATATGTAATGTGTGTTAATAATTGTGTACCAACGTGAAAATTGGATCTGTATCTATGAACATGAACTCTACAGCACATACATTAGGTGTTCCCTGTACCTTTGTCTGACTGCTTTCCTGTTTTGGAATTTCACGTGTTTCCAAATGATTCCAAATTATTTTCCTAGGTGAAGTATTTAGTATTATATAAGAGTGTAGGAATCTGTATGAAAAACCACCTGAAGGCATCTGGCGTTCAAACTGGTTTCAGTATGATATCCTTGTTAGACCGGATATTTAAATTAGTGTAAAATATAATTAAATGTAAATGCTTTGTCATCACTGTGTGGAAAATAATCAGAGCTAGACGCTTTCTGTCATTACATATATTCTGTAAAGGTGGATGTTAAATTTGGGTTTTAGTACAATGGTTTAATTATAAATCAGTATTCAGCCTACACCGCAGATAGTTTTTTACCTTGTGTTATGGATGAAGTTAAAGGTTAATGAATTGACCAGATACAGTATAGTGCTTGTGAGTTAACAATGGGCCAGCTAAGAAGTTATTTGATAGGCAGCTGTAAAATGTCACACCCAACCAAAAACCTTCGGAGGGCATCTACATTGGATACATAGGGATGACTTAAAAGGAACTATGATAGACTATACTTGGACCAGCCTGGTGGCTACTTACTCACACAAGAGCTCCAATCACAGGATCTACAGTATACACTTTTACCCCTAATGAAAACTGCACTGGATCCACAGAGTCCGATTAGGAATCCAGGAAACCCGGTATTTGAGACCAACAGACTGGTTAAACAAAATCTAATGCAGTGAGTTGTGTAACATAGTGACATTGCAAAACATCTTTAATTCAATCAGTTCTAAAGTTTTTTTTACCTTCTTTGATCATTGTATTAAGTGAATTGATCTAGAGGGAGGCAAACATCCATTGCCAATTGTTTTGCTGACAACTAACAATAAGATTATTCACTATATTCTACCTATTATTATCCTTTATTTATAACGCGCCAACATATTCAAGTCAACTCGCATATCGCTGTATTCCAGTTGAATTCAAGTGTATACCAGCCTCATTTTGAAGGGGTCTATTGCATATGCCATCATAATACATTCTTTTGTAGCAAGTTCCATAATCTGACTGTTTTTATTGTGAGGAACCCCTTTTTCCCTAGCACAAAATCTTTTTCCATCTAACCTCAGGTGGGGACCACTTGTTAATTGTAAAGCATGACAATTTCACCAGATAGAACATTATATTGACTCTGGACTTCATTTAAAAAAGGTAATCATATTATGTCATTCTTTCTTGAGAAAATAAGCCTAATTTATTCAGTTTATCCTTGTAGCTTAATTCCTCAATTTTTACTACTATGCCGTTTTTTAACTGTGCACCATATCCAGATGAGGACCAGAAACAAAGAAAAAACATTAACATTAATTGGGGTGTGAACAAGTTTGAATTCCCAGCTTGAATGCACTAACACCAATGAGTTGGATAGCTTTACTGTTTGAATTAACATAGCCAATCAGAATAGTCGTGTGTCCCGAGAGATGATGTCACAGAAGGGTTAGCCCTCTCCTGGGGGCTGGTCTGTGTTACCTGAGCTGAATGCAAGCAGCCCCCTAGAAATTAAATGCAGGAATGGAAACTAGTTCAGACCCGTTACATGCTATGGGCTCCATTTCTTGCTACTGGTGACCGAATATTACAATTGCAGTAAAACACACAATATCCTTTAAACAGTCCACAAAATAGCAACATGTCATATTTCCCAAAAATCAGTCATGATATGAGGGCAGAGCCTAAGTGGCTTCATTTGTTTGCATTGATTTTAATATCAGCAGTGAATTGTGCATAATATACCCATCAGTACAACTAAAAAGATTCTATCTCTTCTTTATAGGGTATAACCCTCTAAATTATCTGCCTTGCCATTAGAATAATCCCACCATGTTTCATTAATGCCATTAGGTTGCTGGGTATGGAAATAATGGGTGACTGTCAGTGATCTAAGTAATCTCCATAAGAAATGACAATAACAATACCTGGAGACATTTAAACCTGTGAAATATCAAAATATTGTATTGACCCTATATCACATATTATAATTGTCAAACTGCAATTTGTCATCACGCTTGCGAAGTGAGGCAAGCCGCAGAGCTCGCAGGACATAGGCAATGAGCGCCAAAGGGAGGCAAGCAGTTTAGGCATTGAAGCACGCGGGACTTAGGCTGAAATGAGCACTTAAGCCGCCGTGCAGCACTTAGGCTGCAATGAGCGCCAAAGGTGCTCATTGCAGCCAGAGGCGCCGTCACACATGCGACCTCAGGAAGAAAAAGACGACCTTGGAAAAAAACAAATTTAACGGCCGACCTGCGGAAATCGAAAAACAAGAAAAATAATAAAAACACACTCACACACAGCACATGGGGCAGAGCCAGGAAGCCTGGGAGTGAGGTTGCAAGCGATTTTGAGCCTTATTTGACGTGTTTCGTCACTCGAAAATTGGCTAAGCAAGAACAAAATGGCGGATGAAAAATGTAATTAATTATGAAACTGGATGAAAACGAGGCTGAGCAAAGCCAGGCACGCTGGACTTAGAAAATAAACAACGACAAAGACATTAACACCTACACCAACAACGACAGGCACGTGGGACTTAGAAAATAAAACAAACGTCAGTCAGAGCGCACCACACAAACAGCAGACACACAGAAGAGAAACTCACAGGGAAGGGATGGGGCAGATGCTGGAAAGAGACACATGTCATTCCCAAGCACAAAACCTGCAGGTTAATGAACCCTGCAATGAGTGGCCCATACAGTAGGCAGGAGGAAAGGTTCGCAATGAGCGCCAAAGGTGCTCATTGCGAGCCACGTGATGAGCGCCAAAGGCGCTCATCGCGGGGCTTGCGAAGCAAAAGCCTCACATTGTGTGGCAATCAGCATTGCCTGGCTTACAATTTTATTGCCGTCATTTTTGACGGGCAAGTCGCTAGTATATATATTGCTGGAAGTCCCCAATATATATTGATTTGGTAAATGCATATGCTTTAATTCTTATGATCTTCAGACCTATGTATTTTATTAGATAATAATTTCTGGGGTAATATATTTATGTTTCCAGTTACAAATTCTTCCATGACTTAAAAAGACTGGTGGAGAAAGGTCAAAGGAATAAACAAATCGCATGAATTAAGTGTGTGTCAGAAATCAGTATCCTCTATAGTGAGACTGAGTATGTTGTAGATAGTTATAGTGTCTATTAATCTTGAATCATTAAAGGTGTATTTATTTTCCAAAGGTGTTAGAACTGTAGACCTGCACATTGTCCCTCTTAGTGCCAGATCATGCTAACTTTTAGTTGCCAAGGGATTAAAATACCTGCATTTATATTGGTGCAACTGTGGTTTTCTCAATAAAATTGAAAGTACCTTCATTGTACCTCCAACATGCTGCTGTGCAATAGAGCACCTTATTATTATCGGCAACGTGTCGGAATTGATTACAGGTGTATCCCTTCCTGTGATTCAGCCATTACTAAGCACTATTTATATATGGCCTTACAGGCATCGTGTATTGATATTTAATGGAGCGGAAAAATTAGCAACATGTAACGATGGAAGGAAAACAAATTATATATTGAGTAAGTACAGGAAGGGGAGAGAACATCTTATTGTAAATGTGAAAAAGACATAAACTTGCAATGGTCATCTTGCAACAGCTATGTTTGGCAGCAAAGTGGTCAAAGTCCTTCTATTTCTGACTCCACCACATTTCATGAGTTGACTTTTAAAGGCTTACAGTACACTGGGTCGGACATTTTCAACTTTCAAATAATTTATAAATATTTTATTTATAATTTTCATTTATATTTATAAATATATTTCCAATAATTACAAAACTGCTAAAACCATTTAATGTGTAAGGAAAATAGGAATAATGAATATATTACCCTCCTTGCATGACCCATCCAGTGCTGCCCTGGCCCTCACTCTTCAGCCCTGGATAAGCAGGGACATCCAATGTGGATTGAAGCAATCAGTCCTCTCTTCGACCATCCATTCAAAAGGCCTCTTAATTCTTGATTGAAGACCCGCATTCCTTATCTTTGGGTCCTCTGGGAAACTTGACTCTCTTGCTTCAGGGAAGACATTCGCTTCTCGCTTTAGCACATGGAAGGCCCATCTAAAAACAAATCCCTTTTCTAAGCTTCTGATGGGCTGGCGTATGTGTCAATCAAATATCTTTTAGCCATGAAGAATCAAGTAATTCAAATGTCATAAAAAAGGTTGCTGTTTCTTTCCTGATTTGGATAAGCTTTTAACCAATCAGAATGCAGGGATGAAGTCCTACTCCCACTCAGAAAGCTCTTGTTCCCCTTATACAGATTGGTTTAAGTAGCAACCAGTTGGAATAGGGTTTGATGATCGTGTTTCCTTGATCTGATTAGCTGATGTGAGAGCCAATAACAGAACAATTTTATATTCCCCTCTCTTTAAACTACAAGTTTAATTGTTTTGTTATTTTTTCAATTTCTTTTTATTGTATTTCTTTTGTTATTGTAATAGTAATTATATTTTTATCTTCTGTAACTTTTTTATATTCTCAGATTTTTGCACTTAGTTTAGAATAGGTTATTTAGGGGCATTTGTGTTAGGGAATATGATGGTGCATACTGATACTTATGGTAGGAATTAGGATGTCATGGGGATCCATAGGGACCCTATGGTGTTAGGTTAGTATACCATAGAGGTCCATAAGGACCTTTATGTTAAGGGAATTAATATTACATGCCATGGAAGTTCATTAGCACCTTCTTGTAGATATGGCCCTTTTGGGTCTGTAGGGACCCCAATATAGAATAGGTTCTATGGGAATTTGTTGGGACCCACATGGAGCACTTATTACTTATTTAGGGTAGCTAAGGGGGTTATTGAGCGCCCACAGCAATACACAAAGGGGTTTGGGGAAGGGGGGGCCCAAGGCTGTTGAGAGAGGCCGTAAAAGATAACTGGGTTCATATTACAAATGAGAGGATAACAAAGCATTAGCAGAGGGATCATTAACCTTAACTCGTTAACTTTTATTTAACTTTAACCCTTTCCCTACCATGTGAGGGGATTTTTATTGGTGGATAGATAGGCGGGGGGATATAATAGTAGTACTGTCAAATAATTACAAACATATAATGTGTAGTAAATCTATAAAATGTTTTATGGAAGTGGTTCTCAAGAGCTGGTCCTAGGACCAGTGCCGGACCCATAAGCCTAATCAACCAGTCATCAGCACTAAGGAGAGCCTAACAGTTTATACATACCATCACAATTAGTCAAAGTTTTAGATTATAGGTTATAGAGACATAACAGTTTATACATACCATCACAATTAGTCAAAGTTTTAGATTATAGGTTATAGAGACATTTCTAAGCAATTATATTATACAAGATGGAAATTGAGTAAATCACATGATGTGTCTCCTTGACAAACACACTCTGGATCTTACAGCTGGTCCCAATGAGCAGTGGATGGTCACTAGCTTGTGTCCAGACCAAAAACTATTGAGAACCACTGTTTTATGATGCTCATGGCATAGTTAGGGGTGGTAGGGTGGGGAACTTTGAAGGAGGGATAAGAGAAAGGGAACTGGGGAACAAGCAAGGTTCCATTGATTATTACCAAGATAATGAAATGGAAATGGTAACAAATATAACTTTATTGGTCCCAGTTCCACCTACCAAGCCATAGCTAGCATATGGAAATGGGGCACAGTCGTAAAAAACATTTTCAGAGAGACGAACCACTATGCAAATAAATTATGGCATTAGATGATAGCCTACTAAAGGAACAAACATTAACTTGGTGATTTCATTTTTTACCCCTTCTAGTTTTGTTTTGGTTTTCTTGTTGGAGAGAGGAGGGGGTGTCAGGCAAAATAAGCATGGGGAAAAGCAGAAAGATAATAAGGCAATGCAAAAGTTCACAGCTAAATGAGCCAGAAAAATTAGAAATGCTCCTAAGAAATGTAAAGGGACATTGATATCAGTTTTTTCCTTGTTGCATTTGAAAGAGGGGATTTTATATGATATCACTGTATGTGTTTTTTTTTAATGATGCACTCAAAGCAGAAACAAATTATTCAAATGTATTAAATTGATCATGTCGGCCAGTGATTAGTAATGTAGCTGTATGACTCATACGTGTCTGCCAATAAAATGTACAGATATGCATACATATGCTCTCTGTGTTTCTTGTTATTTTCCATTGTGTGAAACGGGTTTTACTTAATATTTGTTTCATGCAAAACACATTTTTGGTAATGTTTAAAGCATGTTTTTTTACAAGCATAAAAAAAGGAAATTGTGTTCTATATTCCTTTAATAAGGATAAGTTTAATCCTTACCTGCCATGATGAGAGGCCAATTTATAAATCACTGTGATTAATAAAACATGTTAATAGTATACACAAATCAATGTAAACATATTCCAACAAGTAAATAATGAAATAGAATATGTATGCAACCTACCGCAGAAATGGACCTAGAATAGAGTTATTTATGAACAAGAGAGCTATTTTAACATTGATTTTATCAATGAAAATCTCAAGTTTCATATACTAGGCTGAGCAGCAACTTATAAATAAAGTCTGAAAAGTATATGCTCCCTTATCTATGATCAGTAGCAGCAATACACTGGAGGGACCACTTGGTAAGTACCAAGGTGCTGCTGAGATGATGGTAGTTTCCTAGTAATCAGTCTGTAGATTAAAGAAGTGTCATTTAATCAGTAAATGCATCTTTTAAATGGAAATGTAATATTTTTTGTTGTTGCATTCAAAATAGGGTATTTTATAATGTATAACAGTGTGCTTTCTTTTTCAAATAAAGCTATCAGAGCATAACAATGTAATGTGTTTATGAGCTAGGTATAGAGATTTTGCTGACACTGTGTATATGGAGCTTTCAGTCGCCCTGCTGCGCATCACTTACTGCATGGTATGGATGCATGAGGGGCAATAACACTGTTTAGGGGCTCTTTGTGGCCTTGTTGTGGTGGGCACACATTACTTTTCAGTGTGCTGTTGTCATAGTCAGCTGGTTATTGTGCTGCTTGTATTCTGGGCACCTCTACACAGTAGCAGGTACCTGGGTGGTTAGCAGACAGTGACATGGACAATCATACCGTAAAAATGGAGATTGTATAACTGATTGACAGGTCAGTATGGAGTCAGTAGTACTCCCCCCACCCAGTAGTACAGCCATGGATATCTCTGTGGGTTGGTTTGTGCAGGTGGCTCTCAAGGATAGGAACCTACATTTATTATTATCTTTTAATTGTAACATGCCAAGTAGGAGTTCCTGCAAGTGTCCTTGTCCTGTGCTGTTTCCAGGGAAGATGGTAGCTGCCTGTGCAGATAGCACTATTTTAAAAAAGCAGCCATCTTGGTTGCCTCTTCCTGGCCTCCCCAAAGTTGCTTCCTTGATTGTACCCTATTTTCCACTGGCTTTCACCCACTAACCAAGATAATAGGCATAACTGACCCCAACATGCTCACATGTTTGGATCCTTATTATACATATACCCCTCTCCATATCATCTATCTCCCTTAATTATCCTTGCGACTTTGGCAATATAATAAATCACTGGAACATTTTTGCAGATTTATTACTACAAAAAACAAACATATATTCTATTATGAAGATGTATTCTACCCCCTCAGTGGCTTTGTAGATTAAAATGCCTTCTGACAGGTTCAATTGACAATTTATATTGCACAAATTTGTTGCCAGAGATAAACTTATGACAAGTGTCCAAGGAGTCTCTGCAACAATCCCAGAGTAAACCATCGAGACATTTTCTAAAGGCACTAAGGCAAGGTTGTCCCTCTCTCCAAGTTTTCTCTTACACCATTATTCCACAATATTTGAGTTATGCAGATATATTAGGGATTTCACAAAGACAATTTCTTCCTACTTATACATTCCTTATTACAGGAAAAAGGACCTTCTGTATTAGCGCTCTCATCCAATAGCTGTTTGGACAGATATAAGTGTTAAAATGAACATACATCTTTCTGTTTTATACACTGCCCATATTAGTTGACCAACATCCAGTGCCTATGAACTGAAATATTTGGAATTACCACAGACCCTGTATCAGCCAATCCATAGTGTTTAGGAATAAACAGACGCAAGATCTGTGTCCCAATTGGATCCAATACTTCCACACCAGTCAGTTACTGTTCAAATTAATATAGATTTTTTAAATTGAATAACCCTTTTTCCTCCACCGCTTTCCCACCACCTATTATTTAGTCTGAACCTCTTCTATATGGCTCAATGAACACTTGAGGATAGGAGTTGGAATCACCATGTTTAAAGGTCTGGCCATTGCTATGTTTACCTATCAGGGTGGTTGAGACCACTTATAGATAAGTATATATTTTCTCCTACTCTCCTAATGAGTTTATCTCACATGATGAATTATCTTTCACAGTGGGCAGACTGATAAACCACAGGAACCCGCCAGTCTGTAGATCTATACATAATGTTAGCATTATTCTGATTAACCTGTATAAATCTACCAACTAAGTATGCTCATGTGGTTTATCATACACCCTCCAGTGTGAGAGGAGATCCCATTAGATAAGCTCATTAGAGGAGTGCAAAGACTTTTTCATGTATTGTTTACTTAAAATGGTCAACTTTCAGGCTCAATTTATCTAAAACTTCAACTCCATTTAACCACTAATTTAATTATATTTATTCATATGTGTAATCTTCTCATACAAGCTATAATATTCCATATATTTAATTCTACACTGTATACTAGTGACATATATGTTACACGTTCACACAAGGTGTTCGGCAGATAAATGTGCTATGTGACTGGGCTAATTCATTTAAACCAAGTGACCAATATTTATCTGCACGGGTTATCTGAGAAAACACAATATCCTATTACAAATAATTATTTTTCATGAAATGAATTATGTGTAATAGAATAAATATGACGGATGTGGCAGTCACTGTGACAAGTGGTGTTTATTCCACATTTCTGATTACTAATTAGATAGTATTAAAGAGCTCTGGCTGTTAATGCGTTGAATCACCATAGATGAGTCAGTCCTATGTTTTCTATTAAGGAACGATTTACCCAATAAAAGCTACTTCTATAAATCGTAAACTAAGCTTGTTCATACCAGTTAAAAAAAAACTATATAATGCTTCTATATTATGCTATAGCCTACAGCCAGGTAACAGTTTTGTATAGTGTAATATTTAAAATGACATGTATACATCATATTAGATGTTTTATGCCACCAAATATTTCCACTTCTACCAGTGTATCAATTAATGTATCATGAAATATCCAACTACCTAAGATGAATAGACTTTTATTCAACAGAAATGGGTTTGTTATCAAAATATTATTAGTGCTAAATAATAAAAGGCACCTTGGATTAGTAAGATCTCTGATGGAGCCATGATGGGTTTCATGGCACTGTCACTAGAAGGAAGAACAATGCCCTCTAATAAGAGATTAAATATGTAGTCTTACAAACAAGATTTCCCTAATAAATTGTACTTTAATAAACTGCATATTATACTACAGACCATAGCATGCTATAGACTTACACACAGTACATAAGTTGGTTTCATTAAAGGAAGGCTAATACTAAAATTGGTTTACTTCATTTTGAAGCCAAAGTGGTGTTGAGCTAAAACTATCACGTGTCTTCATCAGAGGAGCTCATGCCAGGGCAGAAATTGTAATTAATGTAATTAAACAAACGTCTGTCAGCGTTTACAGTACCTGTCCCATGCTTCTCTATATATCGAGATTGGGTACGTCAGTCCCTTTTTATTGATGGTTTTATTATATTTCAAAGTTTCACTAAAGTGATAAGTGCTAATAAGAGGATCAAGACCCTCATACTCCTCTCATGCTCCCCATGTGAGATTTAAAATAACATAGAAGCCCCTAATATGTACTGAAAACATTTAAGGGTACACCACTGTCTCTGTTAAATATACCAGTGTTACTCACTATATAAGAAATTACCATCACACTGTCTCTGGTTTAAAGCATTTATTTTCGTTAAGTTTATATATTATTGGTAGAGCTTAATACCTGGAGATGGGATATACTCAGAATATGAAGTATTTAAATTGAAGTAATATGTGACTTTAGTATAAGAAGATGAGAGAGAGAGGAAATATGTTATACTAGGGGAATAAAAGTCAGAAAAAGAGGGATAGGATTGAAAAGAGGTGAGTGGCACGAGAGATTCAAAAATTGTAAGAGCGGGAGTGAGGATGTAAAAGTGCCTAGGGTAAGGAGGGAGAAATTGATGAGAGAGACAAATAAAAGGAGAAGATTTAAGATTTAATGAAGTTGAGAGAATAAATGTATGATTATATATCTATTCCAAACCATTGAAATAATAAAATATGTATAATATGCACATATATGCTACCATGGAGTATCTATATGCATGGATGGAGAATTATGGAAAATGGGTGTATGGCGCTTAATTATTTCTGTGAATAAAATATTTTTTTCTGGCTCATAAACATTTTTCCTGTTTCTAGACCATTGGTTCCAAACTTTTGCTTTTCAAAGGGGTCACTTAAAATTGTTGATGGTCTTGGCAGACTCCTTGGATAATTCTGAAATTCTTTGCTTATCACTTAGCGACTAAAGACTTGATTATGTGGCTCCTGCATAAAATCTTGCAAGTAAAAAGTTCACGTAGTCCTTTCATATACGTTGCATTTCACCAGCAGCAAACCCTTATGAGTAATCGCTATGGGAGATCTTACCTAAAGTGTAATTACATGGCTCACAAATTCCTGAACATCCTACGTGTTATCATGAGGCTCTGCAGGTGCTCATAGTGAGACAACCATTATGTTTAAACTCAACCTCAAGGAAGAGAAAAGAAAATCCTTATGAGAACACTTATGAGATACGTAAGGAGCTATGAGTGTCCCAGTAGGGGAAAAGTAGTCTAAAGAAGCATTATTTAGTACACTAATAACATAAAACTGACTATGTATCCTAAAAAAGCCTTTCTAATGGCTAACACAGCCATATACAACAATTCAACCGAATCACAATATCAATTACAAATATATGCTCATACAATTAATCACTGACCACCAGCTAAGTAACAAATAATATGATGTGTCTGAACTGCAAAGTTCATGTGCAAGAATAACAGGACACATCCATTGTCAATGTTTGAGTGCCAAAAAGTTAGCCATATAGGCACAATGTTGCAATATTTATTGATGTTCATTAACTTTATTGGGGATTACTGTGGTTCTGGGTTGTGACTCGCAACTTGCAAGTCTCACAAGTATCCTTATGTGATAACCCCCCTGGTTACAATCCACACGGAGACATGTAATAGAGCTCTGAGTGTTATTTATCAATTGTTATATACTGTTCTGTCCCTGAGCACAATCTGTTCACTAAGAAACAAGACCTAATCTCCAGGCACTACTTGTATGTGCATTTTTATTCATTTTGTTTCATAATTTGTTCTCAATCCTGATTATACCATGAACCACCATAATAAAGCTCACGTACCACTGATAGTCAGACGAACATTGCTTGGGACCTCTGTTCTAATAAAGTAGCTGGTGCACCAGTTTTACTTATTTGTGTGCACTACTGCCTATGGGCCTCATTCAATTGCTACGTTTTTGAGATCTGGGCTTGCAAGTGGTTAACGCAAGCTAAGTTGCTATTCAATTGCCTTCCGTTTGCGTGCTCTGATCGGGTTACGTGCTGTGCGCTACTTTCCATTGTGATCCGTCTAATCGCAGCTTACTTACCTCAAAGCCTTTAATCTTTCACGGCCAGCAAGAGTTGTGGCCGCAAAAATCACAAATCGCTATTCAATTGCTCCAATTACCCCTTCCGCCAAGCCTGTAAATGGCAAAAAGCCAACTACAGGTTACTTGTACCAAGGAGGTGTCGCTTGGGCTTGCAAAGCTCTTATGTATCCTCCTTCCTGCTCCCAAATCCATGACTTGTAGGAACCGATCTGGACCCCCTGAGGGTCCCCACATTAACCCCATGCTGCAGGGGTCCGATCAGGACCCCTGCAGCATTTAAACATTTTGAATTCCCAGCCACGGATCCTTAAAGGGCCCGCAGCACACTAATGGTTACCCCCATGCTACGGGGGTACAGGAAGTACTCCCACAGGAACTAATATTAACCCCCCATGCTGCTGGGTCCCCATCCGGAGGGTCCCCACACTAACCCTTGCAGCGGGGGTCCCGATTGGAACCCCCCCTGCATAAAAAAAAATGCAAATGTCCTTAAAGGGTAATGCGCAAATGCGCAATCGCGGCCGCGGAGGTACTGCAAGTACCGCCGAGACACCTAAAATTAACTCCCCCAATGCTGTCCATACATTGACCCTTGCAGCGGGGGTCCCCATCGAGACCCCCGCTGCATTTAAAATTCAAAAATCCAGCCTTGCGGGTCCTGAAAGAACCTTAAAGGTCCTTAAAGGACCCACAATAAATAATCAAAATTAACCCCTGCTGCGGGGTACTACTATAAGTACCTCCCCCCGGCACCTAAAATTAACCCTATCACTCATGGGGGTTAATATAGACCCTCATGAGACTAAAATTAACCCCCTTAGTCCAATTGGGGTCTATATAGACACCTATAGGACACTATTAACCCCTATGTTAACACTATAAATGCCATGAGGGTCCACTATAAATGCCATGAGGGCACTACACTACACTATTAACCCTAACCATTAACCCATTTCACGCTAACTGTACCCCATTTATCCTAACTAAACCCCATTAACCTTAACTGTCCTCCTTTAACCATAACTGGGCCTATTTAACCCCATCTAGTACAATTTAACCCCATCTAGACCTATGTAATGCTATCTAGTCCTATTTAACCCTAACTGGTCCTATTTAACCCCATCTAATCCTATTTAACACCATCTAGAACTATTTAACCCTATCTAGTCCAATTTAACCACATCTAGTCCTATTTAACCCATATAGACCTATCTAACCCTGTCTAATCCTTTTTAACCCTAACTGGGCCTATTTAAATCTAAATGTACTCAGTAAACTCTATCCTATAAACCCCATTGTACACAACTCTATTAACCCCTACACTACCTACCTAACACCCTATTAAACCCCCCAACACCCCACTAATTACAACAAACAATAAACCCCCACTAATTACAAAAAAAAAAAACTAGATTACAGAAAATAAAAAAAGAACATTACAGAAAAAAACTACATTACAGAAAATAAAAAAAGAAACACTACATAAAATAAAAACACCCCACTACTTACAGGAAAATAAAAAAAGCTACTCACATAAAATAATACAGTTGCAACCTAAAATAAACACATCCCTATCACAATTAAACAAAAACCCACACCCAGCAATAAAATAAAGTTTAAATTAGACCACTTATCTTGCCAAAATGCCCCTCCAGCGATGATGGTTTTCTTTGCTTTGTCCCTAGACAGGGCCCTGATGTCTCCAGGTCCGGCGCCCCTACAAAAAAAAAAAAAAAAAATACATACAACATATAACACAATACATTCTAAATAGCACACCTACCTGTCCAAAATGCCCCCGCTGCAAGGGTTAATGTGGGGTCCCGATGGGGACCCTGCAGCTTGGGGGGGTTAATGTTAGTTGCTGCGGGGGTACTTACTGTACCCCGGTGGCATGGGGGTAACCATTAGTGTGCTGGGAATTAAACTATTTTAAATGATGCAGGGACCCCTACATCATGATGGGAATGTGTGGACCCTGCAGGGGTCCCGTTCAGGACCCCTGCATCATGGGGTTAATGTGGGGACATTGCAGCAGGGTTGCAGGCTGAATTGTACCAAGTACGACGGGCTTGGAGGTTGGAAACATTGATGTCATGAAGACGATCTCTGTTTCTATTGGCTGCTTCGATAGTGGGCATTACGGCTTCATGTTCAGGCCCGTAGATGCTACTTCCGACGGCAGGGTTTGCGATTATTCGAGCATGCAGCTCAAAAGTAGCAAATCGAGAAGTTACCTGCATATAACAGCGCTGAATTGAATGAAGTCCTATATCTCTTGTGGATAGCATATATATTCACAAAAATCATGTCAACATGCTGTAAAGATCATGGCACTTCATACATTGTGACCTCACTGGGTTCCCATAGCCATAATCTTGATAATATATACTTATAAAATGTAAGGCCTTTGGGGATTATGGACATTTTTTTATATCTTCTGGGAAAATAATTATAAAGGAAACTAGACATACACATGACCTGCACATTAAGTACTTCTTCATCCTCATAGGTTTGATGATGTCATTTGTATTCAACAGCTCCACTCACTTTATAAGCCTATTATTATTTATCTTGTTATGAAAGTATGTAACATCATACTGTATTCATCAGGGGAAATAAATGCTTAGCTGGTTTCTTAGCCTGGAGTATATGTGCTTCACTTCATACCTTAATGATTATCAATAGAAAAAAAACACACAAAGAAGGCGTTCCCATTTAATGGTGCCTATAATTTAGAAATGGGAGTGGTGAAGAATTTGTACCTACACCTGTCCTAGGCTAAACATGAACAGTTTGGATTAGACTGTCACTCCACTAGCCAGAAGAAGGTTTTGCCAATATCAGACTTCCAGTGAATGCCCTTGGATCATAAAAATGGTTGTTAGACGCTCAACTGGCTCCTACCAGGTATGTTTCATTTGATATTGGGGGATATAATTGTGTATATATTGGATTTTTTTATCTGTCTGGGTTTATTTTTTTTATCTGTCTAGGTTTATTTATTTTTTTATCTATTGATGAGACCCTGTTATTTCTGAAGCCAGTGTTTCAAATTATATTTATAAATGACTCCTAGTATATAAGGTCACAATTTGACATCAGAGTGAGAAAGACCTAAATGTAAAGCAGTAATGTATTTATAGTTGCTACATGGAATATCTTCCTAGCAGACATAGTTAATGCAATGATGGAATTCATGCATGTGTGGGAAAGACATAATGCTACTAAATAGGGATTTAAACGGTGTAATTAACATACCGGATGGTGTAAATTATACGGGCTATTTCCACTTAGGTGAGAACAATCTCACTACTGCCCCGTTTCCTATATTATCCTATGTAATCTATTCACTATATTGGATGGAATCCTCAAATATGAAAGACAGATTTTGAAAAATGACATCAGCTCACTTGTGAATATAACTTTGTGGCACAGGATTAGAGACATCCCTGATATACTGATTGCCAATCCCCTCCTAGATAACCATGATTTAGGTTTAACACTGTGAATACAGCTGAGACTATTAGAACATCCTTTTGAATACAATGCCCAAGAAGACAAACTTTTTTTTTATAATATTTTTTTTGTAAAATAAAAAAAAAAAAACAGCTCAGAGTCAAATAAAAACAAATACAGTAGTACAGAAAATAAATAGTACATTTGAATGTCTAAAAATAAGTTAAAATACTTAATTTCTGCTCAGGTTTCCCAGAACTACAGTTATTGCACTGCACTCTGGAAAACTGGGTGGGAACATGCAAATGACCCCACAAATAATTTTTCACTTTTACATCAAAAAAACACTTTATTCTTGGCTCCTTTTAGGCATATGCACACTTTATTACATGCCTTTAAGCATAGAAGAGGATGGATTATGCACAAACCAGGAGACCCACCGACAGACATGTTTAAAATAAGTTTAAAAAACATTTTTTTTCCTGCTCTGGTTTCTCAGAAATAGTCATTGCACTAGAAAGTTTTTTTAAACTTATTTTTAGACATTCAAATGGAATTACAAATGTTTTATCTATGTTCTGCACCACTGTACTCTGTACAGTGGGGGGCTTCTATCACTCTTCAGCCCACCATGTGTCATTATTAATATATATATATATATATATATATATATATATATATATATATATATATATACATATATATATATATATATATATATATATATATATATATAGCTATTGCTGAATTCTGTTGAAAAATAAAAACGTGTCATGAGATTTTGAATCATTGCTACATGCAGGGATAGATAAGAATACAGTAGCTACCAAACTTATAAAACGGGAGTACACTTCTAAACATATACAATTTTTCTACATATATTTTTGAGCCCCAATTGTAAGCGTGCTGACATCTGTAAGCGTGCTGACACCAAGTAAGTGCACATGTAAATGGGCCTAAAGCAGCTTGAAATGTAACTACGTCGGCCTCTCACCAGTGATATAATACTGAATAGAATGGTCACCTCACTTTATGATGGACATAATTATGATCAATTGAATGAGATGTAGACATAAACTGCATTGTGTGTCACTGTAAATTGCTGATGGTTTGTTCCTTTATGGAGTGTCTGTCACGTTTCACCCGTGCGTTGTCTCTTCCATGATAAAATATAATTTTTGTTTGTTTCTAATTTTTTCATTTTGAATAACAAGGTACAGTTATTGCTCTGCAAACAGGGAAAATACTAATGGTCATCTGATCGCCCCAGGGGTGACCGGATCACATTATTAAAACAAAATATGAATGACCCCCAAACTACATAAGATTATATATATATATATATATATATATATATATATACTGTATATATATATATGTATATATATATATATATATATATATATATATATATATATATATATTATCTTATGTAGTATATATTGTTGGTGTTGTTTAGTCATTTAGTTGTGTCCGACTCTCTGTGACCCCATGGACCGCAGCATATTGTGTCTGGTTGTGCTCATCCACAATGTTTTTTTGGCAAAGATACTGGAGTGGGTTGCCAGTTCCTTATCCAGTGGACCGCAGTCTTTTGGTCTGTATTCGATCTGCACAGAAAGTGTGTGTCTAGAGCTCAGTTTTTCAGTGAGACAGCTATGTCATTGGGTGTGATAAGAAGCTCAGTTTTTCTGTATTAGAGATGTGGTTTCCTATATTTGTTTAAATTTATGGTTTTAAATGAATCGCTACATAATGGTTTAATATTTTGCTTAGACAAGCATAATACAGTTACTGATATTCAATATACTGTCTGATTTTACCATTTTGTGACAAAACCATTGTAATGGGGGGGGGGGTCTACTTTTGTGAGGGGCTCCATCCTGATAGGGTGCCTCCTCATGCTGGCAGACATTTATATGTGCCCCCTTCTGGATCATTACCTTGTTGTAGGGGCTTATAAGCTTTACCATGTAGGGTCACCCAAGATGGGCAGGGCATAGCAGAGAGGTCAGACAAATCAGAAGGACCTGTCAACCAACTCCAGTATCTTCCAAGATAACCTTATGGATAAGCACAACACAAACAGATGTGCCCGAGTGCTGCGATCATCCATATAGTCACTCAGAGACGGACACAACTGACGGACTAAACAACAATTATATGTGCAGTTACTGTAAAGACTGACTATGGGAGATGGGTAAAATGGTGTTTATAGGGTTGGTGTGCACTGGCAATTTTTTGGGGGACCCAAGCTTTCTGATGGCAGCCCTGATAACAATGTCTAGGCATGCAGCCGTATTACAGCGTAAATATGTAGATAATGTAAATCTGAGTGATGGGTGTATATGTCAGATGGAAACTGTAAAACCTATGACACATGGAATTATGCATTCCCTGCTATGCTTACACTCAGTGTTATTAAATCAAAGGGATGTTTTCAGCCCCCTTGAAAATACATAACAATGGATAAATATACATTTCAAGATGATATAGTGTGTCATTGATACAACCAGCAGGACATCCCCATGTTTTCTTTCTGTTATGTACCACTTTCACTGATACACCATGGACCTAGAAGTTGGGGCAGATTGGATGGCAGCCTTATATACACATCTGAAAATATCCAAGTAGGAGTTTCAGGCTGCCCCAACTGGTACTGGCACAAGTACTTCACCTATATTATTTAACATTTACACTTTTGTATCGCTACCTTGTCGTAGTGAAGTGACTTGTGTACTTCAGTGAGACTGTGAGCTAAACCACGTAGGGTTACCCAAGATGAGCAGGTCATAGTAGTGAAGACAAATCCCAGTCCACTGAAGAAGCAACTGGCATCCCACTCCAGTATCTTTGCGTAAAGACCATATGGATAGGCACAACCAGAAAAAATAGACAGTTGTGCCTGACGTGCTTGTCCATATGATCACAGAGAGTTGGACATAACTGATGGAATGAACAATCACACAACATATCAGATTAGTAAAAGCATAACATGCTGATTAGTTTGTATTTGTATAGGTCTGGCTAATCTATTTAATATGCATTGCCCTTTATATACACTGGTTACACAAAATTATTTTGTCATTTTAAATTCAGGTGTGTTATATATGGACAAATTTTTAAAATAATTTTATTTACAGATAGCTTTATTGCTGACTTTATAAACACACATTTCTTGAACTAACAAGTGGAGAACTAGATACGGTACTTACAGGGCTTTATCTGGCGCTTACACTGGACGCTTAACAGAACTAATGTATTTTGTACACTAACAATTTTAATACTAATTTACAATTCTTCCATACATAACAATTTAATTTAATGGATTTAATATCTCAAAATAATGTTGTGCAAAGTATAGTACTGTATATATAGATAATTCACATATGAAATAGATTAATAATTACTATAAAAATACAAACCAATGAGCAGGTTCCACAATCTGATATATTCCTTTAAATCAGTGCATGCTTATGTAATAGCAAACAGTGACCCCTCTAAAGAAATGCTTGCTATAAAGAAGAAGAATTACTCTACTGAGATACACTGACCCATAGAAATGCACTGACCATGCCAAGAAGTTTACAATTCGTCACCCCTTGAGGTTGGACCAAAATATGAATCTCACATTAAAGAAATAACATGCGTAGATAACTTTAACAAGGGATTGCCCATATGCCGCTATTCTATTCCCCTATATCGCAGATTACACCATGTTTAAGAGCAAAGTAAATCTCTTTAGTTATTTTATTCAGCCATCACAGAAATATTGTGAGAGAACTGCTACGAGTGACTGCAAGCCAGAGCCAAAAATTATGCAATACTTTTCTATCAGAGATTACAAGATACTTTGTTAGACTTTTACACCGAAACCCTATTCTAATGAGACTTTACGGATCACTCGCAAAGTACAAAAAACTGAAGAAAATATTACGTGTACTAAAGACCACTCACAAATGGTTTTAAAGCCATTGCCGAGTGCCGGTGCAACAGGTAAGCATCCTTATTTGACACTTAACAGTCCAATATACACATATATGGAATAAAAATATATGATATTTTCATTCTTTTGTCCGTGTCATTATACAACAGCCAGGTTAACACACAACCCATTACTCAAGGGGTTAATATGAGAGAGGTTTTATATAAGAGCAATTTGTTTAGGTTGAAATTCCCCTGTTCGTACATCTCCAAAATTCACTATGCTTCACGGAGACCTTTCAGAATACAATACAACACTGAAGTAAAACCTTAGCATAGACAAGTATGAACAGCATTGCACTGGCAGATATTAAAGTTTTGAACATTTCAGTGTATTTGCATATGAGCCAGAAAGGCTGGTTGGTTTACCTATTCTGGACAAAGCGTCTGTGTGTGCCAGATGACTTTCCTGTCATTTGTCTCTATTAGTAATTCTGTTGTCCACCTGTTATTAGGCTCTCCTTCCACTGCCATTGCATGTATACACCCTTGTTTTTCTTCTAGGGTTTTAATTAGGTATATAATTTGCATATTTTGTTCTTGAACTGGAAATTCTCATCAATGTGTAATTATAATTAGATTTGAAATCCAGGTCTTTTCTTAGCTTACTATTTATTATTATTATTGAAAATTACCGGATTATGAAATACTGGAAAATGGATTTGACTGATGATACCAGGAAGAGGACTTCTTCTGGATTGCTGCCTTGTCATGATGAAGGTGCAAGATGGTCATAGCAGAGACGTCGGACAAATTGTGATCCACTGGAGAAGGACCTGGCAACCCACTCCAGTATCTTTGTCAAGACAACAATAGAGAGTCGGACACAACCAGGAGGAGGAAATTCAGTGGCCGCAACAACATAGAACAATGAACAGAATATTTGAAACTACAGATATATTTTGCACATTTTCATTTAGTAGGAATAAGATTCCCTTGAAATTACTATATTAGTAAAATCTTGAAATTGATCGGACTACTGAAGTCTGAAAAAGTATCCCAGTTTAACCAATATTCCACTTCATAACATATTTTCCAGTATTGATACATTACTAAACTAAAGGGATTACATTACTTACAATGTAGGCTTCTTATTTTCTCTTTTCCATTTTTCTAATAACTTTCCTACCTTGATAACAAGACCTCCGTCTTCCTAATGCGCCGTCTTCCTAATGCTGCTGGACAATACATACATGTTCCAGTGCGTTTTCCTTGGTATTGCAATGCCACATCTGACAACACGGATAATTATACACAGGACTGGGGGTTAACTGTTTGTTTATGATCTGGCATTGTCATAAGGTCACTGGCTCCGTCACTAAACACTGCACAATTTACCACCACCAATAAATGACCATGAAACATTACTTGGACAAATGAGTCCGCAGCCACTTTATTAACTTTTTGTCAACATGGAAAACCAAAGTCACAAAACCCAATTTACAAGGTTCAGGTGCCAGCACATTTGTTGCAGGGATGCCCCCACCTATAGGACTGACCAGAGAGAGACATTACTTTGCCTACTAACCATAAAAGGTACTGAGTTCAGCACACTCAGGGGAGGCACTAAAGCCAAAGGCACACCCAAGTCCCCTAGTCGTCCTCCCTAACTGGGCAAGACACCCTCCATAAGCAATTGCTTAGATGAACATCATTGATAGAAAAACAAGGAGGGTGGACTTTTATTTTTTCAGATGTTCTCTGGAGGGGATAGCAACTGAAAGGAACTTCCTCCGCTTTGCTCCCCTCCAAATGTCTATTTATAAAGTCAGTAATAAGTCATCTGTAAATCACATATAATAGTTGTCAGTTTGACAACTACAATCTATCACAAAGCCCCACGCATACACATTGCGTAGTGTCAGCCGTGAATGCTCCCTGCGTCAGTTGTGCGCACTGCATTGGGTGGTGCGCATAGGCACTGAGTCAGGGCCTGCATGCACATGGCACAACTGACGGGGGGGGGGGGGGGAGGGGGGGGAGAGACACAGGAGGGAAAGAGACATAGGGAAGTGAGAGGAGGGGGAAGAGACGAGGGAGGGAGACGAGGGGGAACATACACAGGGGAGGGGGAAAGACACAGGGAAGGGAAATGGGGGGAAGAGACACGAGGGAGGAGGGAAGAGACACAGGGGAGGGAGAGGGAGGGAAGAGACACAGGAGGGAGAGAGACACAGGGAAGGGAGAGGAGGGGGTAAGAGACACAGGGGCGTGAGAGGAGGGGGAAGAGACAGAGGAGTGAGAGGAGGAGGAGGAAGATAGTCAGGGGAGGGGGGAAAGACACAGGGGAGGGAAATGGGAGGAAAAGACACAAGGGAAGGGGGGGAAGAGACATGGGGGGCAGCGGGGAAAGACAAAGGGCAGGCAGAAGAAACAGGGGAGGGGGAAAGAGTCACAGGGAGGGGGAAAGAGATGCATGAGGGAGAGGGGGGAAAGAGACACAGGAGGGAAAGAGACACAGGGGAGGGCGATTAGAGATACAGGAGGGAGAGGGGGGTAAAAACACAGGGGGGGGAGAGACACAAGGGAGGGAGAGGAGAGGGAAAAGAGACACAAGGGAGGGAGAAGAGGGGGGAAATGAGACACAAGGAAGGCAAGGGCCTGTCATGAGCGTCAAAGGTGCTCATCACAAAGCCGGTAAAGAAGAGGGTGGGAGAGGTGGGGGGGGGGGGGGAGAGGCTCGGAGCGAGCGCCAAAGGCGCTTATTGCGAGGCCCATGATGAGCGCCAAAGGAGATCATTGCGAGGCATGTAAAGTAGAGGGTGAGAGAGGTAGACGGGGGGGAGAGGCTTGCAATGAGCGCCAAAGGCGCTTATTGCGAGTCCCAAAGGCACTCATCGCGAGGCCAGTAAAGTAGAGGGGGGAGAGGCTTCCATTGTGTGGCAAACAGCATTGCCAGGCTTCACTTTTTATTGCCGTCATTTCTGACGTGCAAGTCGCTTGTAAAAAAATAGTAACGTTAATATTACCTCTTTGATATGCTGGGTCTATCTGACTTACACACTTTGTATGGATACCACTGGAAACACATGAATGCTTTTTAATTACTCAGTAGTTGTGACTTATCTGCCCCTATGCCTGTGCTGTGTACTGTGTGACCCTGATGTCATTCGAGATGTAATTGTTTTTGTTGCCTGATTTTCCCAACAATGGTTAATTAACCAGAAAAAAATCCTAAATGACAACTCCTGAATAATCAAGCAGTTGCTGGATAACATCATTGGGTTCCAGATAAGAGTCACGTCACAGGAGGGAGGAGACATAGACCCCAGGACCTCAGCAGATTAACATTAATTGTAAAGGAATTTATTGCTGACTTTATACATTTTAACAACTAACAACTGGCCTTTTAATAATGTGTTTATGTCTGAAATGGTTTTACCTTGATGTGACTGTGTTTATACTTTATGTGTGTATTTAGTCTGACATTTTAATAAGCAACAACTACATCTCAGCATTGTGATAAATATAGTCATGTTTCACTGTAGTGCAGCAAAGCACATAACTGACCATTTTCATTGGTTTATTGGTTTAAATTAGGTTTTCCATCTTGGATGACCCTACATGGTATAGCTCACAGCTTCATTGAGGTGCACAAGACCCTTCATCACGAGAAGATAGTCATCTAAAAGAATCATTTATATACATCTATAGATATTATGCTGGCACAGAAAAATAATAATTTTTACTATCAACTTTCCCTTATTTTCTGGAAAACATTTAACATTATAATTGTGCAAAAAGTGTACTTACTGCCCGCCATTTTCAGTTCTGACACACAGTTTCATTTCTTATAGTTCTTATTTTGGACTTTTTTTTTACAGGAGGAGACTGAGCCCAGTTTATTATATGTCAGAGTTATTCGAGCCACCAACATCCCTTGGGCCGACTGGAGTAAGTATTCACTTATTACATTTCCATGCTTAAGTTAATATCGGAAGGGAAAAAAACGGAGATCATTTCATAATATTTTATTCCACGTCCTCTGAGAGTGACCTCATAAAACAGCTATTTGTAGGCAGTCTGGTACCCAGATTTCTGTCACTGTACTAAACATGTCAACAAAATGTGGAGACCCTTTTTGTCTGCTTTGTACCTAAACCTTGAAGGGACAATGATGCCCCAACAAAAAGTTTTCCATCTTAAAGTGCATTAAACAGAGCTATACTACACATTATACAAGAAGTCTTTCTCTACAGTAAGACATCCCTGTGATACACATCATTGCTTGTGTGGCTCTGTTGTGCTACTGTGTTGCTTAGTTTTCTTAATTTGTTGCTAAAATCTATCTGATGATAACATTAGGGAATATAGTTTTTGCAACCACAGAAACAAACAAAAAGACTGTGGCATTTAAAATTAGCCACATATTATTATGATTATTTAATTTAACAATCACTGGTTAAAAAAGCCCAGTGTTATCATACTGTTAGATCCCCTCGGCCACAAATATGAAGGTTGTTTAAGGTATATGCAAGTGAGCTGGTAGAGAAGAATGAGTAGTGTATGAAAACATTTTTTTGCATGAAAACATCAAAAAATAAACATTAATTAGCTTACCTTGAAGTTAGCAAAATCCTATGTTTTTTGGGCATTTGCATTTGATTGTGTACACCCCTAGAAAACTCTGCCTCAATTAGCATTACATTTAAATTCCTAATCAGGATAATACATTGTATCATTCTTCACCTCAGTGGCTTCTGGCATGCTCAGTGCAAGAACTGCAACAGTTACTTCCTGTGCTCTGTACCAGAAAGGTCAAAGTTTGTATCTTGCTGTATTTCCTGTGGGTACACTGCTGTATTTCCTGTGTGTACCTGGCTTATGTATGCGTCCTGTGGGTGTGAACCACTGGATTTCACTTTTGTGCAAAAACCTTCATAAGTAAACTGAACTTTTCTATATAACACATGTTTTCATACACTACAATTTCTCCTCTATCAGATGCATTCACAACCCAGCTCACTTGCATATACCTTTTAGTACAAATTCACAATGACAGTGTCTGTTTAATGGAGAATTATAACAAATCAATGTTAAGTTATAATTGAACCTGATGGCTTTGAATTTATCGTTTTAGTGAGTAATGCAGATTGTTATGTACAACTGTGGCTTCCAACGTGCAAAAACAAACCAGTTCAAACTAAGACTGTATCAAACACCAGTGACCCTGAATGGGATGAAACCTTTACGTTCCAGATCTGTGGGGGTGTCAAGGTAAGAGATACCAACATCTCCCACTTGTTGATGTCTACTAGATTTAGTATATCTACACGCTTAAACCGATGGTATCTTGCTTTTGCAAATGAGAGTTTTTTGCATCGTTGTATTGACTTGCAAATCATTGCCCATATACACACTACTTCCGCTAAATAAGTTACTATTATTATCATTATTACAATGAAACTCCAACCTTTTAGCAGTTAAGGAAGGATCCTTTTAAAGTTGGTTTTCTTAAGCCACCTACTACAATCAGATTGATTTTCTGTAGCACCAGCATAGCAATGTATCACAAATATAGTTGTCGTAATCGCAGGGTTGCCCAAGGTTGTTGGTAACACAATGTTAAAATTGCGGGGCTCGCTCAGTGATGCGAGCCGTTACAGGCCGTAACTGCCGCAGGCGCTCATCGCCAACGGCGCAGGACTTAGACTGCAACGTGCGCCTAAGGCGCTCATTGCAGGCCTCGCGATAAGCTCCACAAGACTTAAAATCGCAGACCTAAGAAAAGTTACAACTTTAACGGTCAAACCACCAAACTGACAAGACCACAAAAAAAACTAAAAAAAAAAAATATGCCTTCAATTTAGTGTGCTTTTAGGTTAATTTGAGGCATATTTGTGTTTTTTCACAATCGAAAATCGCCTAAGCAAGAAAAAAAATGGCTGCTGAAAAAACGTAACACAATGAAAAGGACGGAAACCGAGGCCAAAGGATATAAACAGGAACCCTAACCAGTAACACTTAACGCAAACCAGTAACATTTAATCCAAGCCAGTAACATTTAACTCAAGGCAGTAACACTTAATCCAATCAAGTAGCATTTAACCCGAGGCAGTAACACTTAACCCAAGGCAGTAACACTTAACCCAAGGCGAAAAAATCGTCTAAGCAAGGAAAAAATGGAGGCCGTAAGCCTGTAATTGTTTGAAAAAAGGCTCAAGACGAGGCCAAAGGCAGTAACACTTAGGCGCCCATCGCGAGGCCCGCAAGACTTTGAAAAAATAACCAATGGCACTCATTGCGAGACATGCAAGACTTTAAAAAGGATAGATAGGCGCTCAACGGGATCCACGCGTTGAGCAGGGAGAGAGAGGAGAAAGACACAGGGAAGGGAGGGTGGGAAGAGACACAGGGGAGGGGGGAAGGAACACATAGAAGGGAGAGGGGAGAAACAGACACAGTGGTCAGAAAGTGGGGAGAGGCTCGCAATGAGCGCTGAGGTGCTCATTTCAAGTCATGAAAGTGGCAGGTTGGCCAAGGCCTTCATTAAGCAGCAAAGCCGCTCATTGCAGGGCTCGTGATGAGAGCCAAAGGTGATCATCGCGAGGCCCATAAAGTAGATGGTGGGAGAGGTTCGCAATGAGCGCTGAAGGTGCTCATTGTGAGGCATAAAAGTGGCTGGTTGTCCAAGGCTTGCAATGAACGGCAAAGCCACTCATTGCGGGGCTCATCATAATCACCAATGGAGCTCATCGCGATGCCCGTAAGGTAGACGGTGGGAGAGGCTTGCAATGAGTGCCAAAGGCCCTCATCACAAGGCCCGCAAGTTAGAGGGGGGAGAGGCTCGCATTGTGTGGTTAACAGCATTGCCAGCCTTCAAATGTTATTGCCGTAATTTTTGACGGGCAAGTCGCTAGCTGCATTATGAGTTCATTTCTAAACCTTTTGAGACTGTCGCTACTTGTTGAATACAATGAAGTTATGAATTACAAAAATACACACAATCTCTTGGATATTAGACAGATTAATTCTTGAACTTATCACAGAAAGCAAATATGTTTATTTAGAAATAAAAGAGATATACCAAGAAGCACAGGAGTGACTAGCCTTGAAGATAAGTTTCGCAAGCTATGTAAGACCTGCTAGGAAATGGAGTGAATTCAGCAGGGAGTGGAGGATTGCAGGATAAATGGAGATGGTTTGCAGCCAAGAGTTAGTTGACAATTCTTCATATCCTTTGCTTTTTCCTCAGAATGTCTTACACTTGACTCTTCATGATGAAGATCTTGTCTCAAAACATGACCTACTTTATTCAGTGATGTTTGATGTGATGAATATCCTACCTGGACAGACTGTGCCAAAGAGTTTTCCTCTCAATTCTACGGTGAGATAATTGAAGATATGATATTGGATTTATAATGTAACTTTTACATTCATTTTTTATCATCTAGCCAGACTTGTGATTTCCTATAAAACGCCATTTCCGAGCAGTCAATGCAACATTGTTTTGTTTTCTCCATTTGGGTTCTCCATTGGATTATAAATACATTTTCATTGTTCTAAACCTCACAGCTTTTCCCAGTTGACATTTTTAAGAGCTTAGTTTTAAAGACATATAGCATATGTTATTACTATCACAGATCAGATCGATGGCAGACAACCTATTTAACTTGAATTGTTAAATTGATTTTTTTGATTTGCACATGGAAAAATGTGGGAGAGATTCATTGGTAATATAGATATTGATAAGAGGTTTTTTGTTTTGAGTTCAAGGAAGAGTGATTTGCTAGTTATGGATATATAATATGGTGTATGTATTGTTGAAGAGGAACAGGTTATCCAACTCTAGAGAACAGACTGGGGGCTACTTGGGGGATACCTGGTGACAACCATTGATCTATGCTATCATAACTATTATTAAAATGGTAGAGGCTTCCAACCTTAAATCTCATCTTTGGTTCTGCAGGGGAAAGAAACACTGGAAGTGGAATTCAAGATGCAGAAAATGTGAGTGGATATTGTATGTGGGTAACATCCACTAAATATGGACACTGGTGGTCAATAGAAACCATTGACACCTCATGCCTTTATCTTATTCTAATCCTACAACCCATAACCTTGTCTTAATTTATACGTCACCCCAACTTTAGCTGTATCAATTACTTTTAAAATGTACAGTTCTTTAAAAAATACTGATCTTATTGTTAATTAGCTAAATAAACAAATGAAACTCTACTGTACATTCACTACAGTCATTATTTAATTTGGTCACCCTCTGAGGGGGTCTTTTCATATATTAAATGCTTAAATGCCTACCTGTTTCAGTAGATGTAACTGAATCAATACAATATTCAGGGTAGCAATCTCTGTTCATATAGCTTGCAATCACATGTAAAAGAAAAATAAGTACCTAAAGTGTAAACTAATCATTTTTCCTTCTTGATTTCTTGATTACAGAACAGCTCAACCAGAAAAAGTTCTAACAAACCAAGTGCTCGTGGTAATTCTTGGTCCCTTTTTATTGGGGGGCGGGGGGGGGGGGGGGGGGGGTTTGGTTTGTAGCAAAAGACTGCCTGAAACTGATACATTTTAATATTGCCAGTCCTGTAGCTAGCTTTTCTAGAAATAATTGTTCATAAGTAACTTGAAAAAGGTTTATTGGTCCGTTAAGTTCAAAGTTTTTATACCTCCTCTGATCCTTGTATTTGATGAACTGTTAATTGATCAAGCAGAAGGCATTAAAAAAAAAAAAAAAACATTGCCAATTGTCTCATAACTGGAAAAAAAATTCTTCTTGATCCCAAGTACTTGCAATCAGATTATTCCCTTGGATCAATATTCCACATATTCCATTTATATTTGAAAAAAAGAGGCTGTAACTAGGATGAACTCTTTGAAGAGGGGAAGATGTTATTCATCCTATGCGTTTCCAATTAAGCTGATCATTTTAATTGTTTTTGTTGCAGTCTAGAGAAGTTTGCTGTCTAGACGTGTGCATAGACAAGCAGAAGATACCAGAGAGTTTACAAGGTGGGGCATCTTATTGTTTTCATCACTCACATAATGGTGCCTATTTGTACATATATCTCACTTATATAATTACAGCCTTATTAAATTCGGTGCGATTCGGCAAATTTAAAAGGGCTCTATTTAAGCACACAGCATATATTTTTAGTTATTGAACTTCTATCCAAAAGCAAGGTTTTCACTAACTAAAAACTTCTGTAAAAAAAGATATGCTGTGTGCTTAAATAGAGCCCGATTCAATTGGCCGAATCACAATTTAATAAGGCTGTTGGTCTGTACATTGTTCTGATGTTTAAGTGTCTGAATGTGTGTCAGCTTCTGTAATTGTTCCAGTTCAAAGTTGTCACTTATTGTTGACATTGTAAGTCTATAGTATCAGGTTAGCTGGAGTAAATAATAACATTTACAGTAATACCATTTATAGAATTAACACAAAATATTTATTAGATGAACTACAGGGCTTTCTAAACATATAGAATTTATTTTCAAGATGCATGTATGAAAAAAAAATATCTAAACAACCGCAAATATATATATATATATATATATATATATATATATATATATATATATATATATATATATATATATATACATATATACACCGCAGGCATATGCCAGTATGTACCTGCCCAGGTTTCCAGAATGCCGTGCAATAACTGTATTTCTCTGAATTCTGAGCAGGTAATAAGTTTATATATATATATATATATATATATATATATATATATATATATATATATTTATATATATATATATATATATATATATATATATATATATATATATATATATATATATATATTGTGGTACCTCGGTAGTACCTCTTGGAACTCAATGCTTGCGCAGAACTCAGCGTATTGGACTGATCAATTTGCTCAGAACTAAGTACCCCTCAGGAAGTCAAATAAAGGTCAGTACCTTTGCATAGTGTTGCCTACAAGAGCCCAAGTGATGCCTGTGCCTTTAAGAACCAAAGTGCAGCCTGGCTCCTCCTACTCCTCCTCTACATTGCCACGATCAAGTCCTCTCAGTATAGCTAAAGTGAAGTTAAGGTCTGTATTATTTGATATAATTATTGTTTTCTTTAGTTATGATCGTTTAGTTTTAGAGTTTTGTATCGAAAATCAAGACCATCAGTTCAAACTAAAATGTGACAAATCTATGGTCCGGAACAGATTATTTCACTTTACATTGATTCCTATAGGAAATGCTTGTTTGGAACTCAACCTGTTTCAAACTCATCCTGCCATCCGGTATGGATTAGAGACGAGAATTGAGGTACCACTGTGTATACAAATATCTCTTACACCTCCATGCATTATTATTTTGTAATATTTTTTACATATTGATGGACAGTATAAAACCTAATGAAGCTTCAATTTAGGTCATATGTTGCCCCAAAAATATAAAATGCTGCTAATTGAGAACATTCGGAACTTAGGCGATTGAAGGCTGTCTTGCACGTCGAAATTTGACATCATCATATAAAATTGTTCAGGCTTTTTATTCAATATGTTAACGGCACCTTGACATTGTATGTTTATTCACAGCATTTTATACCCTGTTTTAATTTTCTAGGAAACGATCTTATGTTGACAATGGAAGAGTCCTGTGAAAAAAAATATAAAGTCACATTGACCCCAAAAACCAGTTCTAATCATGAGGAAATGCGCACCTTTCATTATGTGAAGAAATGGGATCCAGAACTTGCAGTCTTTTTAGAGGTACCATACTTATTATTGGTTATTACATGGATATAACAATGGTATGTTACATAGTTAAATAATAGCTAGGTTATTTTTTGCTTGATGCAAATGTGAGAAATCTGACATTGGGCCATATTCTATTAGCTACTTGCAAATGTCTTGAACTCATAAATTTGGCTTTGGGTGTTTTTTTTAATAAATGTTTATATGCATTCTATTGACGTAAGAATTCATTAGTGCCAATAAGTAATATTTGCTGAATACGTAGCAATATTAAGAGTGATTTTAAGTGCGTATAAATGTACGAAATTGGGCAATTGAATCAGGCCCATTGTATTCCAGAATTATGTAACTTGTTAAAGAGTCTTATTCTCTGCTCTAGGGCACAAACAAAACAAAGGAAGACAATGGGATGCTACACGTGCCTGTGGATTCATTAAGCTTTGAAAAAGAAGAGAAATTAGAATTTCAGTCATCACAAGTGAGTGTCCATAAATGTATTATATCTAACTTGAGGTTGATATATGGGGTTTTAGAAGTAACAATACTGAGGTTAATACACTGATAAGTAAGGTTTGTATGACATACACACACACAAACAATCATGTTAACCCTTACAATGTTTGCAGAAGGTTTGATGGAAAATGTTTGGTTAATAAAATGCATATAATAGTGATCAAAGCCAACAGTTTGATGGATGTAAGGCTATAGGCTTGTGACCCCTTCCAATTACAAAGCTACACTCAGAAATGTGTTAATGTAGAACAAAACATCTTTGAATTTAGAATAGATAATAAAATACTGACATCTTATATGATATTTCTCCATATGGTTTCCTAAAATGAATTGTTCTAGAGATCAGTTTAGCAGTGCCTTTAAACTGATTAATGTTTGACTTCTTGTTCCAAGATACCCCATCACCACTGACATACATAGCATATTAAATATAATATTGTGTGTAAAAACACCTGAAGGTTGTCTCTATGAGTCAATTTTCAAAATGGTAAGAATCATTTTGCCGAAAACATGAGACTTGCTGATACATTTTGATAGACTGGTCATTTTGAAAAGATGTATAGGTATAAGCTCACTTATGATGGATCCCAAAATTGCATGGCTTTTTAAACTCTAGTTGTTTTTGTTGAACGCTTTGAAATATTTCCATAAATAAAAGTACAAGCATATCAAGTGGCCCTGTTAGAGATCAAAAAATTAAATCTATGATAATTATTTTCCCAAGTGATATCCTAGCTCCACACCCACAGTTGTAGAGAAGGTTATATTCATTCTTTTACACAAATGCGGCTCTGTGAATTCTGAACGTAGGATACATGATATGCATTTCTTTCTCTTGAGTCATAAATTAAAAATAATAATTTTATCATATAGTGCAGTAAAAGCTATATACCACACTAATAATTTGTTTTATATCTGCATCACTGACACAACACTACATTTCAAACAACTGAGTTACTACTTCTGATCCAGATTAGGTAAATACATTGGGTCCTACTCACTAAGAGGTTGTTTATATAATTCTACATCTTCTAACCCAATGGTTTCCAGTGTAGTGCCTAGGGCACCCAAGGTAGGTATATCCCTATTTGAGGTGTGTCAATTAGAGACTTCATCAACAAAGTAAAGCATTATTGCCTCACAATCATTGAAACAGTGTTATACCTAGAGGATTACTTGTAATCTAATCTGTTCATATAACTTCTCCATAAAGGATCAATTAAAAGATATTTTTTCTATTAAATTATGTAGTTATACACAAATATGAAAACAAAAAAACAGTATGTCCCTCTTAGTAGACCCACTAAATAATATTGTGTTTATCTTATGTTTGTGGATCTCTGGTTTTATCCCAACCTGGTGATCACAGATATCCTCCGGACTTGGAGTTGGTTCTTTACTTACACCTTCAGCTTGTGACTCCAACACATAATACTGGAAGATAGAGAGTATCAATATAGTGCGTTATATGTATTATACATGTAAAATAATAATAAAAAATGCTTACATATTGGCATATACAAAACAATCATTGATCTGTCCGCTGGTTTGTATTTTTCTTCACTAAGTAAAATCCCTGAATACCGATGATCAGTGGTGACAATCTCATTTCAATAGTAGATAACCAGATAATAACTTCCTCTTTGTGGCCTATTGTTTGTGAATTACCGCAGAAGATATGAGATTAGTTTCACAAATTCAAATTTTAATCTATTATCTTTAAAAATAAAGTGTAAAAAAGACAAAAACTGTGATCTACTGGTTATGGAGGTGGAAATGGACTGTATGCAGTGACATAAATCCAGAGAACGGGATTGGGGCGGAATGGGAAGCTATTAAGGGCCATCAGTTGCCCTCCATAGCACTAACATATTTAAACCAAGTTATTTTATTGAAATGAGCTGAAATTTTTTTTACAACATAGAGCAACCATTTTCATTTTAATCTTAAACGTATTATTTTAGCTCATCTGTTACTTTTACATTAACATAACACCCTTCTTCAAATTGTGTGTATGCAGCATCAAGTACCATCCTTAATTACCATTGCACAGTTGAGGTTTTATGTAGATCATAAGGAACATCTGGATCACTTTTATGTCTTTTCTTTATTCTGTTTCACAGTTTTTTTTAGGATTATACCATGTTTTCCTGTTAAAATTGCAAAATCTTAATCTTAATTTATCTCTATCTGAATTTACTTTATAGATGTTACATGGACTGTGGTAAATAAGAATATTTTGAAAGACTTCTTGTCAATTTGTGTTTTTGAAGCTTAATCACCATGACAGTTGCATTATTGGAGGGTGATACCTGCCTCAAAACTAGATAGATGAAAGCTCTGTAGAAATGACATATATTGTGAATGTATAGTGAGCAATGCAGGACAGAGGCTTACTGTCTCTACCTAATTGTGTAAACAGTTTTACTCTCCTGTTTAGTAGTAATGTGTCTTGTGAATCACTGCGGGGTATTTACTTTAATAGACACATTCTCCAGACAGTTTTACTGTCCTCATTAGTAATAATGTAAAGTTCTCACGAATCACTATAAATATGTCAAATAATAGCCACATATATGTCCACTCATTATGTATTATTAGGAAATTGGAGAACTCTGCAGTCTAAAAGATTTAAGAAAAGTAAAATAAACATTAATTTGTATTGATTGTTAAAAAAATAGATGTATTGTATATATAGTATTAAATAAATTGAAGTTATATATTGTTGATGGAATTATTCAGCTAAAGGGACAGTGTCACCCAAAAATCAAGTTTTTTTTAGATTATTCTAAAAAAAAGCACGAAAAATTTGCTTTATATTGTATTTGCTTTTTTTTCTCTAAAGTGGACCTTTTCTGAGAAATTCCCTATTATCTATGCTAGATGTTATGCAAATGAGCTGCTCTTTTTTAGTTGCTTTAATTTACTAATTAGAGTCATAATCTGCTTGTATGTTCATGTAGTAGCTAATAAATTATCCCTAATGTTGTTCATTTAGAACCCCTCCATGCATAAAGATAACCATGAACCACAAATTAGCATACCGAGCCACACTTTTGCCACAAAAACAATGCTGTATTTCTCAGGAATTAGATCTATAGAGAAAAAAGTCTAGTACAAAGAATAGCCAGTTTTTAATTATCTTTAGGACGAAACCAACTTCCTGTTAGAGTGACAGTGTCCCTTTATTTATAATAACAGATATATGTCTATTATTAGTATTTTGGCACTGTATATGCCACAAATACATGAATACTGTAGAACTGTTTAGCAATTTCTCTACATCTGTACCTTTCATTGTTTTAATTAACTACTGTAATATATCTGTTTTTAACAACGGTGGCATCTTTGCAAGATTTTTTTTTCTTTTTATTATATATTGCAATTTTGTTTAAAAATTTCACAAAATTGATTTTCAAAAATACCAACAGTCGTACACAAAAAAAATGACCAAAGCCCTTTGTGTTGAGTTCTTATCAAGGTGATGTAAGTGGAGTCTAAACAGCCATGGACTTGCTGCCAATCAGCCATTACTAAAGAAACTTCTTAGTAAACTCCCACAGTTTAAAAATGACAATATTGTGATATGAATATGATAAAATAAACTTATAAAGGGACGTACCATCTCAAAAAAGAGACCCGAAAGCCTCATTCCCAAAAAAGAGAGATTCGATTATGAGGAATGTGGTTAGTGGCGTCTAACAGTACAAAGGATAGGTTCAGTTTTATTACATGGAGCAAAATAAAAAAATAGAATCCAAATGAAATAATGTTGAAAATGTTCCCATATGTAAAAGAAAAGATGTTGTCTTAAGTCATCATCTGTAATGGCTACTATTTTGATATATATTTTATGATTGCCTTCCTTTTTTAATTTTATTTCAGTATTGCAAATGGAGGTGAGTTGCCTAATTTGGATTCTCTTTGTAAAAATGGCTGAGATGTTGTTAAGGTTAGGCCTTGCTGAGGTGAATTATGTCAGGATGACTTTAGGCCTTGCACGCTGAGGTGAATTATGTCAGGATGAAATTAGGCCTTGCACGCTGAGGTAAATTCTGTAATGATGAAGTTAGGCTTTGCAGACTGAGGTGATTTCTGTAATGATGACTTTAGGCCTTGCACGCTGAGTTAAATTATGTCAGGATGAAATTAGGTCTTGCAGGCTGAGGTGAATTCTGTCAGGACAAAGTTAGGCCTTGCAGACTGAGGTCAATTATGTCAGGATGATGTTAGGCCTTGCACGCTGAGGTAAATTCTGTAATGACAAAGTTAGGACTTGCACGCAGAGGTGAATTATGTCAGGATGAAATTAGGTCTTGCAGGCTGATGTGAATTCTGTAATGATGAAGTTAGGCCTTGCAGGCTGAGGTAAATTCTGTAATGATGAAGTAAGGCCTGGCAGGCTGAGGTAAATTCTGTAATGAGGAAGTAAGGCCTGGCAGGCTGAGATAAATTCTGTAATGATGAAGTAAGGTCTGGCAGGCTGAGGTGATTTCTGTAATGATGACGTTAGGCCTTGCACGCTGAGGTGAATTATGTCAGGATGAAATTAGGTCTTGCAGGCTGAGGTAAATTCTGTAATGATGAAGTAAGGCCTGGCAGGCTGAGGTAAATTCTGTAATGAGGAAGTAAGGCCTGGCAGGCTGAGATAAATTCTGTAATGATGAAGTAAGGTCTGGCAGGCTGAGGTGATTTCTGTAATGATGACGTTAGGCCTTGCACGCTGAGGTGAATTATGTCAGGATGAAATTAGGTCTTGCAGGCTGAGGTGAATTCTGTCAGGACAAAGTTAGGCCTTGCAGGCTGAGGTCAAATATGTCAGGATGATGTTAGGCCTTGCACTCTGAGGTAAATTCTGTAATGACGAAGTTAGGACTTGCACGCTGAGGTGAATTATGTCAGGATGAAATTAGGTCTTGCAGGCTGATGTGAATTCTGTAATGATGAAGTAAGGCCTGGCAGGCTGAGGTAAATTCTGTAATGATGAAGTAAGGCCTGGCAGGCTGAGGTAAATTCTGTAATGATGAAGTAAGGCCTGGCAGGCTGAGGTAAATTCTGTAATGATGAAGTTAGGACATGCACTCTGATGTAAATTCTGTAATGATGGAGTTAGGCTTTGCAGGCTGAGGTAAATTCTGTAATGATGAAGTTAGGACATGCACTTTGATGTGAATTCTGTAATGATGGAGTTAGGCCTTGCAGGCTGATGTGAATTCTGTAATGATGAAGTTAATCCTTGCAGGCTGATGTGAATTCTGTAATGATGAAGTTAGGACTTGCAGGCTGATGTGAATTCTGTAATGATGAAGTTAGGCCTGGCAGGCTGCGGTGATTTCTAGCAAGATAAAGCAAGACCTTCCGTTCCTTGACGTCTAGTCTTTTAATAACGTAGTATATTCCCTAAAATAATAAATAATAGAATAACTATTATATGTTTATCAGTCAGCTGGAGATGTAATTTAATTGTTCCAAATTTAACTAGGTTTATGCAAATTTGTATTCTGTCTGCTGCATTGACTGCCTACTTCCACTACAATGGAAAAAGGTATTATTTTCGTATTTCTTTGAATTAACCATCATAGCAAATATTAATCTTTAAATGTAATTATATTATAACCAAGCTCAAATATTGTGATTTTGCAGAATGAGCTGAAATGAATCATTCACTTTGCAACATGTTGTGAAAAAGCTTTTGAAAACAAGTTTTTCTCTGCTGCAGGATATAACTTCCATTTTTTTAAATAAATTACTAAAGCAAATTAAAACATACAAATGTTAAAGAGTGTTATAACGGGGAAGCAAGGTCATTTTTTTAAAGGAGAAATCCCTTGTAGCAGAACAACATTTTGTAAAGAACCAACCAATCCAAATGGCTTTCCAATGAAAACTTAATCACGCTTAAAAAAATTGTGGCTGCTTTGGTGTCTTTGAATATCAAGTGAATTTTCTTTAAACTTGTTCTATTGGGAGCTCTGAATTGGGAATGCATAACCTAACTAGTCCGAATAAGTAAGTATAAAGAATAACACGGTGTTTGTCTGTGAAAAAATGTACAGTACCTAATGTAATCGCACAAAAATGGAGGATCTATGGTAAATGAAACTGTCTTATATATCAGTTTACTTTTTTTAAAATATGTTTAAAATCTAAAAAATATTTTGTAGGTGTCACATTTTTAAGAAGACTCACACTCTTGTGATGTCTTATCTCTATGAATTGTTTCATTTCATACAACTACAATTCATAATACTACTTTATTCCCCATCACACCAGACCAAACTTGGTTCCTTCAGAGCATAGGCATTTGGTAGTCATTTTAGACCTTTCTTGTTTTGTGCCCACTAGCAGCGGCCATTAGGTGGCGCGACAAACCACAGTCCTGCCACTTACTAGCCTCTGAATGCCACTTTTGGTGGCAGGGATGAAATAGGAAAGGGCTATAATTTTTTTAGGAAGGTCCAAATGGAAGATTCATTCAATTGTTTATGTTATAATAATTACATAAAAAAATACGCAGCATATACACAGGATACCATTTTCTAATAGTTTATACAGTAGTGAGGAGGCTTCAGTAATTCTAAGCCACACATTTAATGGGAAAGCTACCATTGTTGTTCCATATTTACAATATGGTGTTTTAAAGAACTTGGATTCATTATGGGTAAAACCTTTTTTTGAAAGTTACCGTAAGAAAGTTAAAAACAACTTTTTTTCTTTCCTTTTTTCATTAAGGAAAGTGCCATGGCGACTAATAGAGAGGGTTTTAATAGAAGGGACAGGACTTCAATGCAATACACTATTTAATTTTTGTCAACATCCATAGTTACCTACCAATTAAAACAGATTGAGTGATGAACACTTTCAATTGGGCAATACAAAGTACCACACCTTGATATACCCTTGGTATATAGTTTCTAATAGCCTCTTTATCATGCGGAAATGCTGACATTTATGATTTAACTAGTCACTTGCCCATCAAAAATGATTGTATAATATTGTTTCATGATTTCTTTGTAAATTATACTCATATCTTTTTTTTATTAGACAAACATATTAGTTAGAATGACAGGCTTTTGAGAGTAGCACCTATCTTTCTCAAGTTAGAAGCAATACTGAATAAATGTAAGCAGTGGAATATATTAAAAGTGACAGACATCATGAATAATGTTCTGTTCAGTCAAGTGTGTATGTCTCTACACCAGGTTTTAGAAGAGAAAACCAGAATAATATAAGTTAGGGCCATAAATATCATAGAGAAATAACAATAAAACATGAGAAAGAATGTGGCAGGGTCACAAGACGTTTTGGTAATGGGATACAAATCCCCAGTCAATGTTAAGTCCTGTATTTTGAAGAATGTATGTTGAAGAATGTGATCATTTTCATTTCAAATGTTTTCCTCTCCTGGATGTGTTTGAGAAGAAGGAAAGGGGGAGAGACAGTGCACAAAGCCTAGTACAGGTCACTTCTAGTCATCAAGATTATATTGTATAGACATCAAATATTACTCTCACCTATTGCAACCTCAACAACTTACGAGGATGTGTTTTAAATTACCTCTGAGTATTTTGACTTTCAGGTTTTGGATGAAGTGATTATTCTGGATAAAATGGTGTCCAAGTGGGGTAAAGTCTGTGCAGATTGATCCTTAGATATAATTTTTGGCTGGTTTCCCCAATGTAACAGCCCTTTTCTCATACAGTACATTGTATTATGTAAACCACATTGGAGGATGTGCATGAATATGACCCACATGCACAAGTGACTGAATAGACCATTATTTGTGATGTCTGTCACTTTGAATCTCTGCTCTCTATTTCACTGCTTACATTTATTCAGTATTGCTTCTGACGGTATGGAATTTAAGCAATGTAGCTTTAATACAATTAAATGCATTTAAATAAAGTAATATTTTGAATGTTTACTAAGCCAGTATTTCCCAGACTATTTTAGGCATGGAACCTTATTCGGGATCCCTAAATTGTTGCCCAAAAAATGGACTCCAAAATGGCTCATGTAGAACTTTAAAATCCCCTCCCCTATAACTTTTGCCTATGCGCGCAATCATGGGTGTAGGAGCCCACAAAAATCTGGGGGGGATAATTCAACTCTACTCCCAGAACAGGAAGCAGGAGCGGATCTACCATCTGTGCACAGAACATAGTTTTGTGGTAAACAGGGACACCTTATTAGCATATGGTGAGCCATATCACAGCTGTGTTTGAATGGGTGGCTTTATCAGGTTGTTTTTTTTCTCTCCAGCCTAGTTTAACTACATTTTTAGTTGTGAAGCTGTATAGGAAGCAACACATGTGTTTGACACATTTTGTAGTACCGTATATATTCCCTCCTCAAGGTAAAATGTATTATTCTTTTCAAATTATTCAATTGTACATACATATTTTCAAGACAGTTTAATGTTTAAGCCAATTGTGAGCAAACTGGGAGTGTTGTCTGCCTTGGGAAGGGGAAAGAGTGTAAGCCAGCCAAATTTACTGTTATTAAAAATCTCAACAGATGTAAAGAGAAATACAAATGTAAAAGAAAGGAAAAGGAAGAATGTAAATAAAGTCTTTGGTTTGTCTTGGGAGCAGAATTACAAACATTCTCTTACACAAGACCTGGAAAGGAAGGGTGGCAACATTATTGCTCATCACTGGTACTGTCTTTATTGGACATTGGAGGGTTAGTATGGGCAATGTGATGTGCTTTGTACTTTTATCAGTGTGAAATTCAGGATTTGTCCGCTAAATAACTACACTACTGTCTGCATCTAGTTTACAATCAGGAGGGTTTTCCTTTTGTTCTCCCCACATCTTTAGCCTGGAAGATCCTCAACTTTATCCCCATCTCAGAATGCCAGGATACCAGGCTGTTGGACAGCTCTGAGCAGAGGAGCACGAAGAAACCTTTCACTCTGGAGACGCAAGGTTGGTCCATGGCGGCTCCCTGTTGGTTTAGTTATTTTCCAGTGCTCATGGAAGCTCACAGCCCTGTTGATTTGACCTGAACTACTACATCCCTAAATACATCACATAAATCCAAAAGGATTGCAGTTTATGTAGAGGAAAGGGACCTGGCTTACATTATTTCAGTTATATAGAGTTTTATTAAAAAGCGGCCTTGCATTTCCCCTGCTGATATTTTCCTTATTTATTATGCCATGCTTGTATGCCAGTGACATAGTCAGCCTCTTTTAACCCCTCTTGTTAGTTTAGTTATCAGTAGTTGCAGGTGTAAATGTTCAACATATTTTATATAGCTTAGTCCAAAATTGGGATTCGGTCTATAAAAGAACAATTCCTATTCTGAACATTAATCTTGGTATATTTTATTTTTATTGCATAACCTTGGAATTTAATGAATAACAACAAAAATATAGTCACCAACCCACTCACTACTGAATCTTTAGATTGTGATACATAACTTGAGGAAAGAGAAAAATCTATTTTCTATTGTTAAGGTTTGAAATTGTCCAACTAGAAAATCGTAAAATCAATGATTCACAGTTTTGGTAGCCTTGAGATTATATTAGCAATGCTGGTGTACCATAAGGCCAGTGGATAGCTAGCTATACATTTATAATATGTCTATTTTCTTGCTACTTGAATGAAGTCATAGTATCCAGTTCAAAGGGCAACAATAGTGCAAAGTCCTAAGAGTGTAGTATTAATGTTATGGATGGAATAGAGTGCTTAAGGCAGCAGATTGCCCCTAGCTGATTGTGCAGTTATATATATATATATATATATATATATATATATATATATATATATATATATATATATATGCAATGGTCTGTACCATATAAATAAGTATTTCGGGTAACTTCCTCATTGTCATTGGTTTCTGTGAGCACTGGAAAAAAAACGTGCAGGGGGTGCATGGACTTCCCTGTGTTTCTATGCAGTAATAAGCCACTAGCTGCCAAACGTGTGCGCATAACATTTCAAGCCATGCCTCAGCAGCTAAGAGGTTATAAATGTATACTGGGATTTTTTGGGACATCCTGAAAGAACTAGAGGTCAGAAATTAGGGAGTAATAAGGAATTAAGTATTCATTACAATGCAGTGTGATTATTTTCCATGCAGATCTCTATATAGATAACAGGGAGCCTAAGATTCAATAAAATGTATGGACGGTTCTGGGGAACACCACTGAAACCAAGTGGAATTGGAGAGTTTTGATGATTCAGAAAATTAATTTGTAATTTGAAGACCATGGCACTTAAATCAATGCATACAGTAGGGGTTCTCTGGAAAGGAGGACTCTCGTCAACCCTGAAGTATGTGTTTTAAATACATATAACTTTAAATGGGATATATGGTCAGCCCAGTCAACCGAACTTAAAAGGGACATGGAAGTTACCAGACCATTAGGTGCTAACACAGGTAAAGGAATGCAAATCATGTGGAAAAGTTACTTAAATGTTTAAGATTGATCAAAAACTGACTTAGATTTTGTTTTCTTTTTTAGTTATTGCTTGTATTGAACATACGACACTCCCACAAGAAGCCATATGGTGCAAATTATGTAGCTTTAATATTTTCTATACTCATTCTTTATTATGCAGATCTTAATATATACATGAATATTTTTAGTTGGTTAACTCAAAATATTTGTCTGATACCCACACCTGTTTTTGCGTTAAGTAAGGATCTGATGTCATTTGAATTCTCAACCTTCTATATTGAAGGCAGCAGCATTAACCACTATGATATGTATGTATGTGTATAGCAGTTGATGATAAAGAACAGCTTAGCAAGTTAAGGAAATGCCATACTTCCTTACTCAGCCTGCACAGCTAGTTCTAACTAGTGCCAGCTCATGTGCAGATCATAATGTATACAGACAGTTCAAGGGAACATACATGCAGTCTAAAATCCAGAACTACAAACTTATACAAAATCAATAAATTTAACAGCAATTTCAAAAAGTAAAAAAATTATATTTTCTTCCACATGCTTTTCAACCCTGCCTTGGTTCTTACAACTGGTGACTTCAGAGGCCCTTTAAACAATTTTTACACACAAACATAAACTTAATTTTTATTAAAACATTTTATTGTTTCCATGCAACTCCATTTGCAGCTGTGATCAAGCACTACATGTCCTCCTTTGTTGCTTTGTCATTCTAGGAGGCTTCAATGTAAATTATAAAGGGGTGTAAGTGCACGATTTTCCTTCAAGCTCTGTGATTGAACCCATAATCAGTCCTGTGCATACCCATGCACCCCCTCCATATTTACATAGAAATCTCCTAGAGTAAAAAATAAAAAAACTATAACTTTGGTCTAAAAATATTGTGATATTTTATTAAGCAGCAGTGGGTTACTTGTGTGTCATTTTCATTGCATTAACATGATGTGCTCTGTACAGCATCTAAAGGAGCCATTTGCATTTGTCTTGTATTATGTTCCTCAACATCTCTGCTTTGTTCTCAGGCCAAACCCTTGGAGTTGAAAGTCAAAGCAAAAGAATGGTAAAGTATTGTGTTTGTATATATTATACTGACTCCTGTTTGCGTCTATTCCTACCAAACACATAATACAATTCTGTGTACATCATGAAAGTCATGGGACCTGTTTCTTGCTCATTCTTACAACGTAACATTTGCACTGAAATCGAACAATTTGGCAGAGACAAATGAGTTTACAAAATGTACTCACACACTTTAATTCAAATAAATTGCACATGGTCCCTTTAATGTTTTTAAGCTAGCCTTTACAGCACAGCATTTAAGCACAGCACAGGTTGGGTAGACATGAGGTAGATAACCAATCCACAGACAGAACTGTGTGGGGTTTCATGCAATGCAAGGATGCCAAGTGTAGTGCTCATATTATTTGTTAACCAATAAAATCAGTATTTGAAAAATAAATGATGTAGCTTTTACATTTTGAAGTTCAGTTTTTTTAGACGTCAGCAGATCTGCTTCTCTCCATCCCTATCAGGTGTCCAGGAGGTGGAGGAGGGTCTGTCTAGGTTGGCTGTCCTGACAGGAGGCTTACCATCCTGATAACATTATTTATATACTGTGACAATTGCAGACAAACCTACACTGGTCAGTAAAAAATGTAGGACAACCTTCTGGACAGATGTTGTATTTCACCCCTACTAACAGGGGCTGGAGAGAAGCACATCTGCTGGATTATTGTTTAGACATTCAGATGTAATTACAAATGTACTCTTCATACTCTGTACGGTGGGGAGCTTCCATCACTCTTCAGCCCACCATAAGTGTAATGATTGTTGTAGTGCATTAGTGCTAAACACAAGCCACAACGTTTATTTGAGTACAAACAATAAGATAGCAAAAGAGGAGTCCCTATAAAAAACAAACACTATGATACAGCCAGACTGCACCCAAATCATGACTGCCCCCCACCAAGGCCTAACCTCTGTGACTGGAAAGTGAGAACAAAACAAACGACTGGATCCACCAAACCACAAATCCCCCCAAACCCTGCTCTGCTACTGACTGACCCGCTTCCAGGCCAGATCAGATGCCTGATACGCACGCTTACTTATGTAAAGTACTATATTGCACAAAGTTGTATGTGAGGGAGGTTCCCAAATAATCTGTGTAACCGTAAATAAGTGCACATGACAACATATTTTAACTTGGCAGTAATAAAATGTATAGCATTTGTCATCATGAGACAAGTAAATATTAGGCAAGGCCTTATTTCTAGAGGAACAAGACGCGCCCAGGGAGAGCGATGCAATATATATCGGCTTCATAATTTTATCTGTTGACATGTTTCTGGCCCAGAGAACAACACTATTTGCCAAACATTATTCTGGATGCTTATATCACTTAATGTTTAAAGGGATAGTAACTCACTCACTTTCTATCATGCATTTAAAGGAACATTAAACACTGGAAGAATATAATGTGAACATTACAGAAGTGTTGAAAAATAACATTTTCAAGTCATTGACATGAAAAACCAACAATTGAAAAACTAAAATGTATTTTGCATAAGAAAATGATAAAGGTCCACTGAAGACCACTTGACTTGTAGACAACAGGTTTTTAGAAAGTTGAAACAAATAGTAAAACATACTTTTATTTTTAATTAGTAAAGTACATTTTTCTTTGATGGGAGAACTATTTGCTTTAATAAAATTAGCTCAGCGTGGGGGACCTTAGATGCAGATAACATCATTATATATTTATATGGAAAGTCTGCTTCCTTGTGACACTTAACAATAGGATAATATGGAAGTGCAACTCATAGAAGGAAACCTCTCTCAGGCCCTGGTCAGCAAAGAGTTTCTAAAATTTCAACATGAAGTTTTGAGATAAAAGTAGAGTTTGATCAAAGTAATATTTTCTCTAAACATGCTTTTATGCTCATGCGGGTCCTCTCTAGCACTCGTAGGATTTTCTCCTTCTTTTGCAGTTTAGGGTGTGAAAACTTTGCGGGCTTGGGGAAATTGATCAATTGAATAGCGATTTGCGATTTTTTGCCATTGTAACTCTTGCGAAGGTGAAAGATCAAAGGCTTCGAGAGGCTGTAAATTACGGGTTTAACCATTGCAATGTTTTCAAGGCCGTAACTCTTAACCCATTCGGAGCCCGCAAAAAGACACCAATTGAATAGCAAATGAACTTGCGGCCTCCATTACGGGGTACCGAAAAGCTCAGTTGAATGAGGCTCTATGTTTCTTTAATAGTATATGATTTTTTACTAAATAAAATATGAAAGAAAATACAACTGATTACCATTATATATATCATTTGTTTATTTGAATACTGATGTTGTTGCTAATCAGTTACTAAAGTAAACAAATTCACTGTAGCTTTTAAAACATACATGTAAATACATAGCTACCCCTGCCCATTTCTTATTAGGTGTTTAGGGAATGGGATCTGCCCTGGAGGTTGTCCTGAATTTTGCCACTATGGGGAAACCGACTTCAACTAGGATATCATCCTTGGCAGATGCTATTCCACCCCTTGGACACCAGCTAGGGCATAGAGAGAACTTTATTTGCTGAAGTCTGAAACCCTACATTTCTTCCCGGGAGGCAGTCTTTATAGTAGTTTTTATCTGCCTATTTCTCTGCAGTGGTCACTGCATGGCAAACCTATAGAGGAAAAAAAAACTAGTCAATTTTTTAGGACAGCCTCCTGGGCATGCCTTGCCACCTAATAGTGGGTTGAAAATGAGCATATCTGATACTTTCTAAAAATGTTTAAATGTAAATTAAAAAAGCAAACTTGAAATGTGTTTCTCCAAATACTACATTTTTCGCTAACAATTAATTAAATAACCAAATGAAACCCTTTTATATGAACACTGCAGTGGTCCTTTAACTCCAAATCCCACATTTTACAATGCTTCCGAAACTCTCCTGATATATACCATTTTGTCTGTGTGGCACAATAAGTTTTATAAAATGTAATAAAATGTGTGGTAACACATAAACTAATTACCAAAAATGCTGTACTAATTTGCATACAGTATACAGTGGCACTCAGAGAAGAAGAGTGTATATCTGAAAAATGATTTAGCTCAGAAATAAAATGTCTGGTATAGTGGATAGCTCATTTTATTGTTATTTAAAAAGAGCCAAGAGCCCCAGACATTACTTAATATTTCTTCAGCTCTTGTAATTTCACAAAAGTGATTTTTGTCTTGTTCTTCAGTAAAGATAATCTGGACATTCGTCTGGGGTTTGATATCTGCGATGATGAGAAAACTTTCCTTAGTAAGAGGTGCAAAATGGCTGCTGCAACATTAAAAAAGGCCCTGAAGCTGGATAGAGACCTGCAGGAACATGAGGTGAGTGTATATTTCCAACTTGATCTATATTAGGAAAATGTACGTTTATGGGTAATGTCAGAAAGTACTGTGTTACATAAAGAGTAGTAAATCATTGGAACAGCTTTTCTGGTTGATGTAGTAGAATTAAACAGGGTTAAGGCATGCCTGGAATATTATTAGACTTAATTAAGCCAAACTTTTAGATATAATGGGCAGAACAAATGGGCCTGTTTGTTTTTTATCTGCATATTACCTATTATATCCCACTGTTCTATACTAGAGGCAGTCATCACCTCATTTACAGGAAGGCACCTTTCAGAATAATACAATGTCCATAAATCTATTGGCGGTAACAAATGCCCAATTTCAGTAACATGTAATAGTTTATAAATATATATTTTTTTGATATAAAAAAAAAAAATTCTGCCCATGATCAAGTGCAATTTTTCAAAAGAGCCTTTTCCAAATATAGGGTACGGTAATTCTTTACACCTGTGGACATCATAATCGTCTTATATTATGAGTTTCCAAACACAGTGCTCAGGAGAATGGTAGGCTTTCTGTACTTGACCTGGCTTCTCTTTTTGTGAATAACTCACTTGTGCTCAGTTATAGATATCCTGAAATCCTGGCATGTGTGAGAATTGCTAATGATTGTAGCTGTAAACCACTTTCCTAAACTCTCAAACAAAAGAATGGCTACTTAGGAAAATATATTTTTGCAATCTCTGGTCAATAATTGTTGCTTTAAGCATTTTTTTCTTTTATTTGCTTATTTATATTATTATTTGCTCCCACTGTAACGTTTCTGGTATTAGACTATAGATATAAGTAGGTGTGTCATACAAACATTAATACACTAAGAGCAAGGTATGCTAAAGAGTAAAATCTTACAGTATAGTATGAAAACAGAAGCACTATTATTACAAAATAATAATGTTACATATTTTTTCTAATCACTTTGACGTTGGCCATTATCCACACTCATTTGATATTGACTTCTTGAATAGGTTCCTGTAATTGCCGTCACAACAACAGGAGGTGGCGCTAGAGCAATGACTTCCCTCTATGGCACCCTGTCTGGGCTGAAGAATCTTGATCTATTGGACTGTGTGTCTTATATCACTGGAGCTTCTGGCTCTACATGGTAAGATAAACACTTTCTAACATTACAGTAGTAAATTGCGATAAAGCTGCAATGGCTCATATTAATGAAACAAGTGTAGTATTTATTGCCTTTCAAAAATGGACATGGAAGAAAAAAGTCTACTTTGGGAGCAGTGGTAGGGCAATGAGCAGAAATTGTAGAAGTACTGCAGATGACATTGTATTAAAAGGAAATCACTGACTGTAGAATAATGTTTACGGCACATGTGAATTTTTGCTGGTACACATTTATAAATCAGCATATACACTGCTTTTATTATTATAGAACATTTTTCTACTGTCAATTAAAAAAAAAAAAAAACTGTGACAACTTGCAGATTTAAATCAGTGAACTCATATGGGAAGACATCAAGACAAATACACATACTGCCAACATGTTGATTATTTAGGATGGGATCTGAATGTATTGCTTAATCCTTTCCTCAACCTCAGGGCAATGTCAAAGCTGTATGAAGATGCTGATTGGTCACAAAAAGACTTGTCTGAGCCAATAGAAGATGCTCGTAGGAACATAACCAAAAGCAAGATGTCCGCCTTCTCAATTGATCGCCTGAACTTCTATAGAGATGAAATGAACAAAAGAGCAGAGCAGGGCTACAAGACATCTTTTACAGACATTTGGGGCCTGTTGATTGAATCCATGTATCATGATACGGTGAGTATTAAATAGGTTTGATGTCATTCAAGCCAGAAAGCTAGTAAATTGTGGAGACTTTTGATCTTTTCTTAACCTGCACTTTTTTACATAGGCTATTTATACAGTATTTACAAAAATCCTGAAAAAAAGCATCACATATACCTATAATATTTACTTCTCCTGCAGATCATTTAGATAATGCCTTGTCTAAATAATGTAGATTAAATGCTGCAGCTACTACAGAACTCTAGCCAGTTCCTAATTTGTGTGTCTCAGACGCTCCACCACAATATTTCAAAATTAAGCATCAGATTTATGAGATACATCCCATTATGATTTTTAACATGTCACCCAGGAACTGTGTTCTGATTAAGTATAAGTGAATCATCACTGAGATCCACTCCTTGGTACAAACCTGCATCACATTTTTCCAGGCAGCTAGGAATGTCAGTAATTTAGCTGTTGCCCTTTCTTGATGATAAATCTTTACTGCAAAAATATTTTGCCTCCTACCAACATCCCTTCTAAGTTACTCTTATGTATGTTTTCTGCTCTCTAAATCTTTCTTGATGTTTGTGCACCTACAGGTCAATGAGACAAAACTAACTGATCAGAGGAAAGCTCTGAGCAATGGCCAGAACCCTCTCCCGCTGTGTCTGGCAATGAATGTCAAGCCCATTGAAAACACCACCCTGGGCTTTAAGGGTAAGTTGGTGAGCGGCCTCTGTGTAATGAGTAAGGCCTCTGTAGTTTTAATTACGGTTGGCATATTACATATGCTGCCAGTTTTTAACATAACCAGCATCTTATTCCAATCAAGTTAAGCAACACAACTATATTATGTTGAAGCACTACACCTTTATTCATGGCACTGATGCTTTTGCATGCATACATTGAAGAAGAAAATGAGACAGCCTAAGTTTAGCTCAATTTTTGAATACAAACAAATACATAATAATAAGCCTGAAGAAAAGGAATTTTATTTTTGATAAAGAGGTTCAGACACAAACACAATGAGGCAACATTTGACTTCAAAGCTGATCGCTCCTTTTCCATGACAACACCTTTCTGCTAATACAGTAGATTACCCACCTATCACGGCTGGCACCTCATTATGATTGTGATGACTTCCCTTTTTTCTAGTTACTCTCATTTATTTGTGTCCCCTGGTCTGTTTTTAGGATCTGATCCCATGATTCTCATAATCCATAATTCTAAACACAAATATATTGGAGCCAGAAAGTGTCAACTGTCTATTTAATTGGGGAATAATACAAAACCGTAGACCCTTCTGGCACTTAAGGGTAATAGAACTTGGGACAGAGGACAGATATGTCTAGTATAAGTCGGGATGTGTCAGTATTTCACTAGATTAATTCTACCATGAAAGGGTGTATGGCTGTCTGATCTGAAAGATTTAGAATACATTTTACTCAATTTCAAAACTTTAGTTATTGTTGCTTTTTGCAGAGTGGTGTGAGTTCTCTCCGTACGAGGTTGGTCTTCTCAAATATGGAGCATATATCCGCTCAGAGGACTTTGGGAGCGAGTTCTTCATGGGGAGGCTGACAAAGAGACTTCCTGAGTCTAGAATATGTTACTTGCAAGGTGAGATACCAAATGGTCTGCTACTTAAGGTCCATCATATTGGTGAGACTGTGTATACTGTATATTACATGGTATAAGAGATTGATAATTAAATTAAATTAAAATGAACATTAAATGTGTGTGTAAATTTTTGTAGTAATACTCCAAATGTAAATGTGATCTTACCTTCTTAGAATAGATACAGTGCCTTGCAAAAGTATTCACCCCCCTTGGGTGGCACGACTCTCTGGCGCATGGCCAATACACGCCGACACATGCATGCAGAAAATAGCGCTCCCGACATCTGCGCTCTCACTCTCCCTGTCACTTAGCTTCAGTCAGCCCTCTCCTCTACACTGCGTTTTCAGCCCTCAGCACCCTGCTCTCTCCTCTGTACCCCATGCCCTCTCTAGACCCTGAGCTGTGCTGGATGATGTACCTTGTGGCTCCTGTCTGACCCCTCCCTGACTTTATTACCTACTTTGTTACATTACAGCCTTAAGTTCAATGTTTTGTTAATCTGAATTTTATGTGACAGATCAGAACACAATAGTATAAGTTGGTAAAGTGAAATGAGAAAAATATATACATAAAACTATTTTTTAGAAATAGAAAACAGAAAATCGGCATGTGCGTATGTATTCACTCCCCTTTGTTATGAAGCCAATACAAATTAATTGGTGAAATGATGTCCACCTGTGTGCATCTAAGTGTCACATGATCTGTCATTACATATACACACCTTTTTTGAAAGGCCCAAGAAGCTGCAACACCTAAGCCAGAGGCACCACTAACCAAACACTGCCATTAAGACCAAGGAACTCTCCAAACAACTAAGGGATAATGTTGTAGAGAAGTACAAGTCAGGGTTAGGTTATAAAAAAATATCAAAATCTTTGATGATCCCCAGGAGCACCATCAAATCTATCATAACCAAATGGAAAGAACATGGCACAACAGCAAACTTGCCAAGAGATGGACGCCCACCAAAACTCACGGACCGGGTAAGGAGGGCATTAATCAGAGAGGCAGCACAGAGACTAAGGTAACCCTTGAGGAGCTGCCGAGTTCAACAGCAGAGACTGGAGTATTTGTGCATAGGACGACAATAAGCCTTACACGCCATAGAGTTGGGCTTTATGGCAGAGTGGCCAGAAGAAAGCCATTACTTTCAGAAAAAAACAAAATGGCATGTTTGCGAAAAGGCATGTGGGAGACTCCCAATATGTATGGAGGAAGGTGCTCTGGTCTGATAAAACTAAAATGTAACTTTTCGGCCATCAAAGAAAACGCTATGTCTGGCGCAAACCCAACACATCACATCATCCAAAGAACAACATCCCCACAGTTTTTCAGTAGCCGGGACTGGGAAACTGGTCAGAGTTGAGGGAAAGATGGATGGTGCTAAATACAGAGATATTCTTGAGCAAAACCTGTACCACTCTGTGCGTGATTTAAGGCTAGGACGGAGGTTCACCTTCCAGCAGGACAATGAGCCCAAACACACTGCTAAAGCAACACTTGAGTGGTTTAAGGGGAAACATGTAAATGTGTTGGAATGGCCTAGTCAAAGACCAGACCTCAATCCAATAGAAAACCTGTGGTCAGACTTAAAGATTGCTGTTCACACGCACAAACCATCCATCTTGAAGGTGCTGGAGCAGTTTTGCAAGGAGGAGTGGGCAAAAATCCCAGTGCTAAGATGTGGCAAGCTCATAGAGACTTATCCAAAGTAACTTGGAGCTGTGATTGCCGCAAAAGGTTGCTCTACAAAGACTTTCGGGGCGTTAATAGTTATGCACATTGACATTTCCTGTTATATTGTCCTATTTGTTGTTTGCACAATAAATAAATAAATAAAAAAACATCTTCAAAGTTGTGGGCATGTTCTGTAAATTAAATGATGCAAATCCTCAAACAATCCATGTTAATTCCAGGTGGTGAGGCAACAAAACACAAAAAATGCCAAGGGGGTGAATACTTTTGCAAGGCACTGTATATGTTGTTTATTTTTGTCTCATAGAAGTGTGTCAAAAGGCTGGGGACCTTTACGGTATTAACATTGATATCTGTGCCATTTAAATGCATGCTAGCTGTTTGGAATATGAACTTATTCAGATATTCTTGTAATTCGAATCAACACTAATATATAATAATTTCATAAACACTAACCATAATGTTGGGTAAACACTAAATAAATGTATATGATAATACTTTACATGTTTCTCTTCTGCACTTTATTCAGGGTTATGGAGCAATGTTTTCTCAGTAAATCTGATGGATGCCTGGTATGCATCTGTCAGCAGTGAACATTTTTGGAACCGATTTACCAGAGACAACATCCAAGATCTTGGTAAGTAGTCATTTTGTTGTCCTATTAGAGGTGAATCCTCATTCAGGAGTCTTGGAAATTACATTTAATACATAGTGGTATGCCCCTATCTATCTATCTATCTATCTATCTATCTATCTATCTCTATCCATCATACCTTGTGCTCCTGAAAACTTGTTGAAATACTTTTTTTAATTTTTGAAATAGGTGCTTTTTTTTTTTTTACAGAAAAAATCATAAATTAAGTTATGTTTACTTGAGAATCAGGCATGCCTCCAGAGAGACTGACAGCAAGAGCTGTGTGCAGAGAGTAGATTAGAAAGATGGTTAAGCCTTCCTAAAGTCATCTGTGCAGGGAAATGACTGCTTGAAACCCACAATTATGGTACTTGGGGTTAACTGATGAAATTCCTGAAAGCCATAAAACCATAATTATTTTAGTTCCCTGTTCTCGGCAGATGCTGTAAATCATGGAACAGTCTGCAGCGTGTTTGTAAACAAACCTAAGACTGCACATTTTTAACTGTTCTTAGTTTAATTTCTCCCTAAGGGTGATAGGGGACTCCAGATGTGGACCCCTTGCTCACTGTGCCTTAAGGAGTTCAGCTGCACCTCACTGACGAGGCCCATAAAGGCTTAAACGCGTCTGGAGTTTGCTGCTTCTCCTGTTCAGGGTAGAATTGCCTGGTATTTCAGGGCTGGGTCACTCTTTTGAGTGGGACCAGACTGATATATTACAGGATATTTCTCCCTGTGAAGGGCACAAGTGAGCTAAAGAAGGCTGCTGTCAGAGTGGTTATCATGTCCATAGAACTGACCTATTAAAGTTAGTTTGTTCTCTGATGAGCACCTCTGACTTAGTTGTTTTAATTTTTAAAAAAAGCAATAGCTTTTTAACATAGAATCTTGTGCTCTTTCACACAATGAAGAGCACTTATAGTGAGATAAATATCCCTTCAAAGGGAACACCTTTGTGGAAATTGGCCTTCAGCATCATTTACATCTGAATAATATATATGGAAAGCGATTTTTTTTTTTTTTTTATTGAAACATGAGCTTTATGTTTACATAGCTTCCACTCCTCACTCTAGTAACCAGTGGTGCTAATATTTAGGGGGTCCGGCTCTTTCGCCAATCAGAGTAGAGCGTGTGTCTCCAACTGCTGAGTTCAGTTAAGGTGGGTTAACACAGTTACTGCTCAGACTTAAAATATAATTTAAGTATATTTATTACAGGTTTTCTTACATGCAAAACTTTATGTAAGATATCTACTTTAGAAACCAGAATACACAATCCAAGAGTCTAAGGGCCCTATTAAATTTGGTGATTTTTAGTTCCCGTAGCCCATATAGTAGCCCGCAAATGTTACGGCTATTAAATAAACCTCTTTTAGCTACCAGCAAACGATTTGCGGGTTACAGCTGGAAGAAAACTACGGGCCGTCAAAATCTGAACTCCGTTACAGTAATGCCTTTGATCTGTCAATCCCGTAAATGTTACAATCGCAAATCGCTATTAAATTGCAATGATTCCACCAAAGACACACTGGTGTTCAAACCCGTAAACGGCAAATGGAGTCAAAAATCCTACGGGTACTAGAGATGACCAGCAAGGGGGTTAAAGTTCTGTCGATAACACTGTAAAAGCAAATATAAAAACACTACTGTATTTTAAATCAAAGGGAAATTGATGTTAGGTATTAATATTAATAGCACAACATTCTCAAGCCCGTAAATCAGCATTAAAAATTAATTTATGTTTAATTTACGTGTTCTATCGATCCCGGCGATCAATCTGTTAACACATATAATAGAACTTGCATGGACTAGAATATAATATTTATTGATTTTTTTTATATTGCATTATTTCTGGTATGCGGGCCTGATCACAACTCGTACTTCAAACCCATAAGTGATTGAAATCTAACCTCCATTATTTTAGCGATGTAATGATGACGATCTCTTTTACTATTGGCTCCGTCTCAACCCGTAACCACGAGTTTGACTAATTGATCACGTTCACGGCCGCAAATGGCACATGCGGAAGCATGGTTTACGGATTTGGATGTTGGCCATGTATGTTGTGGGCTTGTCTAATTTAATCGCTCTGTAACTCCGCCAAATTTCAAGCTCTAAGTTTAAAAAAAATCTTTTACTGATGATCCAAAGTATAATGTTATCTAAGCAGAGAGCGCATACAGAGAGATCTAGAAGTCTTGGGACTGATGGCAACCCTTGTAGAACTGAGTTGCCCACCCCTACTTAAGCATATACTCTTTTCATTATATAGATGGAGAGGATGCTCTGAAAAGGAGAAAAACCCAGTCTGGCCTGACCACTCGCCTGCACCAACCTGCAGGTATTTTTAGTGATGTGGTGAGGAACGTTATAACCAATCGGCCCATGGATGGGGAACACCACAACTTCCTGAGAGGATTGCAGCTTCATAAGGACTATCACAAACACCATGGATTTTCTTTATTTCAAGGTAAATAATCAACATTTCACTTGTGATTTTTCACAAGAATCTGTTCTTTTTATATGTGCTACAATATAAGGCCACCAGAATCTTACAAACAGTCTTGCAGTCAATGAGATGTTTCTTTTTCTTTCAAACCTTTAATGCTGTCACAGGGGCAGGGTGTATCAGTGCTACCAAATCTGCTGGTGCTCTAAAATATTATAATAATAACAGATACTTTCTATTAAAGTGACGGTTCTTAAATACATACTTTTATTTCATTTGAACACAAACTACTATCAACAATTAAGCAAATAGATTTGATAATAGCACGTTGATATGTAAAAGAGTTTTAGGGATCTTGTGAAAGTTGTGTCTCTATTTCTCAGTGTATTATTCTCTCACTAATTAGTATGGGTTGTTTGGACAGTAGTCCACATATCAATCATTAAATGGATTACAGCATTCCCTGGCCCTGCGAAAAAAATACATACCAATTCAATTCTTTGTATTGTTCTCTGCAGACACAGAACTGGACACATCCCCAAACCAGCTGACCCCATCCACTGAGGAGCTATGTCTGGTGGATAGTGCATATTACATTAACGCCAGCTTCCCATTACTACTCCGAGAGGAACGCAAAGTGGACATCATCCTGTCATTTGATTATGGGCTGTCAGAAAAATTCAGGGTAAACTATCAAAATTAAGATTCAATCAATGTGAACTCTCATAGTTAAAAATGAGGACACACAAAGCAGAGAACTGATGGGGGCTGTATATCACTGCCAAACAGGCTTTTTTTGGCTACCTTTAAAATGATCTATATCCTGTTCTTATTCTGTACTTTTATCCGGAATATTTTGACCAATCATGCAGTCAACTTCCTTTAAAGGGTGTTTTAACTAGGCACTGATGTTTAATACAATTCTTGTCCAATTATTTAGTAATATTCATTATTACGCTTACTTTCAAACATCAACTTCTAAACCTACAATTGAGCTGTTTGTTTCCACCCTTATGAGGTCATTAGGGAATAGAAGCACCTCTGACTGGAAAGAAGTCCTAAATAATGAGACACATGCTAATGTCTTCATTGACTGAATACTTGATGTGTTAAATTGGTTTATCTTTATCAGAGTTGCTCCCACATCTTCATGTCCTCATAAAGAGTAGAGACAAGCAGCTCAACTGAAGTAAGTTTAATGATGAATATTGCTTTCCTAAGTCATTGAATTAAAAGTGTATTAAAGATCATTGCATATTAAAAACAACTAGCTCCACTTGATAAAACATTAAAGCTTTCTTTGCCCAGGTGCCATATCACTCCATTGCTGTAACTTGTACCATCTTTTACTTAGAGGCCCCTACATGAATTACTCTATTGTAAGTTTGCGAGTTTTCGATCTTGTGTCAGTGCCTTGGAAACAAGCTCTATGTACATTTGATTTTATGCTAAAAAACAGGGCCCTCCATTCTTTACAAGGTGTTTAATTAGTTTTCTGCTATGTACTCCACTCTGTACAGCGCTACGGAATATGTTGGCGCGATATAAATAAAGATAATAATAATAATAATAATATAAAGCAACAATTTAACATTCAAATTCTTGGCTGGATACCCTGAAATTTCAAAGCAACCTTTCAAGTTTTATGAATATTCTCTGAAATAAATGTCTTGTTCAATTTTTCATATCGTATTATTGTTCCAGAATATGCATCCTAAATAATGATTGGTCTTGAGTGGTCAGTCAAACTGCTATAGTTATGTGCTACATTATGGCCAAATAGCTGGCAGATTGTCTGGATGTGTACAATATGGCACAATTACCACACTTCCTGCAAGAGCAGTGGTCGGCCAAAGGGTTAACTAACTCATATACCTAATCACAACCATTATGTTTTGTGTCAATGTTATTTTATTTTTTTCTCCATTCACAGTCGGTGGAAAAGACGCAAGAATATTGTGCCACACAGAGCATCCCTTTCCCTAAAATAAATCTGAGCAAAGAGGACGAGGAAAACCCTGAAGAATGCTACATGTTTGCAGACTCTGAAGATCCAGAAGCTCCTATTATTCTTCATTTTCCACTTGTAAACAACACATTTAAAAAGTTCAAGGCACCAGGTATGTTATATACAGTCATTCACAGTCCTTTGATCATGTAATACAATTTACAGACAATACACGTTATATTTTAACTATTTCTATTGAAATATCACTTAATAAATCATACTACCATAGGTGGGAAAAGCCAAATCATTTAGAAACAGGGGCACAGCATAGAATACATTTTGGGTTGACTGCTGAAATGGGGCAACTGGCCAGAGGGTGAGGCGGTGCTGATCCTAGACCCAGACAAAGGAAGTCTAGTATACCCCATCTTTCACTATCATTAGTATGTATATGTGTATGCTTGTACAATGCCACCAAGCAGGTGGTTTAGCATGATTAAACAACTTGCCAGTGCCTTTTTAATAATGCTTCATTCTCTAATACCCATCAACCAAAAGTACCCTACAGTCTATACCATATGTCTAAATAAACTGTCTGAGATGACTGACACAACAACTGGCCCTGTAGGCTCCACTTGTGTAGGTTCCAGGGCTGTCTAATGTGCAATGGGAGTAAGCTTTAGTGACGTGGAGAGGAGTGAGATGGAGCAAGAGTGAAACTACAAGATAGAAGGGAGAATGTAAGAGTGCGGAGTGGCAAGGGCATGGTGGGAAATATATGTTTTCGAAAATATGAAAAGAAAATGGTAGTAGTTGGGGAGCCAATGAATGAGGAAAGTGACTAATTATGAATTTGTTGGTGTAGAGTTGTATGAAGGCTAAAAATGGAGAATTACAGTAGATGTGAAGGATAGATCTTGTGCGCATTGTAGAGATGGAATCCGAAGATAAGGGTTATTAAGTAGACGTGAATCAAAGGTCTTTAACCCTGTGCAAGAGGGGTATGGGGAGGCAGGGAAGGGATATGTAAAAAACATTGGGGTTTAGTGCTGGCAGAGGATAGCATTGGTGAGGAAGAAACAGGATGACATCCTAGACTGAGTGGCTGTGAGGCAAGAGGAGCTCAGAGAATAAATCAAAAGTGAAGTCTGGTAAAGAAAATGTTGCAAAAATTAGGGGATCCTTCAGTATAAAGGGACAGGTATATGTAAACACTGGTGATGTAACAAGAAGGTGAAGTTATTAGGTGATACCACTGATATTATCATTAGATAGGAATAGAAGCATATGAGAAGACTGAAAGCAATATTGATGGTGTAGAGGGTAGGAAGGAAGAAGCATCCTTATTTGAGAGATTAATGAGGATGGAGTAGAGACCAGCTTAGGATGCATCAGCTAAATGGTCCTGGAAGGAAAGGAAGGCCGTGTGTGGAATGAATGGACAGATTGAGACAAGGAATACAAGGAGTTGGAGATTATACAGCTTGTTAAACATTCAAGTAAGGGTGAATTGCATTTGGTAGTTTGCTGAACTGTTTATCAAATAAGGGGATGATGAATGCTACACGCATGTAGTGTGGGAAGATACATGAGGAGAGGGATGAGTTAAATAGGGAGACCAAGTAGCGGAAAATGAAGGAGTGGTGAAACTGATGATTTCCAGGACTTGGCCTACTATGCCCAATCATGCTTGAGCGGAGGAAGCAGGAGTGAAATGGGACAACAGGACAGCTATTGCCAGTGGTTGTTACTGTGGAGAGTGCAAAGTGGAGGAATGAACATGAGATAATGACTCCACATGTATTATTATATGGTCTGATAAATCTACAATACATATCCAGAAATAACAAACGCTTACTGAATCTACAAACAATGATTCAAAAAGAAGTTTACTTGCAGGTTATTATAACCTACATTTCTATGTCAGATACATATAAATATTTTTTTTTGGTTTCTCTGTAGGGGTTAAGCGCAGTCCTCAAGAAATGGAACAAGGAGTGGTTAATCTGTCAGGCATGTGGAACCCTTACAGTTTGCTAAAGTTAACCTATACCACAGAAGACTTCAATAAATTGCTCAATCTTACTGAATACAATGTTGAGAATAACAAGGAACTCATCCTGCAGGCTTTACGTGAGGCTGTAACACGCAAACAGAAGACTGGAATATCTGGACCTAACTAGAACCCAGAATAACCAGCACCAGATGCATCTCTCAGTTGTTTTAATTATATGCCTGTTATATCACTTATTTATGGACTGTGAGCATAGCATTTTTTTAAAATATTTTTGCAGTACAAAAAGAGCTGAAGAAGTTGCCTAGATGCAGTGCTCTATTATTTTGTACAAGATATGGATGAAGGGTACGATGCAGTTTATTCCCATTCCAATCACCCTCATATGTTTTGTGTTGTTTGCAGACATATAGAAATGTATCATTGTTTATAAAGTTTGGAGGCTAAATACCGCAGGGATCAGTAACCATTCATAATTTAAAAGCAAGATTTCAGCAGAGAGCCAGTATAATATTACTGATAATTAACATTTTGCTTACTATCATAACTTAATACTATGCATAATTTTTTATAGACAAATTCATGTTGCATGTAGGAACGAGCACATTAGGGAACTTTTTTCTCTACAAAGCATGCATATTAACTTCTGCAACTCAAACACCAATTTGGATTCACTAGTGTAATATTATGGATAGAAGAAGTCAAGTAGATTACTCATGGTTCAGTTTTCATGGGTCCTGTTGCTTCAGTTTGGGTGATGACAAAAAAGCCATTTAATGAAATGCAATGAACCACATACGGACCTGAATCCACAGGTTGCAGACTCCTGTTGGAGACCTCATGTAGGTCAACTGGACCATGATCCAGTAATGTTCTCTATTGGAACATATAAGTCTGTTATATGTTAGCCAGTTTAACCATTCTGTGTGTGAACCTTACTGGATTGTCTGGACTGTGAGCTACTTATATTTATTACTGGTTAGTACCCAAAGATATAAACATACTTGTTATATGCACCATTCCCCTATGCATATACCAATGCCCCTATAGAGCTACACTGGATGCAGTGCATCCTTATTAACTCTATGTATTGGTACATTGCCATATTATTACAAAAATGGCACTCTAAGGTCAAGATATTATCCATATTTTTATATTCCCCACATATTAATAGAGACCAACTATGAAAAAAAAGAGTATGACTCTACTCCATGTTATTAAAACTCTGTTTATTAAATAAAGTATTTGTTGATTTTTTTTACCATTATATATATTTTTATTGGAATGCATGAAACATCTACTTTTCATAGAAAATTTAATTAATTTATAACTACTTTCATAATGTAACTAGTGGACTAATATACACATTATTAGTCCGTGCCAACATACCATGAGTTAATGGAGAAATGCCATAATTGTGTTCTATAATTTTTTTACATTTTATGATAATAAATTATTTATGCAATGTTACATTATTTAATTAAAAAAATAAATAGGTGTATGTGTGTGTATGTATATATATATATATATATATATATATATATATATATATTCTGATTTTCAATCACAATATTGTGCCTATTATTTCCTGAGTTACTGTTCACAGAATGCATCACCCCAGGTAGGAGCCATCATGAGTACAGCTAGGAAAAATTCCCAGGCCCCAACTAACTTGTAGCTATATTTACGTGGAGGCCTACAACGTGGTGGCCAGTTTGGTCCTATATAGGGTGCCAATAGTCCAGGATAAGAATGAATGTAGCCTGAGTAACTTAGATGTGCTAACACATAAATAACCTGAATACACAAGCAGAGAGATACAGAAATCCTGGACCATTGGTAGACCTTTTAAGACCTAGATGCCAACATTGGCCCAAAATGTCTTTGCTTAATTAAATATTGTCCCCACGTTTTCAGGTATGAAGAAAATTAAATTAAATTTACAAACCGTAGAAGGGAGATCATGGAACAAAAACTAGCTTAATTTTGTATATCTGGTCATGGAACCTTTTAGATAAATTATTTATTTCATTGGTCCATATATTGGTTACTTCTTGAGAAAAAGCTTTTTGAACACATTCTTTTCCTTTTTCCGTTTTTCCTTTACATCCTCCAGATCAAGCAGATTTTGGTTGAGGGGTTCTCCAAGATCATTTTTCTCTGAGCTTACAACGACTGGAAAACACAATGGAAGTCTTTGTTATTTCATTGTTGTGATTGGCTCTTTGCTGTATATCTTGTCTTCTTCGCACTGCATCACTCACCTTTGCTAGCAAAAACCATGTCTCCATTTGTCTCTGGTTCGAATGATAAGGTCCTTCTGAGAAAACACAACAGAAAAGTGTTTTATGAAAAATAACCTTAAAGATATTTTCAAAAAACAAAAAATCATTAATGTGACAAAGCAAAATCACAGTCATTGAAAAAATGAAAAGTATATATAAAAATAATCATTATTGCAGCTGTTATTAAAAATGTTTGTGTTGATGTCTTAAATAGATCTTGAAATGTGGGTATTTTATGCAAAAATTATCTACAGTTTAAATTATCTATCCTCTCTATAAGTCATCAAAAGCAATCTATAAAAGTTGGATACATGGTTATAGTCACAGAGTCATTTAATATACATATATATATATATATATATATATATATATATATATATATATATATATAGTATAATAATAGTACATCTGTGTTCACATTTGAATGTCTAAAACAAGTTAAAGAAACTGTTTCCAGCTCAGACTTACGAGATATACAGTTATTACACTGCATTCTGGGAAGCTGAGCAGGGACATGCAAATGTGTCCACAAATGCTTCGTTCCTCTATCCATAGCCATTTTAAAAATGGCTTCTTTTAAGCTTATGCCTGCTGCATTACACAGCTTTTTTGCAAAGCCAAGGTTGGATTATACACAAGCTGGGAATCCTACCCACGGACAGACGTTTCAAGCTTACAGGCTATCAGCAGCGTGGAGCAGCATCCTAGCTTGTGTTGTGGACCTTATGAGTAGGTAGTTCACCAGAACAATTATTTAATATGTGATAGGCAAGAGAGCGATAGATGCCCTCCACCGTACAGTAGTGTATATATATATATATATATATTGTAACAGAATCATTGATGGAGTATACGTGGGAGAGAGACTGAGCAGAGCCCTGTGTCCACTAAGGGAAGAAAGGGTTAACACAGCAGGCTAATCAAGCAGGCCCAGCTGGGTTCCACCTTTAAAGGTATGATTAGCACCCAGCTGAGAGGGAGAGCTCAGTCTGAGCTGGACAGAGGACGCCAGAGCCTGCTGTGGAAATCCCCTGCTACAAGGGAGACTTGATATCCTGTAAGCTTTTGTTTGGACTTTTGTTTTGTGTGAACTTTATCTTGCATAGTGAGGGAACTACAGCCAAGAGTAAAGTCAGTGCTTCTATTAGAAGCTAGGATTTTGTTTTGCACCATTTATGTTGTTTTGCTACACTCAAATAAATACTGCTGATATTTTAAAAAGGGCTCCTGAGTACTCCATTGTGGTGCCGGATACAAGGGCATGAACCCTGAGTGTGACAGCAGCGTTATCACTATATATATATATATATATATATATATATATATATATATATATATATATATGAGAGAGAGAGAGAGGTCCTGGGTAGATCATTTATGCTCACAATAAAAAAAAAATGTCAAGCTCAGGAATTGCGCACATGCAGCCAACAATTATATTTATATTATACTTTTCATTTGTGAAATAAACAGGACTTTTGCTTATTTATTCAGATCCGGTGTCATATGTTCATATAATATAACTTGAATGGTAGTGAAAATTAAATAAGCTAAAAAATTAACTAGCTGGGAAAAAAATGTAATTACTTCTATGAAATGCAGTAGCCAGATATAATGATATGATTCCATGTCTACATAGCATAGTGGTACTGAGTGTATATAGATCTGGATAAAATACTGCCCAGCAGACCTTAAAATAGTAGTAAGATTCACTCACTAAGAAAGCAAAATTGTAATCTAAAATCACATATATTTTCAATGTACTGAACACACATAAAGATGAGCATTGCATCGTTGTAAAGGCCATAATGTGAAGCGTCCACGGTTATGTGTAGAAAATGATTTCCTAATTAATGAAAGGTTCCCGCTTTGCGTGGCCCCTACACAAGATCAGATCACCACTCCCCTCCCCACATCTTCAGGAATACATTACTAACTTTGGCATCTCATGAATTGGAGTATACGCAGATGGCTCCTTTGTCTGAGAAACAGAGACTTCTGTAAAAAGAAAAAATATATACTGTTACTATTTATATTATATGATTATATATACCTTCAGGGAATGATATTGTGCAACGTTTTTTTTTTCTAATTAAAAAATAGCATATTTTTTTTTATGCTTAACTATGCTCCTAGTCAGTTTTCAATCACATATTTTTATCATTGTGCAGTGGTCAATTAATTGTAAACCTGTTGGCAATACAAAGTTCACCTGACAAAGCCTTATATTAACCCTTGATATATTTATATATGGTAATCATTCCCCTTTTTGTCTAGGCCAAATATGTCTAAATTGGTTAATTTCTCTCCTCCATCACCTTTTTCATTTTATTGCCATTCTCTGTACCTTTTTGAGCTATACAGAGTCCTTTTCTGGTGCCCCAAACTATACTCCATATTCCAGGTGAGGTCAAATGAGAGATCTATACAGTGGCAGAAATATATTTCCTTCTTTTGATTCTATAAACATTGTAATGCATACTAATACTTTAATTGCCTTTGCGGCTGCTGCCTGACATTGAGCACTGTTACATAGGTGGTTGGCCACAAGCATTCCTACATACTTTTATATTTATGACACCCCTAGATTTGTACCATTTATTGTATAATTGCATGCATGTTTTCTCCTTACAAAATGCATAACTTTGTATATCTTTGTGTTTATATATCATCTGCCATGAGTTTGAGTGGGAAACGCATAGCTACACAGACACAATATTACAATATTTACTGACGTTCTTTATTGGGGATGCTACGGGTCCTTAGCTCTTACTCTCGCAAACTCAATAATGTTTACTGATATTCCCTTATGTGACAACCCCCAGCTACTTACTTATCCCATACAAAGGTTAATATGTGACCTTTTGTTTACTGGGTGAGAAAGTCATGAAGTTGAACACTTGCCTGTTCTGCACTCAATTGCCTGAATCCAGATTTCCATCTTCCGGAGTGATGGAGCTGAGAGGAGGTATTCTGACCCATCCGATAACCTGCAGGTTAAAGGGAAACGTAGGTATTATATGTATACCCCATCATTGTATGCAAATGGTACAGCAAACCCCTTTTTGGTAAAAGAACATGGGTTTCCTGTACTATGAAAGCTAGGAAGGAGGTTAAAAACATCACTCTCTAATAACATGGAAGTCAGTGGAGCTCCTATAATAAGGATTCATGACTTTTTTTTATTTTATTAAGGTATTAGAGTTTTGGGAAGTCAGCATTTCTGTTTCTCTACACCCTCAGAAGTCCAGGGAAGGAAGAGAATATGCACATAAGACTATCCCGATAAGAGTCTTTATCTGTTGTACCTGCCTACTTCCCTGCAGTGGCTATTGCAGACAAACATATAGCCCCATTAAATTCCCTCTAGGTTGAAAACCGTAGCCCGTAACATGGCTCGCAAGACTTATGGCAATTCAATTGGCCTCTTAAAGCTACACGCAAACGACTTGTGGGGTAAGGTCGAAAAAACCCTACGGGATGTGGAAATTTGAACTGCGCGCCCTCAAATCCTTTGTTCTGTCAAGCCCGTAACTGGTACATTCCAATTTCGCTATTAAATTGCAACGAATCCACTGGCGTTCAATCCAGTAACTTGCAAATGGAGCCAAGAAGCCTACGGGTACTAGAGAGAACCCACAAGGGGCTAAAAGTCCTATCCGTAGCACTGTAAATGCAAATATACACACACTACTGTACTAATAATGAAAGGGAAAGTGATGTTAGGTATTAAAATGAATAGCACAACATTCCCAAGCCCGCAAGTCTGCAATAAAAAATACTTTTATTTCTGTTTAATTTCTGTGTTATATCGATCCTGGCAATCAATGTGTTAATATATATAATGGAACTCGCATGGACTTGAATATCATATTTATGGCTTTATGAATATTGCTCGTAACTCGTAATTGAAACCCGTAAGGGATTGAAATCTAACCTCCATTTTTCAGTGACGTAATGATGGCGATCCTCTTTTACCATTGGCTCCGTCTAAACCCGTAACTATAAGTTTGACTAATTGATTGTGTTCACAGCTGCAAATCAGACTGCGCAAGAATGGTTTACGTGCTTGCGTCTCAAGCCCGTAACTCGCACCATGGTCTAATTTAATAGCTCTGTAACTTGTCCAAATTTCAAGCCTTTGTGGGCTTGCTGATGCGGCTATAGGGTCCGAATTTAATAGGGCTAATAGAAGTGTCAGATCCCTTTTAAGGACAGCCTTCTGGGCAGATCAATTTCACCCTTAGTCTAGGAACCTAAAAGGAGGTGGAGAGAAGCACATGTACTGGAAGCACCTATGCAAAAAGTCAAACATGGCTTCCAAAGCGTAATTCAATTTACTTTCTTCGAATACACAATTTATTGCGAAACTGTAACTAACTAAATAAACATATGATCCCTTTTTTACTACAACAGGGGCCTTTAATACATATGCAGTACACCTACAATTTTACTGAGCTGAGAACATAAAACTGTAAATGGTAAGTCAGTGGCTGGTCAAATTATGGATACATTTATAATTGCAAAAGCCATATTAAAAAACACAAGTTTAACTTCTACTTGGTATCACTGGTTTAAAAAAAAAATGCTTTTGGTGTGAAAATGTATGCTTTGTAATTAGGTATAATTGTGATTGGCTCATCTGCAATACTTAAACTTCCTGTCTTAAAGTGCGTCTTTACCTGGCGCTGAATGTGTTCGATTTTTCATGGTCCTTCATCCGGTCGCAAGTGGCGTCCCTGATACTCACTGAGGGGATCGCAGTTTCATTCTGGAAGAATTAAAGCAACACATTACATTTATATTTTTCTTTCTATTAAATGTCACATGTTTAGACTATGACAATAAATTAATCCAATATACACACAAACATTGCAATAACAACAACACCAAATAGACCTAAGGTAGCAACAAAAGGCAAGACCGACACCCCCTGTACTATAGACAATTTCCCATATGTAAAGACATCACTGATTGTAAATATGTCTTGGTCCACCTAAAAGCCAGGCTAGCCCTGAAATGCCATGGAGGTCTTTGAACTGCTATACACAAGCAATTTGTTTTTAGGTAAAACTTACCCTTTAAGATATGTATTTCTTACACTAATAAAATGTTGCTGTTTAAATGGAATATTTTGTCTAAAAATATATTACTATTAATAGCTTGATTTATTGTGCAAACATTGTTATTCTGAAGCAGACTTTAGTTCTTACCAACTATTCTCCACTGTACCTGAAACCTAATTCTCTCACATTGTATAGTAATTTCTTAAGTATGTATTTTACGAGTATAGACAAAGTCTTAACTTACCTAGTATATATTAGCTCTTAAAGCCTTCCAAAAAATAATTTAACCTAATAATAATGAATTTAGTTTTGTAATAGAACACCTCCTTAAACAACACCAATCATTAGGAACTGTCCATACCTTGGCTTCATCCTTCTTTGCATTGTAAAAGCTCAATGTCTCTCCTCGTAAGGTGACAAAGTAAGAATGCCAGAATCCAGACTCATTTGCCTGCAATAAAAAAAGATTTATCTTCAGAAATGAAAAGCCCAGTGCGCAGCGGTGCACGAGGAAAACATAAATCACAAGGTTAAACTGCAGCTTATCTTGTTTTATTTAAAAGGTTTTATGCAGGAGACTTAATTAATGTACCGTATCCTCATCAGTGTAATTGTCATCCAAAATGTACACTTCTAAGACACCCCCTGAGTAACGGATTCACACCCTCTGGAACCTCCTGCTTTATTCCTGTTCTCTCTCATATAGAGTGCCATATTTCATAGCTGTGACCTAAGGCCACACCCACAGAGCAGGGGCTTCACATTCACAGGGTTTCATGCTGCTGCAAGCAAGCAGTGATATGATGTTTGTCTGATTACAGCAGCATGAGACAATGAGTCCTGCCCTCTTCGCCTATGCATATACAATTAAAAGCGCAGGCTTAAATTGTTATCACCAAATTTAGGTTACAGCTGTGAAATATGGCACACTACACGAGACAGAACAGGAAGAAAGCAGTAGATTCCAGAAGGTGAGAATCTCTTGCCCTGCATGCATTTAAAAGAGAAGTGTAACTTTTTTATGAAAATGTATTATGAGGTGGATAGCATTAATTACGTCACCTAGTTACATATTTATATAAAACAAAAACATTGTCTAAAAAAAGTGTTATTGAAATGTGGAAAATGTATTTCTCAAGAGATCCACTAGGTGTCATCACAGTGTCAGGCAGACTCATAAGAGGCCCAGATACTCCGTTTTAACTGTGTCATTTGCACTAAAAAATATTATTTTTCTATTCTATTATATATGAATAGAAATTTCTTCTGGTAGGTTACATATTTAGATGATTAGTGATTATATACTGACCTTTCCTCCTGGCAGGAGCTTGTGTCGTATCTCCAGGAATCCATTCACCACCCGGTCATATGTAGGGCTCTAGAAGAACAAGAGATGTAGTTAAGGTGCTTTGTATGTTGTATGTGCGGGGTACAGATTACTTCACTTTGCACACATACAGGATTTTGGAAAGCCTTAAAAAAAAAACACATCAACTATAAATACAGGTACTAATAAAGTAATATTTAATAACAGCAGTGGAAAAATATAATTCACAATCTTTTCTGTGTGATTAATAATTTAGGTCTTCTATGATTATCAGATAGATAATCCTGGATTGTTGGTGGCCCTGGTAGAAGAGACTTCCCTAGCACTGATGATAGAGATAATACTTACCATGAGACCACTGTTTGTGCTCGGTGAGGGTAGTGTAGAAGTGACTTGTCTATCAAGTTCTATTAAAGGTTTGTGATTTATTTTCTGTTCAGTCAGTAAGGAGATATCTGGCAGACTCTTTTCTGGAACTGGCAAGCTGGGACTCAACTGTGTCTTTGTGATGGTTGAAGGTTTCGGATAAGTAATATCTAAAAGTGGCGGTGAAGTCAAAGGAGCTCCAATTTCCAATGGGATGATCTGGGGTTCCACCAGTTTCGAGGTGGTGGTTGTCTGTATTTGGTTTGGTGTTTTGGCTGCTTTTGACACGTCAGTGTTGTTGTCTTTCTCACCCAAGTTGTCCCACAAACCAAGAATCTCAGCGTTGTCTGGTGGTTTAAGGAAAGGGGAGTGTATGGTCTCCAGTTGAGGTCTTAAAGGAAGACTGGAAGGTCCAATAGCTTTAATATTCCCCCGTTCTTGCAGTTTTGGAGGGAGAACTCTTCTGTCTGAAGGTTTCCTCTTCAGAGAAGGCACTCTCATAAAGGTCTCTGGTTTCTTTGGCTCTTTTTCTTCAACATCAATTTGTCTTGTTAGGTTCTGTTCTCTCTAAAATTAAGTTAATCAAATATGTTAGAGTTGCAATATATAACGTTACGGACAAAATAATTGGATTTTATTGTATAAGCTGTTGCCCTGTTATCAATAGCAATACTAATGTAAACCGCTAGTTACAGACTATATGTACATTTATATATTTTTGAATTACTTAGACTTGGCACTGTATTTTTTTCTAAATCTTTGTTAGTTTTGACCAATTGATACGTTAATATTTATTTTTTTACATATTTTACACATTTTATACACATTAGACAAATATTTTGATAATATACTATGTGCATGCCTGTTTAATATCCCATTTAGAAAACACACGGCACCAAGTAACTTTATTAAAGTAACAAATCTTGGTGTTAATCTTGACTGTGGATTAACATATAAACATCAAGTCTCAGCATCAATCAAGATCTTTTTTTCACCGAAAAAGAATGGCAATGATTAAACACTTGATTCCTTGGAGGATCTGGCTGCACTAGCCATGCCTTTGTGACTACTGCAATGCACTAACCCTGGGACTTCCATATAAGCAATGTCACTGCCTGCAGATAGTGCAGAATGCTGCAGCAAGGCTGTTAATATACAAGGCGCGCTCCTGTCACATAACACCCATTCGCTGCAATGGTCACCTATCAAATATATTTCAAGGTTGCCCTGCTGACCTTCAGGGTCCCAGCTTCCTGAAAGAACTCTAGGTTCCCTACACCCCTATGGGTAAAGTGCATCACAGTTAAATGTTCCAATAATTGTCCTGGCATCATTTGATGATAGAGCTTTTAGTCAAATCTTCAGTTCTATGGTACTTTCTTCCCCAACAAATTTTGAAAGTCCTATCATTGGATATTTTCGGAAAAAAAATAATTAAGATGTATCTTTTTAAATACTGTCCAAACAAGAGAAAAGATTTAAGTTGTTGATATTATTATACTTTAAAGTTGGTTTGTTGAGAGGTTAGTACGGCCTCTTGTTATGGCTTATATCGCAGCAGCAGTATTTTCAGAAAAAATATATATTCCCACTTATATGTCCTACATAGCAATATCAGCTATTTTATTTTTCTATAATATATAAACCTGACATGCAGCAACTGTCAGGTATTATATTGCTATTTGTACACAACCTTCTCTTGAAACAAAGCTGGGCTTTGTAATGTAATTACTGCTGGGCCTAAATTAAAACTTAACTTTTTGGTGGATGTCCCCATAGAATATTAACCCCTCAAGCACAATTTTACCATTGTGTACAATTATGAGTTAGAAACTCAGGATGATATTGTGCTTATCTCAGGGCATGCTTGAAACATATAAATATACATTTGAAGGCAGAAAGAACCATAAAGGACCATCTATACTGCTTATTAAATATACCTAAAACGTTTGTCTTAAGTCTTCAAAAATGGCAGTCTGATTTTAACTTTGTAGATATCATATATCAACTGTTTATGTGGTTTTACATTATTATGTATTTTCAAAGACTATTCATTTCATTATTAATTTGAGTTTTTTTGGTCAAATGAATAATTCATGTATAAAGGATGACCAATCGCTATATCACAAACTTTAGCTCAAGATTAGTGAGTATTAGATACTTGTTCATCTTTATGTATTTTGCTGTCATACTTTTGTTTTTCTCTTCAGCAGAGCAATCTTCTCGTCTTGTGCCGCAAGCATCTTTTCAAAGTCTTCCTGCTTCTTCAGCAGGTCTTCCACGTTGGCCACAGAATCCTTAATAAAGAAATACATCAGGTTTATGTCATGTATCAGGGGATGGACACAAGGGAGGCTGGCACCTCCAAACTACTTGGATTTATTTTGAAGCTGACCTTGCATATGACCTAGGAATTTCCCATAGAGAAACATTGGAATATCCCATTGGCTCAGCAAGCCTCAATTCAATACATACATTTGATGGCAGATAAGAACAAAAAGTCCATCTAATCTACCTATTCTATCTACCTATAGAGTTGAGCTTAATTAAACAGATTGTCCCAATAAGATCCATTGAAGGGCTCTTCCATTCATCTACTACCATTTATGTAAAGTAGTATTTTTGTATATTACCCATTAATCTTCTACCTTCTAACTTCAAAGTATGACCTCTTGTGCTTGCATTCCTCTTTTTCTGTAAGATATGTCCTCCTGAACTTTATTATATCCTTTGTAATGTTGAAAGTTTTTATCATATCACATATCTAACTCCTAAGCTATAAATAATATGCCATATTTCTTTATAGGTTTGTCTTTTAGCCTATGCACCTCCTGTTACTTACTACATAGAATGCATTTTAAATGGTATCATGATGTTTTGCTGTCCTATAATTTTGACTTCAAAGTTAAATAAATTCATTTTGTGGTGTCAGCTTCTTGAGTGACATATTCAAAATACCTTTCAATAAAACATCAAATCAATCAACCTTCAAGTATGACATTTTTTTTTCAGTTTCAAACGCCATAAAACACAATTTCCATTTCAGTTATAAGATTACAAAAAAAAATGGTAGTTACTCTTATAAGAAATAGCACACTGACAAAATCTGAAATGTTTGCCTTTTGTTAAACAAAGAAACAAACTGACACTGATTTGAGTTTACAGCTATCATTGTTCTGAATGAATTCTGACACTTTTCTGGGTGACAGAAGAGCCCTGTGTTAATCTATACCGAGCCACATTTGGCCACAAGTAGATCGCTGCCCCCTATTTTAACCACATGGTGGTATAAACTCACCCCGTAGTTTCGATCTAGAAGGTACGGTTCTCGAGTGTTCAGCCACCCATCAGCCTGCTCCAGGTCTCTACGCAGAAGCTGGATCTCCAAGTTCTCTTCGTACAGTTCCTTCCTCCTCCTCCAGCTCTCTGACACACTGTTCATCAGCTCAGACAGCTCATTCACCTTCTCTGCAATCTAAATAATACCAAATTGTGTACAATGTATAAACTGTCCAATAAGTCTTCTAGATCAGTTATCACAGTTAGGGTTGATAACATATAGACACTGGGAGAAGACAACATCATATTGCCCAGCTAGCTGCCTTTTTGATACCAGCTTCTAAACCTAAACGACCACTATTTTAAAGAGAACTGCTAGAATAAAAGCTGTCTCAAAAGACACCTTATATCAGGGTACATTATTATCAATCCACCACTTTTTTCATGCCATATTTGGCCGTTTTGTTTATTCTATTTAGTTACAACAAAAAATCTCATGATATGATATTTTTTCACGTGCAATAAGTAGTGGAGGAAGCAGTTTTAGGGTTTCTACTCTTTCAAACACAAGACCATTGTGTACAAGGTTGTAGACATCTGGTTTGATTCTCTCTGCTGTCTTCATGTACTGGTGCTGTACCAATAAAAATGAATGAAAAAAATATGTTGATAATAAAACTAATAATACAAGTGTAACATACCTCCACAGACATGAAGTGTCTCTGCTCAACCAATGCTTTCCCCATCTTCTGCATCTCCTCATACTTCACCCACTGCTTGTCGATCTCTCGCTTATATTCCTCATGGCGTTTGATCAGCAATTCAGCGCCAGCAACATCATTAGCCAGTTCTTCCGATATCACTAACACATGCATCTCCTTTGCCCAAACTCTGAAAATGAAGGATGGAACGAGTAAACACAACACATGAGATAAAAAAACATGATCTCTAAAATGAGAAGTCCATATTTGCTACAAAAACATTGCCATAAGAAAAGGCATTAAAAAGCATATTTAGTAAGGAGTTAAAATAGTTGGTCATGGAAAATATGTCCACTATACAATGTGTGGACTAAACTATATGGAGTTTCTTGGTAAATTTCTGCTTGTCCTATCATCTACTTTACTCACAAGTCAACAAGTTAATAAATCAATAAAGGTAAAAATAATATCTCTACTAATGAACACTAGCTGCTTCAAATACAGATTGGGATGGAAAGTGTGAAACGGTATAGGAGGTAGCGTGGAAGACTAAATGGCATGGGATGCTTGAGAAATAATGGTTTGTGGGGTGTGCCAAGGAATGGGATGTAGTTTGTGTGATGGGATGAATGGAGGAGCTGGAAGTGATCGGTACAAAATTAAATTAGACATTGAGAATTGCATGTAGTTTAAATGTTTTATGATGGGAATGAGTTAGTTTGGTTGGAATTCATTGGGATGACAATGGATTTAGAGATGGAATGGATGGTATAAGGCACAAAATGCAGTGAGTCAAGTGTTGTGCACTGAACCTCGGCTTACATTAGCTCTCCGCAGTCACTAAAGTACATATGCACTTGTTCAGCTTGGTGCAGTCTCTCCCTTCTCTCCTGGGATTTCCTGTACAGACTCCCCCAGCTATGTGCAACTTCCTCCAGTCTTTCTGCCACATTCTTCTGTACAGGTGGATGTAACTGGCAGATGTATTGTCCCAGCTTGATAATTCGTTCCATTTCTTTCTTAATGGCTACAAGATCCCTCTAAAACACAAAGATGGTTAGATCCTAGTATACAATATTTGTCAATATGGATAGACTTGGTTGAATAAAGTAAAAAAATTTATGCATTGATGTATATGCCACGTGTAAATTATTACCAAGACCTTTTGTTCATATTTTTGATATATAATGTAATAGGGAAATTCAGGTAATTAAATGCTTGGAGGACATGCACATAGAAAAAAAGATTCATTGAACTTTTGTTCTAAATTCCCTGCCCTTCCGCAAGATGCGTTCCTCTTTTTACAATTTTGACATTGAAATCCCCTCTGTCTCAGGTATGAGTCCCTATCCATCTATGACACTGTTTGGGCACATACGTTACAAAGCAAACACCTCACATAGAATCCTCATATCTACACCATATGCATTCCTTAAACACTGCAAGGAAAACTTCCATATGTAAATAATTGAGAAACAGAATTAGATGAAACCAATAGGAGGGGGCTTGTGGTGCTTTAGCTCCTTCCTCCATCTGCACTACGATAAAATAATGGATATAAGATACTGACGCAAAGGTGTCTGACTCCAGTGCCATATATCCACAAGTCTCTCAAAAATCGTAGAGGCAATAGGATAATGTGATTGATCAATGATTACATTTTCGGTCTTGCCCTACTGTTGAAATATATTGCTAACACATTGTTACCTTTTCTCTACAAGATAATTAATCTCTAAATCCACAAAAGAAAGATGAGCATCCTATTTTCCCTACCTGACATCATCCTAAGACATAAACGAAACTTCATAAATCACATACTAATCAGCAAGATGTGCCATTTCAGAGGCCAGGAAAAAGCTTTAAGCCCCGATCATCACAAAGGTTTCTAACAAAATTAAATTGACATTGCTAATTGGGCGGTGTAAATTGCGGTATACCCGTAAAACGACTGTGAAGCTTTTCCCTACCCACTTTATGGCGCTCAGCCTACATCCATAACTCAAAGTCTTATCCGCAAGAGATTTCAGTGTAGGAAGCTTTACTGATTAGAAATGATTATTATAATGAAATAGGAACTTGCCCGTCAAAAATGACGGGATTAAAATTGTAAGGCTGGCAATGATGTTTGCCACACAATGTGAGGCTTTTGCTCCTCTGAGTACCTTCGGCGCTCATCACGAGCCCCGTCTTTGGCACTCATAGCGAGCCTCTCCCCTGTGTACTTTAACTTTCCTGCTTTGCACTGATAACCTTCAGCGCTCATCGCGAGCCCCACACTGAGTGCCTTCTGTGCTCATCGCGGGGCTCGCATTGAGCACCTTTGGCGCTTATTGCAAGCCTTTGGCGCTCATCCTGTGGCTCACAATGAGCGCCTTTGGCGCTCATTCTGAGCCTTTCCTCCCGCCTACTGTATGGGCCGCTTATTGCAGGTTTCATTAACCTGCAAGTTTTGTGCTTGGGAACGCCATGTGTCTCTTTCCAGCATCTGCCCCGTCCCTTCCCTGTGAGTTTCTCTTCTGTGTGTCTGCTGAATGTTTGCGTGTTACACGCTGAAGGCCGTTTGTTTTATTTTCTAAGTCCTGCGTGCCTGGCGTTGTTGGTGTAAGTGTTACTGTCTTTTACCATTTTTTTCCTTGCTTAGCTGATTTTGATTGACGAAACCCCCCAAATATGGCTCAAAATCACTTGTTATCTCACTCCCAGGCTTCCTGGCTCTCCCCCTGTCTTGTTTGTGAGTGTGTTATTCTATTTGTTAATTTTTTCTTTTTTATGGTTTTTAGAGTTACGGGCTTGGCTCGTAGTTGCGCACCTCACATTGCAGCCTAAGTATTGCACTGCTGCTTCGCCTCGCATTGTGAGGCTCGCATGTGTGACGGGTCCGCTGGCTGCAATGAGCGCCTTTGGCGCTTATCCAGCCTGAGTCCTGCGCTGTACACAGTTCACCTCGCTTTGCAGATGAGCATCTGCGGAGCTCATCCAGCTAAGTCGTGCGCCGTACATGGCTCGCAATGCTTCGCAGGTGTACCTCGCTTTGCGAGGGACGCAAGTGCGTGACCAACATCTCCAACGTTACGAACATCGTTCTTGGTCCACAACTAGATATGTGATGAGAACAAGTGCCCTAACTGAGGCAAGCAACCACTGTCAGTCAATGCCAATGAAATCTGCAGACATACACATGCTCTTTTCACTCCTGTTAGTTTCAGTGAAGTTTAAAATAGCTTCACCCAATATGTTTTCATGCAAATCCCAACTGTGCTAATGCATTTAAAGCATTATCTTGTAAATACATGAAAAAAAAGGAATTGTGTTCTACATCTACAGTCAGGTCCATAAATATTGGGACATCAACACAAAACTAAACTTTTTGGCTCTATACACCACCACAATGGATTTGAAATGAAACTAACAAGATGTGCTTTAACTGCTGACTTTCAGCTTTAATTTGAGGGTATTTACATCCAAATCAGGTGAACGGTGTAGGAATTACAACAGTTTGTATATGTGCCTCCCACTTTTTAAGGGACCAAAAGTAATGGGACAATTGGCTGCTCAGCTGTTCCATGGCCAGGTGTTTGTTATTCCCTCATTATCCCACTTACAAAGAGCAGAGTCCAGAGTTAATTTCAAGTGTGCTATTTGCATTTGTTGCTGTTAACTCTCAATATGAGATCCAAAGAGCTGTCACTATCAGCGAAGCAAGCCATCATTAGGCTGAAAAAACAAAACAAACCCATCAGAGAGACAGCAAAAACATTAGGTGTGGCCAAATCAACTGTTTGGAACATCCTTAAAAAGAAAGAACGCATCGGTGAGCTCAGCAACACCAAAAGACCCGGAAGACCACGGAAAACAACTGTGGTGGATGACCGAAGAATTATTTCCCTGGTGAAGAAAACATCCTTTACAACAGTTGGCCAGATCAAGAACACTCTCCAGGAGGTAGGTGTATGTGTGTCAAAGTCAACAATCGAGAGAAGACTTCACCAGAGTAAATACAGAGGGTTCACCACAAGATGTAAACCATTGGTGAGCCTCAAAAACAGGAGGGCCAGATTAGAGTTTGCCAAACAACACCTAAAAAACCTTCACAGTTCTGGAACAACATCCTATGGACAGATGAGACTAAGATCAACTTGTACCAGAGTGATGGGAAGAGAAGAGTATGGAGAAGGAAAGGAACTGCTCATGATCCAAAGCATACCACCTCCTCAGTGAAGCATGGTGGTGGTAGTGTCATGGCGTGGGTATGTATGGCTGCCAATGGAACTGATTATCTTGTATTTATTGATGATGTGACTGCTGACAAAAGCAGCAGGATGAATTCTGAAGAGTTTCGGGCAATATTATCTGCTCATATTCAGCCAAATGCTTCAGAACTCATTGGACGGCGCTTCACAGTGCAGATGGATAATGACCCGAAGCATACTGCAAAAGCAACCAAAGAGTTTTTTAAGGGAAAGAAGTGGAATGTTATGCAATGGCCAAGTCAATCACCTGATCTGAATCCGATTGAGCATGTATTTCACTTGTTGAAGACAAAACTGAAGGGAAAATGCCCCAAGAATAAGCAGGAACTGAAGACAGTTGCAATAGAGGTTTGGCAGAGCATCACCAGGGATGAAACCCAGCGTCTGGTGATGTCTATGCGTTCCAGACTTCAGGCTGTAATTGACTGCAAAGGATTTGCAACCAAGTATTAAAAAGTGAAAGTTTGTTTTATGACTGTTAATATGTCCCATTACTTTTGGTCCCTTAAAAAGTGGGAGGCACATATACAAACTGTTGTAATTCCTACACCGTTCACCTGATTTGGATGTTAATACCCTCAAATTAAAGCTGAAAGTCAGCAGTTGAAGCACATCTTGTTCGTTTCATTTCAAATCTATTGTGGTGGTGTATAGAGCCAAAAAGAATAAAATTATGTCGATGTCCCAATATTTATGGAGCTGACTGTATGTAAACATATCTGGCTCACAGAAAAACTCACAGCAATAACCACTAGAACAGGAAAACATTGTATAAAACATGCCAGGACTAGATGTGTTGCACGTTACATTCACTTTAGCCCACTCCGCTAATAGGCTCTAAACGTATTCACCACTTACTTTCCCCCTACCTTTTCTCGTTTTCTTCTACTACCCCCACTTCTTGTAACCTACCATTTCATTTATTTAAAAAAACTTCAGAAATAAACCAGATTTGTAGAAATTGTATTTTCAGGTCCTCTTAATGGGCTGTTTGTAAGTGCTCTTTGTGGTGTAAAAGAGCACAAGATTGTATGTGAAAATTATCTATTTTTTTAATTACACTAATAACACCTAAAAAATCTACAGTCTTAGGTCTGTTTACAAACACACTCCTGATTAATAACATTGGGCGACACTGAGCGGTGAAGGCTTCGTGAGCACAAACATTTATAGTTTTCCCTGAAATACAGGAATGTAGCAGAATATGTTAACCCCAACTGTTGTATTTAGTTGATTCCAGCAGTTCTTTATTTGCACAGATGAATTTATTTGCTCTTTGCATGGAGCTGTAGCTGTGGGTCTGTCTGTGGGGCTTGTCAGTGACACATGTAAACACACATTGCATTTATTAACTTCTCTGTGAAAAATGTCTGTATTTCAAAAATGTAAAAAGTATTTTTGGTTTTAAGAGAGCTTTACTGTGATGTGGTCCATATTGTGCTGAATTAAGCGGCCCTTTAAGCTCATTATAAGACTTTTTAGGTTTGGCAGATTCTTAATCTTCTTGTAAGTGTTTCATTATTATTTACTCTATTCCATTGAAAATATAAAGGTTGTGTTTTGTTTTTTGCTTTCTAGAAACATTTTTCCCATTATCATGTTTATTTATTGAAAAAAACAATATAAAAAATATGTGACCACAGTGGTCCTTTAAATATGCCATAGATTATTTTTTCAAGAAATAAAATGAAACACGTCTCTGAGCAGGAATATATGATGTTTAGAGGCACTGAGCACACTGGAGGTATCAAAGGATTGGAAACTGGATCCAGTTACTGATGTAGAAACATTTCATCTGCAACCAATAAAAAGGTAGTATATTATGTTCAAACAATAAATCACTGAATACCGGGGAAACACACTCTGCAGTACAAAGAGACATTTCTGTGGCTTCCAGGTCTGCATTACAGACTTTCAAAATTCATAAACATATAAATCACTGAATATTTTATTCTCTAAAAAAACAACTGGTAATCTATATATTTTAGTTCTGAAGACATATAAAAACACAAGTGAAGAGAGGAGGATGTCAAATTGTAATTAGATAAGAGCTGTGTATCTGCATTTTGTGAGTATAGTTTGTGTGTTTAGTCTTTCAGTTGTTTCCGACTCTCCGTGACCCTATGGACCACGGCACACCAGCCACATCTTGTGTCTGGTTGAGCTAAACCATAAGGTTGCATGGCAAAGATATTGGAGAGGGTTGACAGTTCCTCCTCCAGTGGACCGTGATTTGTCGTACCTGTCCATCCTGGGTAACCCTACATGATATTGCTCACAGCTTCATTGAAGTACACAAACTGCTTCACCACAACAAGGTAGCGACCCAGAGAATAGTTTATTTATGGCCAAGAGGATCATTGGTAAATGTTGCAACCCTACAATATGCTATAGTTTAGCTAAAGATAAATAATGTCACATATGCTTACTTTAAAAGAACACTTATACCAAACCTCTGCACAGTTAGACAGATGGTAGAAAAGCACATGGAAAAGTGTTTTACTTTTTTAAGGTTGCTGCCAAATTAGTTGAGCTACCAAGTTTTGAAGCTGGTGGTCTTAGACTGGTGCTAAAGTTTGCTGCATCGGCAGGAACCATAATGAGCTGCACCGGATGGTGCCACTAATTTAACTCTATATTATATGTGAAAAAATATTTATTTTTTTCATTACAAATCATGTAGAGTGGTTAACTGAATTGCCTATGATATAACACATTTTTGAAACCATAATCATGGTCTAACAGACAAAAATTATAATGAAATGTTCATAACCTTAAAGGGACATGGAACATTATTTCCTTTTTCATGTATTTTAAAGAGTGTGTTTTATTCATTAAAACGGTTTTCATTGAAACTAACAGGAAGTGAACAATGTAGATATCATTGGTAGACAAGTGTGAGTCATACAGCTGTATTGCTGCTCACTGGCTGACAGGGGCAAGACCACAGATCAGTTAAACATTTAAATCAGTTTTTGTCTGCTTTAAGCACTTTGTTTGAAAAAAAGAAATCACAGTGGTATATTATCAAATACACTCTTTCAGATGAAATGATTGCAATGCCCTTTAAAATATAGGGACAGAAGAGGGGGGTAATATGATAGAACCCTCCAAATATATCAAAGGGGTTAACATGAAAATAGACGTCTAGTCCATCAAGTCCATCCTCTTTAGATCTCTTCATTAGTAACTGAACCTGAGCAAGGCAACAGAAAAAGAAACATTTAAACATTGCCATTTGTCTTATAATAGGAAGGAAATGATCCCAAATATAGACAATCAGATTATTCACTGGATCAAGGTCACTCCACTGGTAGTTCAGAAAAAAAAAGAATGTGAGTCATGATTTAAAGATCAAAGATTTAGGGGTAATGTGAAGAAGGTATAAAGAGTCGTAAATAAGTTGAGCAGCTTTCCAGTGGAAGTGGTAGAGACATGCCTGCAAAAGGCATAAGGCCACCCTGGGAATGAATTAGGACAAACCTTTTAGGTAGGTATTGTGAGCAGCCTACATGGGCTTTTTGGTTCTTCTGTACCACTGAATCTTTGTTACTTGAAGCAGAACTACTAACAATCACACACACATGATTCTGCAACAAGTGGTCATCTCATTAAGTGTAACACAACATTCGGCTTCACTTTTAATGGGTTTCCATCTATATGATAATATGTGATAATCAGGAGAAACTACAACTACAAAATACATTTTAGAGCAGTGATTCCAGAACCTCTCCTCAAGGCCTGCCAGACAGGTCATGATCTAGGTTTAACAAAAAGTGTGAACACAGGTGAGGTTAGTATTCAACAGGTGGTTGAGGTTATATGCCTCATATCTAAACCTAAATCATAGCCTGTCTGGCATTCCCCGTGAGGGTTACGATTGGAATTAGAGTAATAACACATTTAAATATATACAAAAATAGACTTGTGAATGCCAAGTAGTAGCAAACCCTTCCTGTTACAATTGACGTCTTGATAGCTTCAGCTCCCCCATGTAGGATTTCTAATAAACCAATCTAAGGAATGGCCAACTCACCTCAAAGCCTTCATGTTGTCTGAGTAGAGTCTGCACTCCTGGAAGGTCATAGCCATAGTCATCTGTGTCAGCGACCACTTCTTTCTCTTGGATCCAGCTCATTAACTCATCAATTTCATGGTCAAATTTATGGACTTGGTGAGCAGTTGCCAAGATCTATGGAGTCAAGGCACCGTCTTGGTACATTACACAGTTATGTTTTTACAGAACAATGTTATTGGACTACAAGTAGTTTAGCAACAAGTTTAAATGGTGTTGTGTATATATTATGTTAGATGTCCCACTTTTTTAAGCAAGAGGCACATTTAATTTGGACGCATAAGCAAAAGTCCAAAATAAAACCCATAAACAGTATAGGCTCAAGCCGAATCAGCGCATTGGACGATGTCTTAGATATAGTGCCCAATATATGTGCAGGAAAAATGTGCTTTGCTACGCTATATTTCAGTAAAAATAGAATTTTGCTCAATTTTGACTTGAGTCTCAAATTCTGAGTCCATGTGGTACCCTTTGCAAGTTGGAGGCTGCGGTAGCCTCCCACTTCACCCCATAAGGTAGAGTCAGCTCTGCCCATAATGATATGATGCTTTGACCCAAATATTCTTCTTATACAAGGAGCCTCAAGCAATGTTAATCTGTGCTGACAGCAATCATTTAGTAAAACATTCAAACAAAGATTGTCCTGTCAAAAGTCCATAGTCAAATTCACTAATATGTTTGAATGTAATACAATTTTGTTATGGTATTACTGATATATTTATTTGTCACAGACCTCCTAGTCTCAGATAGGATCAAAGATATAATCTATATATGTGCGTTAATGTCAATTGTGCATTACATACTAAGCATGATCTATAATGAGTTTGTACAACATGGTGCAACCATGGACATCAAACTCACCTTGGCTCTGGTCTCAATGGCCCGACAAATATCATCCCAGTTCTTTCTGACCTCTTCAGTCCTTTTCTGAATACCACCAGCCTGGCTATGTGACTCCTTCAACAAAGTTGTGGCTAGTTCATTAAGACCCACCACTTTGCTGTGCCCAAGGGTCTCAACCTCCTTAACAAAGATTTCAAACTGTTTTTCTAGTACCTGTGAAAATATATAACAATTAAGTCATTTTATTATTACGATAAAAGCATACATCTCCAGCTCTATACAAATAATGGAGCAGAAGACTAGAAACATTGTTTTTTGATTATGCTCGTTGTTTGGTTTAATAACAAACAATTGCAAATAAATGATTATTTTGATCTAGACTTTAAATGACACAACTGGGATCTTGTCTTAGGTCCTTAAAGGACCCCTGTAATTTAAAATTTAAGCTCCTATTTTTATTTTATTTTTTAAATGTAAAAAAAAGTTAAGATTTTCTTACTGTATAAACGATCTGTTTCCAACCTAAACTGAGCAGCTTTTCCCTACCTGCCTGTGACTTTTCAGGAGGCTGACCTGCTCTGCTCAGGGGCTGGACCATCACATAGCTTGAAACCAGACAGCACTATGATATGATTGGCCTCACCCCGTGATGTAAAACCTCCTACCACTCGAGAACCCTATATAGTTATATAAATAATAATGTATAAAGCCCACTTAGTGATCCATAGGTAATGATCCTTGGCAAGAGTCTTGTGTATATTATAGGGGAAGTAGTATGATTATATGGTCACCCCTATAAACCACTCAAGCCACGATCATATATAATCACTACTGAACATTGTAAAATGGTCAGAACAAAGGATCCAGAGAAAAATGTCTCCGCAAATACTGGGGAATTAAAATGTTACATGATCACCCCTATCATATAATAAAAGCATGGGATATAGGCAGAAAAGTACTCAAAAATACTATTCTAATATCACTACCAGGGAATTTGGTGTTATATGGGCACCCATGCTCTAAAATAGTACAATTCCCAAGGTCCTAAGTAAAGAAATAAACCAATATGTATAGTCTTAAAATGCCAGGAAGGCAGCTAAGTAGCTGTAATAACAGCTGTTGTTGTGAAGGCATTCTTCCTCTAACGCGTTTCACAAAAAATGCTTCTCCACAGAGGGAAGATAATATCTTAAAAGAAGATATTCCCTGGAAACAGGGTAGAAATATAAAGCAAATGGATTAATTACAATGTACCCAACTTTCCCAAGCCGCGTCAAAAGCTCACTGTGAAATACATATGGGGACCAAGTATAGAGGGAAGGATTGGCCTCTAAGTGTTGCTCCATAGTTACAGCTCTAGAGTAAAATGTAGGCACTGGCTCAATTTGAATCAATAGCAATAATTTCAGACAGTCGAGTTCAATCACTGAATCTCATCAATTTTTTTTCAGATATCCACCAAAAGTTGAGTTTATTGAAACTTTGATGAACTACAAATAAGAACAGCCAAATATGGTCCCTACGATTTAATAAAGTGGGTGATAAATTGCTATGTATTACATTCTTGACAAAGGAAGATGAAATGCCTAGAAGTGCCTGTCCAATTACATACTAGAGCATTCACCCTTTGAAATACTTGAAAAAAACGCTTGATCCAGGTAACACAAGATGAACTGGACATAACTACTACAGAATAAGTGGTCCAGAAAAACGTTGGAGATACTAACATTTTTAGTTTTAAATCAAATCTGAAATATATATCTTTTTAATATCAAGCATTAAATTGGGAATAATTTTAATAAAATCCATGGAGAATCCTTTCTCCAACAATTTTATAAATTACTGAAACATGCCTTAGCATGGCCTCCATAGAACGACTTACAAGTTGGCAAATAGAACCACAGTGATCTACATGGTCAAGTCACATTATTATGACCACCATTTGATATCCCAAATAATTGCTGTGTGCAGCACGGACAGCAGCTAGATGGCGTGGTAGTGAGCCAATAAGATGCTGGAAAGTTGGCAAGGGTATCTGGAGCCATGCAGACTACAGTGCATCCGACAGCTACTGAGGAGTGCGTGGTGGAGGATCCATATGGCGAACATGGTTATCAAGATGGCCCCACGGGTGCTTAATGGGGTTCAAGTCCGGGGCATATTTGAGGCCAGGGAAGTACTTGGAAGTCTTTGTTGGGCTCCTCCAACCACTCCCGGACAATTCTGGCCATATGACATGTTACATTGTCCTGCTGGAAGATCCACTCCAGGGAACACAGCCAACATGTATGGGTGTACTTGATCTGCAAGGATGGTTAGATAACCCATTTGAGAGTGCCTTCCAGTGGTAAGAGTGGATAATGCCAAAAAAACATTCTCCAGACCATAACGCTGCCGCCACCAGCTTGTGTTCTTCCAACAATTGTTGCAGAGTGTTTGTTCTCAGAGGTTCCAACCTGACATGCTAACCATGGTCCAATGGATAGAGCAGAAAATGTGACTCATCAGAGAAGGCAACCCTTTGCCAATCAGAAGAGGTTCAATTTCGGTACTGTCATAAGTTTTTTCTGGTGATGAACCCTCGTCAGCATGAGTACAGTGACCAATCGTTTGCGTCGGAGCCCCATATACAACAAGGTTCGCTGTACTGTTATTTTAGACACACGTCTGGTAGCCACCTGGTTCATTTGGACGGTGAGTTGCTCAATTGTAGAGGGTTATACCCTCACATCAATTTTTAGCCGACATTCAACTCTAACATCAATGGCACCTGATGCTCTGCAGTTTCCACGCAGTTTACTCAAAATGGTGCAGTTTATCCAGTCAATTAACACCTTAACCACAGCAGCATGCGAACAGTTCACAAACTGTTTCAGATATACTGCCATCCTTTTACCCATGACAGCAATGGTTAATATGTTTGCATAATGTTTACATGTCACCTTATATACCCACCAAGCCAGCACACGACACGTGCCGTACTTTGTCTAAAGTAGGCGATGGTCTTAATAATGTGACTAGACCCTCTATATTGCTGTGAGTAAACTGCCTAACTCCTGGGTAGAAAGAAGTGTAAAAATGTGTCGTGTTAATCGACTAGGAAAATAAACATGTTTTCCAGCATAAGGTGCTCGCACATATAAAGAAAGAATTAAAGAAAGAAATCCCACAATAAATTGCTTACTCGTTGTCCAAATCTTGCCCTTTTGGATCCTACCATGTTACAAGTACATTACCTTAATGTCTTCCAGATCTTGGCCAAAGTTATCTGACTGTGCTGATGTCTTTTTGGTAGCTAACCATGCGTCTACAATATCTGCTTCCCTCTGGAATTGGAAAAGTTGGTACTGCTCGTGGAGCTGAGCCCTTCGGACCTCGGCTCTCTCCAGCAGAGACCCATACTCCTCCAGGACAGCTTGTAGCTTCGGGATTACCATGGAACTACAAGGTAAAACACACCAAGCTTACCTATAAGAACACAGTCCTTAGTAGAACATGTTATAAGTGATGTTTATAATATTGTAATGGGTTCAGACGAAGGGACGCAATAAATTGCTGTAATGCAGTTTTTTTATTAACTGTTCATGGGGTTAGTTTAGAACAGCTGGGGTATGTGATTCACAGGACATGCAATAAAATGATGGAGGGCAGGCGGTAAGTTTACATCAGATGATCAGAATAAGAGGTCATGCTCAGGATCTAAATAATGAGAGGCTTTTAGATAATGACAGAGTGTAATGCATGAACTGTACATATTTAAACATGTTATATGACCATGGTACAAGTGGAATGTAATGTACACAATATGTATGCGTGATGTCAGTAGTACCATACACACATACTCCTACCTTTCTGAGTTATCACTGTCAATCTGAAGGTTTTTCCCTGTCTCCCTCAGTTTATTAATTCTTGGCAGGAAACCCTCAAGGTCCCGCTTCGTGGTGTCCAGCTTCCTCAGCAAGGCTTGTGTTGATTCTTCATTCTTTCCATTATCAGTGGCCTTTATTACAAAGCCTCTTTCAGCCATCCATGATTCAGCCTCTAGGAGCTGAGGAGGAAGCAGATGCTGAATAAGTAATGTTTAAATAATTGTACAAATTCTCAGCGGTAGGTATATTGCCACATATTAATTTAAATGTGACAAAACTGTACACCAATGACCAAATTGTGTCTTCTAAAACACTATAGAGATCCCATATATTGGAGTCCATGTTGGAGTCCCATACTGAGATGAGGAAACAGGTAACTCCAGTTCTCAAGGGTCATTAACATGCCAAGATATACCATCTCATGAGTGCAATACTTGCTAGAGTCAATGTGTGACTCTATGCACATAACAAAGTCCGCTATCTATACAGTATTAGTATTATCCAAAACATTTTTCAAAGCAGAAGTCCTACTAATATGAGACATTTTATATTTCATAACATAGAAGGGCCTGAAAAATGACCTCTGTGAGGAATTGCTGAGCCTCCAGGGCCTGCATTAGTCTCTTTCTTCTCCGGTCAGCTTCAGCTTTCAAGGTTTCTGCAGCTACTTCAAGTTGCTGTAATCGATCATCAATCTCGTGACTGGCAAAGTGGTTGCCTCTCACCAGCTTCCGTCCAGTGCCCATCACAGCTTTAGTCAACGCTTCTCGGCTGCTGAGCTCATTCTCTAAATTCTGCAAACCACAACAAAGACACCATTAGAAAATGATAAGAACCTAATGAAAACCTGCCCACATATGATCACAAAAATCTTACCTGGTGCTTCTCTAGCAAAGACTGCACAGTGGTCAGCGACTGTCCACAATCCTTGGATGAGGCCAGAGGCAGTTTCTCCTCTATCCATGACAATTCATCATCAATGTCCTGGAAAAACTGATCCAGCAGCCTTCTGGCCTCCAAGGCTGTCCTACAATCTTGTAAAGGCTCACTGAGATTTTTATACCTGCATTTGAAAAAGCAGAAATAATAAAATCAGAGCCATGACCAAATATAGAATGAGTGCTAAAGAAGGTATCATGTAAAATGAATAAAGGGGTAATGTGCTGGACATTGTTATGGAAGTGATCATAACAGATCACAAAACCAAGGAGAGGGGGACAGATAGGACAAGAGTGGGCGTGACCGGGAGACAAAGGAGGAAACAGGCAGGTCAAAGCGGAGACAAGCAGGTCAAAGCAGAAGCAAACAGGTCAAAGCAGAGACAAGCAGGTCAAAGCGGAGACAAGCCGGTCAAAGCAGAAGCAAACAGGTCAAAGCAGAGACAAGCAGGTCAAAGCGGAGACAAGCCGGTCAAAGCAGAGAAGCAGGTCAAAGCAGAGACAAGCAGGTCAAAGCAGAAGTTAACAGGTCAAAGCAGAGACAATCAGGACAAAGGGGTGATAAGCAGGTCAAAGCAGAGACAAGCATGTCAAAGCAGAGACAATCAGGACAAAGGGGAGATAAGCAGTTCAAAGCAGAGACAAGCAGGTCAAAGCAGAGACAAGCAGGTCAAAGCAGAAGCAAACAGGTCAAAGCAGAGACAAGCAGGACAAAGCAGAGACAAGCAGGTCAAAGCAGAGACAAGCAGGTCAAAGCAGAGACAAGCAGGTCAAAGCAGAAGCAAACAGGTCAAAGCAGAGACAAGCAGGACAAAGCAGAGACAAGCCGGTCAAAGCAGAGAAGCAGGTCAAAGCAGAGACAAGCAGGTCAAAGCAGAAGTTAACAGGTCAAAGCAGAGACAATCAGGACAAAGGGGTGATAAGCAGGTCAAAGCAGAGACTGGCAGGTCAAAGCAGAGACAATCAGGACAAAGGGGAGATAAGCAGTTCAAAGCAGAGACAAGCAGGTCAAAGCAGAGACAAGCAGGTCAAAGCAGAAGCAAACAGGTCAAAGCAGAGACAAGCAGGACAAAGCAGAGACAAGCAGGTCAAAGCAGAGACAAGCAGGTCAAAGCAGAAGCAAACAGGTCAAAGCAGAGACAAGCAGGACAAAGCAGAGACAAGCAGGTCAAAGCAGAAGCAAACAAGTCAAAGCAGAGACAAGCAGGTCAAAGCAGAGACAAGCAGGTCAAAGCAGAAGCAAACAGGTCAAAGCAGAGACAAGCAGGACAAAGGGGAGATAAGCAGGTCAAAGCAGAGCCAAGCAGGTCAAAGCAGAAGCAAACAGGTCAAAGCAGAGACAAGTAGGACAAGGGGGAGATAAGCAGGTCAAAGCAGAGACAAGCAGGACAAAGGGGAGATAAGCAGGTCAAAGCAGAGACAAGCAGGTCAAAACGGAGACAAGCATGTCAAAGCAGAGACAAGCATGTCAAAGCAGAGACAAGCAGGACAAATGGGAGATAAGCAGAAAAAAGGGGAGAAAGATAGGAACATAAAGCCTTAGGCAGGGCAAACAGGATCATTATATTGGCCTTTTATTCTCTATTCTGCAGTTAAAGTGACTACTGTGGTCAAATGTTTTCTATATTATATTTGAATAATTATTGTTTTAGAAAGAAAAACACACAATCGCTTATGATCTTATCCTGTCTACTACATTCTCAGGAGTGTATACTAACAAGCTTCCCATTAGTCATATTGAAAGTACTGGCATTGTTAACTGTCAAATGCTCATTCTGCAGATAGAATTATCCTGTATATAAAAAGTGTACCCCCTAATTATCCAAGATAAACCAAAATGGTAGATTCCACTGTAGCATATCTATATATACATGGTATTTGTCAATATAAATAACATAGAATGATTTTTTTTTTTGGGGGGTCTAAGGATAATGTACAGAGAATATGTTTGTGAGTGCTAAACATATAGGCAGGGAGATGCACAGAACATACCTATGTATAATAATCCTAACCCTGTCTTCTAGTTCATCTGCTAGGAAGTGCCGCTCTTGTCGGAATTCACGGGTCTTGTTTGCCAGGACTTGCAGTCTCTCCCCATGGCTAGCAATATCTTCTTCCAGTTCTCCTAGCTTTTCCATGGTTATTGGAGCTTTCCCAGTGCTGGCTGCTTCTAGCTTGGCTTCAACCTGAACTAGCCATTTCTCAATATCCTCCAGGCTCCTCTGGAATTGCAGAGCCTGGATTGGATGAGAGGACAGAGATATTGTGGGTAAGTCTTTCTGACATCAATCTCATAGAGGAATACAATTGGCATATGCAATGGTCATCCTTTAATCCAGTGGAGGGTTTTTCAATTACCTTTCTACCCACCATGACATATTTTGTGTTACATTAAGGTATTCTTTGTTTTTCTCTCACTTTATTCGCATATAGCAGACACCTTGATATATTTCTGATTTTTCTATTTAACTCTCATCTCTAATCATAATACACATGTCCTCCTGGAGGAACACCTCTTTACCAAAACATACAGTACTTGGCTCAAAATATATATAATAAAAGTACTGCAGTGTACAGTGACACATTATTTAATGGACAAACATTTTATTATAATAGATGTGACTCTCTCTCTCTCAATAACAACAAACAAACAAAAATTGTATGTGTGTATGAAGAGTGAGGTAGCTGTGAGTGTAATCTAGATGAATAATAAGGGTATTGCAGTATATAATTATAGCTTGCTTATTGGACAAACATATTGTTTGAAGTGACAAGCTTTTGAGCGCAGCCGTCTCTTTTGCAAATTAGAAGCAAAACTGTATTTGTGTAAGAAGTGAATGTTGTATTGGGGAAACCAGCCAAAAATGACATCTAAGGATGAATCTTCACAGACTGCATCAAAATGCACAATGCAAAATAGTTATTGTACCCTGTTGGCCACCATTTTACCCAAAATATTCACTCCATCCAAAACCTGGAAAAGCAAAAACATTTTAAACGAAGATGATAACACTCTTCAAAACTAAGGATACAAGACTTAATATGGAATTGAGATTTTTATCACATTACCAAAACTTTTTGTGACACTGTTACATTTCTGCTAATGTTTTTTTTTTTTCAGCAAGATGGGTTATATTTGCATCCACCTGCTCCAAGCATAGTTTACACACTCATCTCCAACACATTAACAATCCAGAGGATCTAGCAGATGATATGGTCATGATACATGCTATAAGGTCAAGGGAAACCTCTGTACCTTCAGAGAAAGCTGACACCACTCAAGAGTTGAGTTTCTTTCTTCTACACAACTGACATTGATTGCCATAACTACTGAGACACTCTTAACTCTACAACATCAGGAAGTGAATAGATCAAGGAACAACATCACCAACTATCCTATATTTTGAAAGGGAAGTTTCTGAGCCCACATCTATTTTATATTCAGAGAAATGGACCTTCTCAGAGATGTACATCCATATCCGACTGGAATCTTCTACAGCTACCCCCCAGCAAAGCTAACTGAGCATTTTAAAAATTGCACACTTTTTGTATTAATCACAATTGTCTCAGCTCAACCATGGCCCAACCTCAAAGCTAATCACCGTTCAGATATTTCCCTAGAGTGCATCTCATACATCAAGCCCACACCATTCATAGCGATCGCTGAAACACGATTGAGGAAAGGCATCAGTTGAGTAACGCTTTCCATGCTCCACTTCCAACGGACCACCAGGCTGTGAACTCCTGCTTAACATGACTTTATTCAAACTGCAGGTTATGCTCTCATTCACTAAGGCCAGATGGCTCTAGAATAGTACTGCCCTAAACACCTAATTACTGAAGCCTACCACAATTCAGTGAAGCCAATGGACATCGTTATGAGACCCAGGATGGTGTTTTAATATTCCTATACTAGAGAACTTGGAACTACTATTATTCTCTGATACTAAGGTGCTGGCTCAGTCATATATTGGAGATGCTAGTTATAGAGCTCATGATCAACTCTATTAAACAGACTATAAGCAGCAGTAGGAGACAATTTCACTTCTAGAGCCCTACAGCCTTATTAAATTGCGATTCGGCCAGTTGAATAGGGCTCTATATAAGCACAGAGCATTTTTTTTTACAGAAGTTTTTAGTTAGTGAACTTCTATCCAAAAGCAAGGTCTTCACTAACTAATAACTTCTGTAAAAAAAAATGCTCTGTGCTTATATAGAGCCCTATTCAACTGGCCGAATCGCAATTTAATAAGGGTGCTAATGTCTAAAGATATAACGCTATCTTTTATTCTGATTAATATATTCATATTGATAATCGTATACTCTTTGAATAGATCTAAGCCAACTCAATTCCTACCAATAGATATAATAGCCCCTGCATACAATAGAATAATCACATTATAAGATTGTTATATTTATAAATTGGTTCACAGGCAACTAATGAAATGCTGTGTATTATAATCTTTTTGTTTTGTCAGAATACCATCCCACCTCCTTTCCTCTATGCATTAAAAAATAAAAATAAAATGTTGAGTTTGTTTGCCAATGATTATAGCAATAGAAACCTTAAATCTATGTGAGATTACTACAAATTTTAAAATCTGCTTTTTCTTTTCTTTTTTTTATGCTGGACATTACCATTTTCTACAGCAGTATACATAGGTACATATATGCTATGTGTAGGAAATGGGTAGACATGTGTACTAAGCAGCATTTCTTCATAGGACACAGAATTTCACTTTGTAGTTTATAAGTTTATAGACCAGTTACTTGACCTCCATTGGCATCTGAGCATCCTGACATAATGGCAAAGGTGGGCTAACTTTGAAATTAGCACTTAAATATGTTGAAAAATAACATGACTAACACACAAGTCAGTGAGCCAAACCAGGCTATCCAGGACCAACTTTCCAACTATAACACCTCTACTTGATCTATTTAATTAAGATGGATTATTTATCTACAGTTCAAGCGAAAAAAACGTATATTAAATGAAAGCATATAGATTAACTCTGATTGTTGTTTGTTTACAAAGCAAAATCAGATCATCAAAACACCAAATCCCGGCTCAGTTACCTTGTAGGCATCCTGAAGTTTTGTCCCCTTCTCTGTGCATTTCTCCAGAAGTTCCAACCACAGTTCTTCCATCTCATTCAATCTGGTGCGGATAATTTCAGGGGCGTAATGTTCCTCTTGCAGCATCTTCTCTCCATCCTGCAATAAAAGCTTAATTAACTTGATTGGTCCAACTGACTAAAAAATACAAAAATAAAAAAATTCTCAAAAGGTCAATAAAAGGAAGGCATTAAATCAACATCTTGCTTCCTGTCGGTTGATGATTATTCTCCAGCTTTCCAGGCTTGTCCTTTTAGCATACAAGGAACCTAATAACACTGCACTCCTTTTGTGTGGGTATGCCTGTTCTCCAAGAACACCTTAATTGCTCTATTTGCTCTATTCAAGACCTTCCTCTCTCCTCTATTCTTGTTACACCCCACTTTCAGAAACATGATCTATCCACACTATAGAGTTACCTACCTACTAAGTAAGTAACTTCTCAGTTTCAGCATTATAGGACCACTAACCTTTCATGAAATGTGTAGCTTGGAACAGACAATATTGTCTTGAATGAATAACGCCACACTAGAATTTATTAGCATTTTATATGGACAGACTTGGTATGTATTTCTCTTTATGCCTTGTAAAATTAGTTTAATTGGATTTGCTTGTTTTTTCATCCGGGCTTGTGTTATTCTTTGTTTTGTTTTTTTACATATGTATCCCAATTTTTTATGGGTTTTCCTTTTGATGTTACTCTTATTTCCCATTGGTAACTGTACACCCTTCTCTCCTTATTGCCTTTTGGTTGTTTTATTTCAGCATGCTATCTAAAGAGACAGCTATCCTATCAGAGGATCATTTCAACCTCCAACTAATACAATAGATAGGCTAGGTCCAAGATGGAAGGTGCCAATATAACATGTTCTCTAAATCTGCTTCATGCTCATGACTTACGTAGCTGCTAATATTGTTATTATATTTTCCCCATACTACAGTGGTACAGTTCATGGTGAATATTTGCCTGTTTCTGACAACAGCAGAGCTTCTTTGGAGTGGAGGTGATAATTGGGAACCCAAATCAGCATTCCTTCACCAGTATATATTTGTGACTACTGTCATGCTATCAATATAAGAGCTTGTGAAAAGTTCATCTTTTTTGACAGAACTGATGAACTTCAATGAGGAAGAAAATATTTGATGAGCTTCTCTTTGATAACAGAATACTCTGTTTAATCTGCAACAGCAATATGTGCCCAACCCCTAATAATTCCTTACAGCTTTGATGCTGTCCAGTCGGTTCCTGTTTGCTCTTATCTCAGCCTCGAACGTCTGGTGCTTCTGTATCTTGGTCTGCAGGTTGCTGGGGTCTTGCCAGCTATGATCCATAGCGATGCTGTTCTTCTCAAGCATCCAGGCACCCACCTAAAATTGAAAAAAGCACAGAAAATGTGTATTATATATACTAACGTGTCACTTATTTTGGCCCCAGAAGCAGTTTCTTAAAATGACATCTTGTTAAAGGGGCACCGTTATGGTCATACAATAAAATCAAACTCATATAGTTCTTTATTAAATATAAAATTGCAAGATATGCATGCTTGCCGGTATGAGCAACCTAATCTCTATAATACACACAAATGGTCCACTAGAACAACACATTTACTGAGAGCTCTTCCATTATGTTATTACCATATCAGTGCTATTTACAGTACAATGGATGGACCTAATGACACCTTCAACATAAGCAGAGCTAGCAGACTGGAACTAAGCTTTATCAACAAGTTAGCTCTGCCTATTATTGACTGCACAGAAAGATGCTCTTGTGCTTCAAGTGGAAGTCCGTCAATGCCATCGCCAGAGTTTCTTAAAGTGAAACTCTAGTTCAAAATTTTCGATTACGCATATAAAAGATCTTATTTTATACATTAAAAAAAGGTCTTTTCCCCATTGAGAATAAATTATATTAGTTGAAGAAAATCAACAGACAAGCAGATGCCCCTGTATCTTACTAGTGAGTTATGACAAAATGTAAACAAAGACAAATGAGGTCCAAGTTTATTGAGTTTTTATCTGATTAACATTAAAACCAATAGGAACAAAGCAAAAAATATTGCTGTTCAGACATCCATAAGGCTCACTGTACCTCTGTTTCCTAAAGTATATCAGGACATCACTTCTCCCAGACTATATCATAGATCAATTATTTCTCATACAAATGTTTAAAGTTTAAAATGGGATCTTTTAAATGCATGCTAGTAATGTTTGGGCTACAGCGATTCTTTAATAAAATAATGTATAATTATGTGATCAACTAATGCAAAACTAGGGTTTTCCTTGGGTGTGAGATCACTGGGAGATATTTTAGTGTATATAACAAATGTTATCCAGAATGTGTGTCAGGTTTAGGGAATCTGCTTAATGCAGTGAGGACCAGAGATAGAGCTTTCAGTTTACGAGCCCAGGGCAGGAGGGAATTCTGTACATTAACAATGTGGGCATTGTAATCTGGCAAGCTAGAAATACAAACCTCATAGGAGCTCCTAAGCAACTTTTGCAGCTGTCTGGATTCCTCAAGCTTCTTTGCACGGGTTTCAGCTGTGTGCAGGAGTTTCTTTTTCCTGATGTGAAAAAAAGAAAAAAAGTTAAATCTGGTGTCTGTCTGTCTGTCTATCTATCTATCTATCTATCTATCTATCTATCTATCTATCTATCTGTCTATCTATCTGTCTATCTGTCCATCTATCTATCTATCTATCTATCTGTCTATCTATCTGTCTATCTATCTGTCTATCTGTCTATCTATCCATCTATCTATCTATCTATCTATCTATCTATCTATCTATCTATCATTCTATCTATCTATCTATCTATCTATCTATCTGTCTATCTATCTGTCTATCTGTCTATCTGTCCATCTATCTATCTATCTATCTATCTATCTATCTATCTATCTATCTGTCTATCTATCTGTCTATCTATCTGTCTATCTGTCTATCTATCCATCTATCTATCTATCTATCTATCTATCTATCTATCTATCTATCTATCTATCTATCTGTCTATCTATCTATCTATCTATCTATCTGTCTATCTGTCTATCTATCTGTCTATCTGTCTGTCTATCTGTCTGTCTATCTGTCTATCTATCTATCTATCTATCTATCTATCTATCTATCTATCTATCTATCTATCTATCTATCTATCTATCTGTCTATCTGTCTATCTATCTGTCTATCTGTCTGTCTATCTGTCTGTCTATCTGTCTGTCTGTCTATCTATCTATCTATCTATCTATCTATCTATCTATCTATCTATCTATCTATCTATCTATCTATCTATCTACCTGTCTATCTGTCTATCTGTCCATCTATCTATCTGTCTATCTGTCCATCTATCTATCTGTCTATCTGTCCATCTATCTATCTGTCCATCTATCTATCTATCTACAATAGTAACTTTCTCTCAATAATGATAATACATTTTTCTCTGCTCACAACCTGTTTTCTCCTTCTCGCTTGTTACAAAGTATCAGTTCTATCTTCAAAAATTTCCTTGTGCTGCACCTACTCTATGGCTCTATTAGACATTGTGCCTTTTTACATCATTTCAAATACTCTACCATTTTTTTCCAAAAAGCCACTACCTGTGTCCATCATAGATTTCCCTCTGATTTCACATGCATTAATCACCTACACAGATGGGTTAAAGCTTGCTCTCTTTCTATTTCACCTGTAATGTTATAGGCCACACCATTGAATGGAATGGAAAATAGATTAGAAGTTGTATAGGTCGAATAGTTTCCAAATGCAATATACAGTAAATAATAAAGGTATGTAAATAGAATATAGAGCATTTAGTACCATACCTTGCACTTCCTCAGCCACAATCATCTGACCTATTTGTCTGTAACATATGGAAAATATTTTAAACTTGCTTTGACTTCTTAATGGACATTAAAGGACCCCTGTAATGGTCTTACAAGAGGACTTAAATTGTTTATTTAATAACGGGTTAGCAATAAATCAGAGCTGAAGAAAAAATGTCAATATAGCTTTGGAAGCTTACACTTTAGAGTTTGTAGTAGACATATAATTCTGTGTCCAGGGTAATCGAGATAATCTACCCATGAGGCTGTCCTGATATGAATCTTTATTTGCCTCTTTGCTTCCTGTGCAGATTCATTCCACCACTGGGCACCTAATAGAGGGTGGGGAGAAGCAACTCTGCTAGAGTCTGCAATGCTAAAGTTCAACGTTTTAAAAGCTATGTTACATTTGGTCTCGTTCAGATACTGATTTTATTGCTAATCAGTTATTAAATAAAAATGATGAAACCTTATTGTATACCCAACTTGAAATCAGTTGCAGATACACTTTTACATGGGGGAGCACTCACAGGATTTATAATGTAAAACAGAGACTGAGAATTATGTCCTTCATTTTGCCTTCTTTATGATGAATATTACAGTATGGACTTGTGATGATGGGATCTCAACTTAAATTTTAAAGCTAGTTTAACTATACATAGTGTTTGACTGGACTCTAACCACAGAGAAATACAAGACTGATGGTAACGTATGTATTAAGAAACCTTTAGTCACAGAGCTGTACCAGGCTCAATGGTCTGTGTCACTGTTGGATACAATTATAAAATGGGTAGCTGCTTTCACCTCTCGAGCACAGACTGGCATTTACTGGTGATGTTGTCAGAGTCAAAGTGATCGTTCTGCCGCAGCTCCTTGGCGAATGCCTCCATCTCGTCGATTTTGCCCATCTGAGCATCAAGAGCCTTCTGAAATTGTTCATGTTTACGCTGAAGGTTTTCAACACTGGCCACAGAATCCTATCAGGAGGAGAAGTAGTGATTTATATCATAGTGGAAAAATATCAACTATGAAGATCTTCTAAAGAGTTTGGTAAGAGCCATATGACTTCAATGGGCCACTGAAAATTGATTTTATTTAACGTAACAGGAAGGCAGCAGGTAAATAACACACTTAAAATCAATATTTTAATTCTAAGCAATACCTTAATAGGATGTAGGAGGCATGACTCATTCCTGTTACAATGAGCGGGACTCAATGGCCATAAATCTCTTAACTGCAGGAAATGTTCTAGATTATTAACAAAGTATTTGCTACTAATATGTTTTTTTTATATATTTGATGCCTATCTATAAGTAATTACTTTTAAGTTGACAGAATATATACTTTGAGTTGTCTAGTTAAAAAATAAACATTCTTTGAAATAAAAAAAGTTAGAAAATGAAGATGTCAGGGAGTTCATCTCTCCAGATCTCCTATACTTTATGAAAGAGTGAGAGATATGGACATCTTTTAGCATGCACAGAGTAATTAGGCAAATCCCTTTGCCTTTTTTATGTCTCTATAGGCTGTAAATTTCACATCAATTTTCAGACATCTTATGTGATGTCAGAGTTGCTTTTGCTAAGGACTTTCCGTACTTCAGATGAATAATTTTATGATAGATTTTTTTTTCCTACAGTAAACCTAAATTGAACTATCAGTCAGTCTTTCCAATCCACCCAAAAACAGAGATACATATCTTTTGTTAACTATTGATAAGCTGCCAAGGCACTGGGTCTATTGGAGTCTCCTGCAAAAAAGAGATTACATGTGACTACAGTCAGTCTGGATGTGCAGGCGACCTTTCATTTTAAATTATTATTTGGAACAGTTTAATGGGAGGCCAGATCCAAAATGCCAAGTAAGTGTCTTGTTCATGGAATCGACCCCCCAATGCACATTTCAGCCATTCATTAAATGTTATCTTTTCTCAGGTGTGTCCTGTTTTTTTTTTTTTTTTATTATTTAGGATCTCCCTGGGGATAAGAGGGTAATCGAGACATGAACCCCTTGTGGATTGTTGTCCATCTGGTATTTCAAAGCTAAACTGTTCTTTTGGTTAGGTCCAGTCTGATATACTACAAACGAATGATTCCTCTGTAATGGCAGGGGTAATTAACCCTTTTAAATAAAGAATAATTACATAAAAAAGATAAAATTAAAAGGTCTTGCCTTGAACCAGAAACACTGCTGTATGGCATGCTTTTCGATAAAACAACACTTTACGACCAAGAAGACTAATTACATAGTTATGTAGTAATTGAACTTGGAAAAAAAGACTTTTAGTCCATCAAGTATAACGTTACTCTAGATCTTCTCTAATGCTTGAATTGGGAATTGATCCAGAAGAAAACAAACAAAAAAAATTGAAACATTTTCAAATCCATCCTGGTCCCAAAAATGGAAATTGAATTATAGCCTGGATAAATATCCTAACTATTCTGGTTAACCGACATAACATTGTATGACATTTTACCCCAAATCATATCCAACCTCTTTATAAAGTCATCTATAAAATCTGTTGTCACAGCCTCCTTTGGTGAATTCCACAATTTTAGTGCCTTTACGGTTAAGAACTATTTTCTTCCTTTAAGGTGAAATCTTTTTTCTTCGAACCTCAATGAATGTCCTCCTGTCAGTTTTCAACCATGCTCACAAAAAGTTCACCTGACATGAATGTATTATTATCACTCTTTAATTATAGTTACATAGCACTTGAGGTTGAGAAAATACTTTTAGTTTGTCAAGTTCAAACTTTTAAGATCTCCTCTGATCCTTGTAATTTGTGGAGTTATTGTTTTTTTTTTGTTAATTGATCCAAACCAAGGCTAATAGAAACCCACTGAAACATTGCCAATTGTCTGACAAAGGAGAAATAATGTTCCTTTCTGACCCCAGATACAGGCAATTGGATTCCTCCCTGGATCAATACTCATTCTCTAGTTATCCAGGATAACCCTTAATGCCCTTTTTCTTTAAAAATATATATAACCCCTTTTAAAGTAATCTGTCAAGTCTGTCACAACATCTTTTGGTAGAGAATTCTACAATATAACCACTCTTACAGTGAAAAACACTTTTTCTTTAAGGTGGGATCCTTTTTCTTGTCATTTGAAAACATCTTTGCACAAAAAGTTAACTTGGCAAAGCCTTATACTGATCCTGGATATATTTATATATTATAATCATATCCCCTGTTAGGTTTTTTTCTGGAGAAAATAAGTTGAATTTGGGTAGTCTTTCTTTCCCTCCATTCTCCTTATTAGTTGAAAAACTCCTCTGTATTTTTCCCTATCTGTAAAATGTCCTTTTTATGAAGTGGTGCCCAAAATTGTACTCCATATTCCAAATGAGGGTGTACTAGGGATTCGTAGAGGGTCAGAATTATATTTCCCTTGCTTCCATACTAATCCCATTACATGCTAATATTTTACTTGCCTTTGCAGCTGCTCCTTCGCATTTCGCACTGTTATATAGGTGTTTGTCCACAAGCACTTCCAAATCCCTTTCAATATCTGATACCCCTAGATTAAGATCATAAATTGCATGGCTATTTTTCCTTCCCAAATGCATAACTTTAAATATTAAATCTTATCTGCCATTTAGTTGCCAATTTCTCAAATTTATGCAAATCCCTTTGGAGGGAAAGTACATCATTTTAATTACCTTGCACAACTTAGTGTCATCAGTAAAAATTGAGACACTACTTCCCAGTCCTACTTCTAAATCATTAATAAATATGTTAAAAAGGAGAGGACCAAATTCTGAACCCTGAGGAACTCCACTTACCAAATTAGTCCACTGAGTATGTTCCATTTACAACAATAATATCAACAACAATATTTACTGCAATTCCTGTATCCCCTAGTTTGCACAATAGTCTTCCATGTGGCACTGTATCAAAAGCCTTTGCAAAATCCAGAAATACTACCTGTTGAGTTGCCTGGATACAAGTTCCTACTAACCTCCCGATAGAAACTAGTGAAATTTGTTTGACATATCCTACATGAATCTTTTTCAAAAAGACATATTTTTGCATACTATCCCTTATTAACCCTTCTAAAAGGTTCCCCATGATAGAATTGAGGCTTACAGTTCCATATTTCCATGGATTTGCTCTTGCTTCCTTCTTGAATATAGGTATCACATCTGCTTTTTCCCAGCCATCTGGTAGTGACCCAATGGTGAGCCTTCAGAATAAGTCTTATTAGTACCCTTAAATCTATTCTATCAGGACCTGGGGCTTTATTAACATTTATTTTTTACAACCTCTTTTGGATTTCTTCCTGCGTTAACTAATTATTTGGTGAAGGTAGGGTAGCCTTATTATGTTGTAGTGTCCCAACCACTGGTATCTCCCTTGTGTATACCGAAGAAAATAATTTATTTAGCTCATCTGCCTTTTCCTGGTCACTAATTATCAGATGGCCTGTGTCACATTGTAATGTTCCTATAGCTTCCTTCCTGGCCTTCTTCCCATTAACATATTATAAAAAAACGTACTCTCCTTTGCAACTAACTTTTTATTTTCTGTGTTAGCCAGTCTAATAGCCCTTTTGCAAGCTTTGTTAAATTCCTTGTACTCTTGTAAAGCAGTTTCTGTTCCCTATATAATGCCTGTTTTTTACTCTGTATCTTGAGCTTTAAATTGTTAAGCCATATTGGATGTGATTTACTCCTTTTACTTTTATTCCCACATGGTATATGCCGATGTGTATGTATATTTAGTAAGGATTTAAATGTTGTCTATTTATGTTCAGTGTTTTTACCCATCAGTTCTCTGTCCCAGTCTATACTTTGTATTGCTGCCCTTAGACCATTACAATATGCTCTTTTAAAATTAAGAGTTTTTGTTGGCCCCTTACAGTTTTTTTAATTCAATCTCAAATGAGACTGTGTTGTGATCACTGTTTCCCAAAGGTTGCCCTATTCCAACATTTGATACTATATCAATATTATTTGTGATGACTAAATCCAAGATGGCCCCATTTCTAGTATAACCTGGGCCAGATAATGATCCCTGAGTGTACCAAAGTACCTGCTCCCCTTAGCTGAACTGCTGGTCTCATTTATCCAGTTTATTTCAGGGTAATTAAAATCTCCCATTATTAGACCATGCTTAGCGCCTTTTCTAACACTATACTGTCGTTTTCTTGAAGTGGTGCCCAGAATTGGACTCCATGTTAAAAATGAGGTCTTCCAATTGTGTCCTTTGCTGTTGTATCTATGTCTTTTTATCCAATTGTAAAATTAGCTCTCTGTAAGTTATATGATTTAAAGGCACTTGAACATTAACCTTAGGGTAGAAATATAGGCTCAGAAAAACAAGCTGTCACACTGAGGCATGCATAACAATGTAATTGTCATTACCTAATTAGAGAGTTAGCTGAGATCATGGAAAATACAATAATTGCACAAACTCATTGGGTGGGTAAAGTTGGAAATGCTGGAGAATCAAAAACTAATGTCTTAACCAGCAGTTAGAAATTCAATTTGAAATAGATTTGCCATAATGTAATTGTGCAGTTATACAGACCACCAAGCAGTATATGGGCGTGTCACAGAGCAAATGATCCGGGTGGCTGCTGATGCTGACGTTTACTTTGCACATTTATCCAATTTTCTGATTGCCTTTCCTAACCTTACAGCAATTTAGAGGACCACTGTATTCATGTATTAAGAATATAGCATTTTGGAGAGCTACATTGAAAATAGGAAAATGTTTTTAGAATTAAAAAAAAAAAAAAAGCCTTTAATTTATTACATCTTACATGCAATTATGTTGCTCTGGAATATACTATATTGTTTTTAGATGATCAAGCTGGAGAAGATTTTAAATGCAGAGGAAGTTGCAATCAGCACTACGGGAATGTGGCATCCAGAACTACCTGTGCTTTCATTAGGTCTAAAAGACTGTGGCAACAGAATCAGCTGAGAGAATTAAATGGAACTTTGCAGCATACAAAATAATTGCATACAAATATAACATATTTATTATTTAATTTTAATATGGTAAAATATCATATAGAAAAAAACAAGCAGAGTGATCCTTTAAATAGACAATGAGAAGCATTTTTATATCACACCTACTCTCAGCGGCAAAAAATAATTTAAACTTACAGTACATTTTACAAATAAACAAAATACAAAATGACTTGATAAAATTAAAGGTACACTGTAATCCAATATACGCAAGGTGCTCTTTTGAAGAACTAGACTTGACAATAGGCAAGCTGTTTTAGAAAGTGAGAAAAAAATTAACAATCTATTAAAGGACCACTGCAGTCATTCTTTTCTATACACATTTTAAATAACTATATTTGATATTGATAAAAAGTTAAAAAAATAAACCCAGCCCCTTCTTTTTTAATTTTTTATATGCAACTATTGCCTGCTGTTGGGTCCCATTTTATTTAATGGGCTACTTCTTGCTGCTTCTGTCCCAGGAGGACTGTCCTTTGTAAACTATTAATTTTTCCACCTATTGGCAGTTTCTATTGGCCAGACAGAAGCTTCCTCTCCATTCGAAGCAGCTACTTTGTTTGTTTAGCAGGTGAGTCTTTGGATAGCATAACTATACTTCTCTCCATTCTAACTACTTATTTAGAAAGGAGTTTGGTTTCTCCACTCCATTGCCAGCACTGTACTCAATATTACTGGAATTTTTTTTATTGGCTGGACCAAACGAAATTGGTTTGTGAAACTGAGATAGGGTGGAGTTAGTGCTGCAAGATAAATTGGCCCATTTTATGGCCACTCTAGGCAACGGTTTTCATTTAATATATATCGTCAGACCAGCTTTAAGACATGGATTGCCTTCAAGCTGCCTGGTCCTGTTCTTATTTTTAAAAATAAGAGATACTACAACATAATTTTTTTTTCTTTTTTTTTTTTCCTCCCGCTCTCCTTTTCTTTCTTTTGTATTGTAGAAAGTATCAATCGGAAAATATGAATCAAGTGGAACTCATTCAATTGCGCAATACTTTTGCTATTTTCTTTTTTTTTTATATTGAAAAAAATATGTAAAAACACATTTTGTGCCCTCAAAGCCTCATACAGAAGATGTGCTTGTGCTTTTATTTTGTGTTATTTTAAATTACAGAGAAGGGGTATAAAAACAGGCATTTTGTTTATTTTTCCAGTGGAACATAGTCTTCCCTAGGGCCCGTGCATGAGTCTCTGCGATATACTGTAGTACATGAGAATATGGATAGAAATGCACACTGTGTATATAAACCAATACCACACAATACACTCTGAAAGGTCCTTTCACCTACCCCAAGGTCATCATTGGCTAGGAAGGCCTCCTTACTGTTCAGCCAGCTCTCATTCTGTTCCACAATGCTGAAAAATGCCTAAAAGAAATGATAAGATCAATTACTGATTATTGTTCTAATTATTTACTTTTCATGTGGAGTGAGTTTTATTTTAATAACACAGGATAATACAAAGCAACAGTTCTCAAAAACCGGTACTAGGTACAGATCCCTGAGACCTTATGTCAGTCTTCAGGAACAAGAGGGATGAGGAGAACCTAACTCTTTATACATACCCCTACCATTAGTCTTAGTTAGAGACAGATAGTTGATTAATGTGTCGGTGCAAAACTAAATGAAAATGTATTCTGTCAGATGTAGTATTATCCTCTTTAATATGTTCTCCCAAAGTTGGCCGCCATAAATAGTGGTAGGTCCCCAGTTCAAAAAGGTTAAGAATCACAGATATAGAGCATTTCAGTGCTTCCTTAATGGTTTTCTCTGGAAACTTTGGATTGCAATTTTGTGACAAAGATCACACGAAAATAACTCTAAAATAAATATCCCTCCTCTCATAAAAGCAACAGTGAGGATTTTTCAGGGGAATTGAACAACATTTAAAGGAGATAGCCCAGGAAATGGAATATGGAGTGTTTTGTGGTCCTGAGGTTCCAACAATACATCTCCTACAATATTATTCTATATTAATGTGTCTTCTCCAAGGTTCATCTGAGCACACAGAGCTTCTGCAAGTTGCAAACTCAATCCTGTGACATGTTCTTAATTTACATATCTTATTAAAACAGATTAATATGAGAGGCATAGGTGTATTTCTGTTTTGTTTATAGACTTTTTTTTTACGAGAATTAGATCTGTACTACTCTGAGATGGAATCAATGGCTCTTAAGTGCCTGTATGTACTATACATAGAATAACCTCAAAGTTGACTGTTTTAATTTGGCTATAATTTCCCATAATGCATTTGAAAGATTATGTTTTAAATATTACCGACTTATTTTGAGCAGAAAAAAAATAATGGTACGAAGTTTAGAAAAGATATATTAAGCAATACAATAAATGTGTTCTCTCTCCCTCTGACCTGTTAAATGACACAATATGCTGAAGCTCTGGGAAGCTATTCTATAATTCAACATTTTTTAAATTCATGCACAAGTAACTAAACACATGCAGCCACTCAACAAGAAGTCCACCCGTCTAACAGGCCATGCTAAGTGAGGAGCAACATGTCCCTCTGTCGCTCCTCTGAGTCACATTAAAGGGCCAGTGTAAGAGCTTTTCAAGTCAAATATATGTTTTAGTATACCATTAATTAACATGCACATGAAAATAGCAGCAAAGAAAGGATTTAACCAGAAAATATAATTTAAAAACATGGGTCTGCTAAATAATGACAGTTCCAAAAAGAGAAACACAGTCATCATAAAATGCATTAATTATGCAGGCCAGATTACCTGGCACATGCGTCCTTTGGGGTTTTTGTTAACATAACCTAGTAATATAGTAACTGAGTTTAAAGAAAGACTCCCATGCCCATAGAGGCAACGGCACACCCGCAAAGCCTGCGGGCTTGAAATTCTGCTACGTTACAGAGCTATTACATTCAGCCAATGGCAAAAGAGATCATCTTCATTACGTCACTGAAAAATGGAGGTTACATTTCAAAGCCTTACGGGTTTCAATTATGAGTTTCGATCGGACCTGCAATCCAGAAATAATGCAATATTGATAAATCAGTAAATATGATATTCTAGTCCATGCAAGTTCCATTATATGTATTAACACATTGATTGCTGGGATCGATATAACAAGGACATTAAACATAAAATAATGTATTTTATATTGCAGATTTACGAGCTTGAGAGTGGTGTGCTATTAATTTTAATACCTAACGTCACTTTCCCTTTAATTATAAGTACAGTATTGTGTTGATATTTGCATTTGCAGTGCTACAGATAGGACTTTAAGCCAAATTGCGGCTCCTCTCTAGTACCCATTGGATTTTTGGCTCCATTTGCGGTTTATTGGTTTGAACGCCAGTGGATTTGTAGCAATTTAATAGCAATTTTCGAAACGTACCAGTTACGGGCTTGACAGATCAAAGGATTTGCGGCAATGGAGTTCAGATTTCGATAACCCATATCGTTTTTCCGCATGTAACCCGCAGGTTACTTTAAGAGGCCAATTTAATAGCCGTAAGTCTTGCGGGCTTCGTTATGGGCTACGGTTTTACAGTTTGGAGGAATTTAATAGGGCTGTTAGTCCACCAAGTTCAGCCTTTTTAGATCTTGTCTGCTCCTTGTATTATGCAAATTTTCAGTTGATCCAGAGTTAGGCAAACAAAAACCCCAACTTGAAACATTGCCAGTTATCTCATAAGGAAAGATATCCATCCTGCTCCCAAATGATGGCAACTGGATTACTCCTTGGATCAATATACCTTCCATTCTAGTTATCCAACATGAGCTTGTATGTACCTTTTAGCAAAAAAAAAAAAATATCCAACCCCTTTTTAAAGTAATATATTGAATTTGCTGTCACAGTATATTTTGGTTGTAAGTTCTACAACTTGACTACCCTTACTGTAAAGAACCATTGTTGTTTTTTAACGTGAAATCATTTTTCACATCAAGGGGTGATCTTTGGAAAGTTGGAACACTCCTGGCAAAATAGTTCCCTTGAAAAAGCCTTATAATTATCCTTGATTTATTTATATGTGGTAATCATGTCCCCTTTCGGTGTCTTTTTTCTATTGAAAATATGTTTAATTTGGTTGTTCTTTTCTTCAAAACTTAGCCACTCTCCTTATTAGTTTTATTGGCAATCTCTGTAACTTTTTCAGCTCTACAATGTTTTTTTGAAGTGGTGCCCAAAATTGTACTCCATATTCCAAATGAGGGCATAACAGGAATTTATGTAGTTGCAGAATTACAATGGCATCCCTTGCTTCTGTACTCTTAATACATGCGAATATTGTATACTTTGTATTTCCAGCTGCTTGGAATTGAGCACTGTTACATAAAGCACACCAACATCATTGTCTATCTCTGCTCCCTCTAGACTTGTTCCATTTAAATGATAAAATGCATGCATATCTTTTTTCCCCAAATGCATTGCTTTACATTTATTTGTGTTAAATATCATCTGCCATTTAGCTGATGCAGCCTCAGCCGCTTTATCCTACAGAGCATGCTCCAGATAATCTTGCCTGCATAATTAATACAATATATGTTGATAGTGTTTTTCTTCTGAACAATAGTATCCGGGCAAGGAGGGAGGTGGGGTATGAATGCAGCAGCGGTTATTATTGAGGTAAACTTTGTGTTTAAATTATATTTTCCGGTATCTCTTTGCTGCCATTTGCACATGCATTTTTTATGTTAATTAGTGGGGAACTGACTCTTTCAACTCAAAATTTGTCATGCAATGTTTACAACATGCTAAAAAACTCCAAGATATAAACATTTGGAGTTTGGTGTCTTGAAGAATTCTTATATAATTCGTTACATCCTTTGTTGCTCTTTGATGGTGGTATATGTTGTTTATTATGATGTACAAGAAGACAAAAACCAAGGTAAAACACAGTAGTAATATTGTGGAGGACAGTAGGAATAAGAGGTGCAGTTCTATGTCTCACCTGCAGGTCCTGTGCCTGCCGCAGTCTCAGGTTCTGTTCTCTCCAGATTTTCACAAGTTCATCCCAGGCCTTTTCTACTTTGGAGAGTGAGTCTTGGATCTCACTGGCTGCATAATGATCTGATTTAATCATCTTCTGACCAGAGATCTTCAGAGAGTTATACCGCTCTGCTCGGGCCTCAATCTCCGCCTGAAGCAAGAACATATAGGGTGGGTGACATACATTTATCTTCACAAGTCTAAAGTGATCTGGATGAACCAGGCAGAGTCAATTATTATGCACAATAAAAATACAATTTTAATATAGACAAATGAAACCTTTGAGGTCTGAGAAGTCCTGTATCACAGCTATGAAGATTTTTCACGGTAACGTAACCTATTTCATTTGAAAGACCTCACATGCTGTCCCTGAGTACTTAAAAGGACCTCATGATGCTTTAAACCTTTTTCATTTTAATAGCAAAACAGTAAAATCACTGTAGAAAAGAGGTAAAGGTGAACCAATTGTAATAGAGGATTAGATAATGAGGAGAAGTGTTTAGGAATACAATTGGGTACTACTTGCTAGTTTTTGAGACTGTATATTGTTGAAGAGGGGCATGCGTCCCAACTCCAGAGAACAGACTGGGGGCCACACAAGAAGTGTCTGAGGGCCGTAGTGCCATAGGTTGCTGACCCTTGGTATACAAAATGGTGAATAACAGCTCTCAAAAACTAACTTATCACGCTAAAAATGTCCAACACACTCTATCTCTCTGCCTTTGCCTTAATTTCTCTTTCTCACTCAGTGCGTTTTACCATGATGCCAACCATCCAGCAAAAATATTTGATATCTGTAATTATATGTCTCAATGTAATTACCATATATAACATTTACACTTCATCCCGTAGACTAACAGATTCTCAGTTTCTGGAACATCCATCTTTCATACTGTTCTCTATTTCTCTAATGTAGTGGGCCATGCCTCACAGCTGTGACTTAAGGCGTCCCCCATAAGAGAGATTCTTCACACTATTAATGCATCATGCTGCTCACACATTCAGCATGTGCCCCCCCCCCCCCCGTGCAAGCTCGCGGCATCATGATACATAGGTAGTGTGTGCCCTCCTTGTGAGAGTTACCTTAGGTCACAGCTGTGAAACATGGCACCCTATAAGAAAAGAAGGGTATTTTTTTAGAAAATGAGAATCTTTTACTTGGGGTTTCTTAGAAGTAAGTGTAGTATATTTTAAAACACGGTTACATTGAAGATAAAATAAATTGAGTCATGTATATAATGTATATAAAATAAAAAGAAAATGTCTAAAAGGTCCCTATAAAGTCATATAGGTTGCCTATCTGTGATACAGAATATATTCTCCAACTATTTAAATATATCCTATGGGAAAGCAATGTAAAACATAAAACATTTTTGCCTGGTAATTTGACCATGTGTCTTGTCTTTTTTCTGGATGACATTTTAGGCATTGCCTGTATTTTTGCATGGAGAATTTTTAGCAGAATTCAACTTAGGCCAAACTATAAAGTAGGCATAACTGGTCCAGTAATGAGCTGTCTGACGCATGAATGAATCCCTTATGAACTCATTATGTACCTTTCTTTCCCGGTGTTCCTCAATCCTGGCTTCAACATCCCCTAAGTTTTTCGGCAAGCCGCCCCCTTCCATCAGGGCCTGGAGCTTTTGCATCCAGCTCATTAGCTCTCGGATGTCTGAGTTGAACCTTTGCAGATGGTAAGCAGCGTCCAACTTTTCCTTCCTGGCAATGATTGAGACACATTGTTCATAGAATGAGACAAAAATGACTGAGAGAATTCAATATACACATTATTTGCCAGGTGAAGCAATGGATTGGAAAAAAGTCTTCAAGTTTTAGATATAATACTGACTTTACTTGTAATACAACCACAGAGGATTATTTGTAAAAGCACAGCAGAACCCATTTGTTATGAGCTAGTGAGTTGAATGACAGATAATATATGCTCGCTATTAACACCTTCAATTTGATGTCACTGCATCATCATGGCGAATACCATGCACAGTAGAAGATTGACTTTAACTTGATGTGCTGTGGTTGAAGAGACTAGCAATGATTGGACCAACATATAAAAATATAAAATTAATGTTAGAACTTAAAATAACAGAGAGTTTGATTTTTGATATCTACATATGTCTTGCATGTTTAAAGGGACACGGCCATCTTTGGACACAATTGTACAATGAAGATATCTGTTAGATCTATTAATTAAATGGGGAGTTTGCTAGATGCTTAAATCTCTAAAGAGTCTGACAGATCTCCTAATTTCTCACATTGGCCCAATCTCTCTTTTTCTGGATTGTTTGACAGATCTCCTTATTTTGGTGTTGTCTGATGATCTCCCGGCTTTTGAGAGTCTGGCTGATATCTATTTCTGTACAGTTTTACTGATTTCCATCACAATGGAGAGTTTGACAGATCCACGTCTTGCAAAGCTTTACAAATCCTTTTATCTTTGAATCATTTCCCTTTTTTTGAATGACTTTCCCCTTATTGTAGTGTTTTACATATCTTTCTTTGGGCAATTAATCTTTATCCACTTCATTTGAGAGTTTAACAGATTCTCTTTTTTTGGTAACTTTGGACAGCTCAACTAATCTCCCTTTCTGTAAGGAGTTGCACAGATGTCCTTATCATTCTGAAATTCCAATGATTAATGATTTATGTGGCCAAGTTAAATAACAGTATTGAATGTTGCTGTATGTATGGAGTATTGCCTATAATTAAATATGTCATTTGGTATTAAATGATTCAAGATACACTGAACCAATGGGTTTTAACAAGTCCAATTAATGCACTGAGTTTTATAAAATATTTACTTACCATTTTGTTAGAGACCCCCTATTTAACTGTCTTTCAAAAATGTAATTAATTCCTACTAAATTCCACCTTTTTTCCCTGCACCCTCTTCTGTCTGAGACCACATTTGTCATACCTCTCTTTTGCCTGGATCTGAAGCTTGCGCCAATTATCTGCCATCTCTCCTTGCTTTGCAGCCAGATGATCCTTCAATGATGGATTCCTTCCTGACAGACGGTTGGCTTCTTGGTGCAAAGCCTGAATAGGGATAGTTTAAAGTTAAGCAAAAAATGTTTTGGTTTTTGAATTCCCTTGGCAGATGTCAGTATTTTCCGAGAATAACGTGGATAAGGTCCCAATAGAAAAAAGGAAATAATTTATAAACAGACACTCTCAAACTATGGCTCAATCCTTGGGAAATTTAACTCTACTTTAACTGGCATAACAATCATCACATGAACACATTATTTTTTTTTTTTTTTTAGGAATTTTGATTATATTTATCATAGTTTTGTATTTCTGACATGAAACGATGATGTCAAAATAAACCCTATACTTAATAAATATACTGCTTATGATCAACTGATCCTTTCCTATATCACACACAGGGCCTAATATATAATTAACGACCATTTTAATGGCCCATCTTTCCTAACTGTTTGTGAATGTCAATATAAATAACCATTCAACTTATTGCAATTAAGCATTTATTTATTTTTTTGGTTTCAGGAGATTAACTTCCTGAGGTGGGAGAAGACTGTAAGCGCACAGGGTTCTATCTGCAGTTACAACTGCTAGACTTCTTAATAGGACTTAACGGAAGTGCATTAGTTTACATGAAACAACGTCCTGAAAAGTAATAGGAAAGAAAACAAAATGAAAGCCTGGAGTAAAGAATAATTGCATTTGAAAGTTTCAGAATATAAAGGTTGTGTATATTTGTTTTGCCCATTACCAAGTTTAGATCATTCATGAGATATTTGACATTGTTTGTACTGCTCCTTTGTTTGTATGCTAAAGCTTGAGGAGAGCTAACTGCATGATAACATTGGGGATCAAAATGTTATCACCACAGAAACAATCAGGTTATCTTAATGATGAGCATAACAATGCAGCTAAGTAGTATTCTGGAACTTCCCATTTGCATAATAGTACTGACTATCTCAGAAATTATGTATCTTAAAAAGAAAAAATACAAAGTTTAGCCAGGTTTTCATGCTCCTTGAGTGACAATCCCTTTAAGGCTCTTTTATAGCCCATTCTCTTGTGCTTCACATTATGTTTGTGGTAAACATACCTGTTCTGTGCTGCAAGTTAGAGCATGAATATGGGTATTTATATATGTTTATGCAGATGAACGTATTGATGAGCATGGGTATACACTCTTATACTTGAGTATGTATGTCTAAACACTGGAATGAGACACCAGTGATGGAGGGAGAGGTGCCTAAAGAATATTTGATAAAGGAAACCAGATATTAAAAAAACCTATCCCTGAGCGCATACCTCTTTTTGTGACTGAATGACCTTGATCTCCCGTTCGATTTCTTCATGTCTCCTGATCAAGTTTGCAACACTCTCCACATCCTTCCCGTAGTCTAGGGCCTGCATGACCACGCTCTGAAGATGGAAAAGAAACACCATGTCAAGGAGAAAAGCAGACAGCTGATTGAAGAAGACACGTCAGAATCATTGGGATGCAGACCAATGGCCAAGGATAAATAATGAGAAGTCCACATTATCACTTTGACATTTATGTATTTGATAAAATACAGAAACGAAAGCAATAAAACAAATTCTCACCTAAATATCCCAAGCAGGTTGTGTGACTTGTTTTATTACAGAATGTCTCATTGCAATAAGTATTTTGTATCAACTTTTTGCCTCTAGCCCATTTTACCATTGGACTATTTAGGACTATGGAACCACTCTTAAATAAGAAAAGCAAATAAATGGAAGAAGATAACAGAATGGGAAAGTTAAGAGATCTCTTCATGAAAATTAGAGACCTTATGGGAAATGTCCATGCAAACATTCTCAAAGACAAAGATGGCAGGGATCTTACAGTAACAGAAGCAATTAGAAAGAGGAATACAAAGTAAATATGGAAGAATTACACAAGACAGTTTGTTCAATGATCTAAAGTCAGAACAAAGTTAATGGGCCCTAAGAAGTAATCCTATAAAAGAAGGCCACAGGAGGTGATGGAGTCCCAGCTGAATAGTTTAAAACCTTGCAAGATGATCCTGTGAAGGTGCTGCATGCAACATGCCAGGGAATGTGGAAAACACAGCAGTGGCCATTGGAATGGAAAAGGTCAACTTATGGTCCAAAAAAGGGAAATGCCAAGTGTTCAAATTATCACACAGCAAGGTAATGTTCAAGATCATACTCCAATTTATGGAACGAGAAATTTAAGATGTACAACATAATTTAAAGTGGTAGAGGCACCAGAGATCAAATTTCCCACATCTGTTGGATAAAGGAGAAAGCAAGGGAGTTCCGTAAAAACATTTACTTCTACTTCATTGACTACTCTAAAGCATTTCACTGTGTAGGCCATCACAAACTGTGGCATGTTCTTAAAGCAATGGGGAACCCGGGTCACCTGAGCAATCTGTACAGAGACCAAAAAGTAACTCTTAGAATAGACTGACTGGTTCTAGATTGAGCAAGAAGTACAGCAATTGTGTATTTTATCACCCTATCTATTTAACTTATATACAGAATACATTAATCAAAGGCTGGAATTAAATTGCTTGGAGTAATATCAACAACCCCTGATATGCTGATAATACCACTGTGATGGCTGAAAGTAAGGAGGAGTTGAGGAGCCTACTGATGAAGATGAAAGTATAAAAGCTGATTTAACAGCAAAAGACCAAAGTCCAGATTTATGAAGCAGCGTCCTGAAATATGGCATCCATTACAGGAGGCAACACTCCACCCTATACGCAAAATAGTACTTATCAAGTAGTCAGCGCTCCTATACACAATTCAATATTATAGAAAATGCATGCATCAAAATCAACAGCATAAGGGGTGGTACATAGCTTTATTTTTTTTTATTTTTTGCACTGGGGCCCTCCATGAACTAGCTCTGCCACAGATACTTAAAATGGCTATTTTCTATAATGTAATGCGCCTCCCATCGAAAAACATTACTAGATATGCTAGGTATTGCCAATCTATCACATATGCCATCCATTACAACATGCCGCTTAAATACAAATCCGTTAGCTATTGATGTATTCATATAAATTTGACAATTTTAATGCTGAATGCTAGTGGCATATTGAGGTGCCTTAACCCTTTGATAAATCTGGACCTACAATTATATGTACCAGACCTATTAATCCTTGGCAAATAGATGGAGAGAATGTGGAGTCAGTGACAGATTTTAATTTCCTGGGTGCCAAGATTACTGCAGATTGCAGCTGCAGCAGTGAAGAAGATGTTTGCTTCTAAAGAAGAAGGCTATAACAAATCTGCACAAGATATTAAAGAGCAAAGACATTACAATGTCATCAAAAGTCTATATAGTCATAGCTATTATCTTCTCAGCAAAAACATACAGTTGTGAGAGCTGGACTACAAATCAGGACGATACACACATTTGAACTGTGGTGTTGGAGGAGACTATTGAGAATTCCCTGGACAGCAAGATCCATCCAATCCATCCTCAAAGAAATAAAGCCAGACTACTAACTAGATGAATTGGTTGTAAAGCTTAAACTCAAATACTTTGGCCACCTAATGAGTAGATGAGATTCATTTGAGAAGACCGTGATGTCAGAAAAGATAGAAAAGATGGAAGGCAAAATAAAAAATGGACAACAGAAGATAAAATGGATACACACTATTTCAAAATATGGGGGTCATCAGTGTGAGATTGGTTCTGGTTAAATCGGAAATAAGGCTGAGGAGAGTACTCTGACCAGACACTCAATTGCCTGATTCATTCCTTGTACTAGAAGTCATTTACAAATACTAAATGGCAGTGGTTCTCAGCCCTTTTTTGGTCTAGGGACCAGCTGATTACCTTTTAGTGCTCATGGGGACCGGTTCAGAGATCCATAACATATATAGAAGGCAGACACTTCATGCGACACACTAAAGTTTCATTTAGTTTTGTACTGAATGTAATACATTTAACTGCAGATTAGCTATAATCTATCAATTACTGTGACTATTGGAAAATATATGTTAAAAATGTCAGGGTCTACTTATCCCGGCTCACTGGTCCTAGGCCTGGCCGGGTCTAGAAGGTGCTGCTTAGTGATGTTATAGCGGTGTCTATCAGACTAGCAGCGCAATCAGCTCTGTACTGAAAGGAGCTGAATGATTACTGTCACTAAATTGTACATTCTATTTACTATTAACCTAGAAAATAGCTATAATCAGGTAATCACAGTCATTACCAGGCTGATTTGTTCTTTTGTCTCAAAGTGACACAATGTTATGCTCAATACATTACAGACAAACTCCAAGGGAGTAATTAGAAATTATTGTCAAAAATCGCTCCCATAACATTAAGATGTCAGATATGATTAATCGTGGATCAGAATGCTGATTAACAGCTAAAAATGGTTACATCAATGTAGGTGTACTGACAGAATAGGTATTTAACATAAAATTCCCCAAATTTGGAACTTTCACTGTATACTGTAAGTAATGTTTGAAGTAAGAAGGTGGAAAAAGTGAGTATTTATTGAGCATAAAACTTTTCATAGGCAAATGCAGGGATATGATAGCATGTATGCAAATCTTTTCTCTATGAACTGGTATGCTTGATACATATTTTCATCCAGGCACAAAAGCACACATTTTGGTGCAAAACTTTCTCTTAAGTACACATAGCCTTAAATAGGCCTTCATAAAAAAACAAACAGAGGGAACAATAATATGAAATATCTTTAATATACCTAGTAAAAAATTTGGTATGCAGTCTTGGATTTTATGTATTAATATTTATATCATTATATTACAAAAAGCTATTGCATCCTTGTAAAAAAAAAAATCTGCCTACCGTAATTAAGAATAACATTTTTTTATTTTTATTAAAAATGCAAGTTTCCTGTAATGCAGCAGGAATATCTTAATTCTGATATTGTTCAGTATTAGTTGGCAAACTTTGCTGCATCACTATAAACCTGTTATAATTACGCACACTAATCCTTACCTTTTCACTAATTCTCTCATTGACGTCGTTCATTTCTCTGATTAAGGCATGAGTCTCCAAGGCTCCCTCTAAGGCCTTGCGGTATTTAGTTAGACCACCATGGAAATTGTTCCACCTAGTAGAAAATTAAGAAATAAGACCATACACTGTTTTTAAAAAAATCAAGTGTATTTATGCATATTTAATGTAAAGCCATCACTTACAGCCAGTACATACTTATACTCTGATCTATCTCTTTCCACTTATTAACTCACAGTCCATCAGTGGTCCCCGATGCTTAATAACCTAGTTTGTGTTGTGAGTTTGTCTCTCTCTTCCTCTCTGTTCCATTTGTTTTCTGCCCTTGAATCTCTATTAGGTCTCCAAATCTGTCTCTAACCCTGACTCATTTTCTCTTACTTGAGACTCTCTCTCACAAATTACTAGAGCATGGCACAGCACATGCTCACTTCACTACATGTTATTTCACTACACAAAAAGCCCTGGATAAAACAAACTGGTCTGCACTAGTGAGTAGTTAACTTTATCAAAATACTTTTTATAGCTGCAAGCTGCTATTCGCAACTAGGGCTGGATTTACCATTTGGCAGAGTAGGCAGTAGATTTATTTTAAAGCCCTAAATTATGAGTTATTGGAGGGTAGGAATAACAACCATATTTTTGTAAATGTTTTATATATTTCTATAGACAGATATACATATCTGTTCATACCTCAAGAATCTCATAAAAGTTTGCATTGCGCTCTGTGCATTCTGGGCTGTGACATGTAAAAGGATAGATAATTAAATACACATTTAAATACACATATACACATCTGTGTATATGAGTGGCTCCATTTACACTACAAGTTTTAGTCTTTCATTCACCTGATCATAATCTAATAAGAAAAGCTGTCAGTATCAAGTGAATCTGCTCTATATACATAGAAGTTTTGCAAATACAATACATTGGGATAAAAGTAGATTTTAATAGCAGATAACAACCAATATAATCTGTTTATCTCTATACCTAAAATAAATTGCTAAATAAACCAGTACGAATACTTTATGCTTCATGGTTGAATTTATTTACTGTATTTGTCCGTGCCTCTTTTACTGGAAAGCATTTCAACATATCTAGAAATCTTTTAGTAAAGTAGTATTAACTTGCATATAACTCAAATATTCTGATCTCTTCTGCATTGTGTTTTTTTTTATATACAACTTATGTTTATTGAATCCCTAAATGTATATATTTCAAAGTTTCTATGATCACATTTCTGTCTTCTGCTAGAAATCTGGTACAAAGTGAGCAGTTTTTGAGTTTTTTAATATATAAAATTTTGCCTTTTAGATAATTATGCAACTTTCATTTTCTGAAGCTTACAAATGGAACTGAATCAAGCTCTTGTAATATCGGGATGCCTCCCATAACTATATACCTACAAGAATGGGATCATTACCAAATAGACAAATACCATCATGGTACACTTACTTCTCATTGAGCTGCTGTCTGCGCTGGGATATAGTCTTCATTTCTTCCTTATTCTGTCTCTCGAGTTTCATAGCCAGAGCATTGATAGCTTTTATGTGAGCATCATCCACAGTTACCTCCTGCAAGATTATCAAAAACGTAGGTAAAATCTAGGTATACAGCAGCATATATCAGTGCTACGGACATTCAGAGAGACTGAAATGTCCTCTAATAGTTCTCCAATAATACAAAAAGAAACATTTAGGGTGAATGCATCTTACCATCTTTGATAATATCATAGTATATACAAGTATAGGACTTATCTCCTAGTAGAAGAGACAACTTACACCAGATCCTGCTCCCCGAAATTCGTTCAGCTTTCTTGTTAACTGCAGACAGTGTTCATAATCTTCACCCAAATCGCCGACATTGATCATCACTTCCTGTTAAGACAAATAATGTCTATTTTCAAGGCAAGATGAACACATTCTAATATTTCTTATATTAGTATGAACAATCTCAGGCTCGCATGACATTATGATAAGAAGATGGGAGAATAAAAGCCTGGCCCTGTGATGATACTAGTTCAATTCTGGAATATATAACAGAGGGACGATTATGGCAAATTCAGTTCAGATTAGTTACTGTAAAGAGTCACGTCAGGCAGAAGCTCAGTGCGTTTTTGTCTTCATGAATGTTTGTCATGAAACTAAACACAACAAATTAAAATCACATAATTTGTTCCCTTTGGTTCTGCTATGTGTAAAACCTAATTTAATTTTGTCCATGGGCACTGTCTTGGTAGGAGTCTTTATGTGTTGTCATTTGCCTACTTCCCTGTGGTATCAATTGTAGTCAAACTTACACAAGACAGAAAATAAGATTACAATAGCCTGCTGGGCAAATCCCTGGAAAGTTGAATTGTATGTTTTAAAAACTACACTGCATGTTCTTTCTTGGAATAATGATTATTGATAAACCAGATAAACATTACTATGTAACCATGACAGTGTCCCTTTAAGGGCAATTATGACAAATAACCAAGTCAACAGATTAGACAAAAACTCTTCTGCAGTAATATAGTTGGGTGGCAGTAATACAGAATTTCTCCAATCCTTATGACACAGATCACATATATAGTTGTGAGCGTACGAGTTGTTGCTAACGCTGCGGGCTCGCGCAGCGAGCCGAGGCCCTCGCGAAGCGAGGGCACTGCCCGAGGGTCTCAGTTGCTGGCATGGAGCGCCGAAGGCGCTCCATGCCAGCAACTGAGGACCCTCGCGAAGCGAGGGCCTCAGTTGCTGGCATGGAGCGCCGTAGGCGCTCCATGCCAGCACCTGAGGACCTCGCAAAGCGAGGGCCGCAGTTGCTGGCATGGAACGCCGAAGGCGCTCCTTGCCAGCAACTGCGACCCTCGCAAACTTCACGTCGCAACCCAAACAGTACGACACACACATTACGACACTCGCAAACAACATACGACACACGTTCACACACATTACGGACTCGCAACACTCGGACGCAACTCGCGAACATTACAAAATGTCAAACACAATACATACACACACCACATACATAAAAAACTTACCTACACCAAGAGGGAGCACCCAGCACCTCAAAAATACAACTTACACCTCGATTTTACTTCAAATAAAACAGTTTAGAGACTAAAAAAAAAACGAAGCGAGAGAAAAAATGGCCGCCGAACAAAACGAAAACGAGGCTACAGCACTCTAAACTCGCAAAACACCACAAGAAACTCGCAAAACACCACAAAACACCTACGGATATTCCGATACAAACGTATAACACACATTACTCGCCATTTCTCGCCAATGCGGAAGTACACGACTACGCTAACGGTTTGGTCTCGCGCACGCACAGTGTTACACTGCACACATTCAGCACGCTTACACAGCAGATCCACACCACTAATGCTGCAGCAACATCAAAACACATTCACAGCTCTTCCACACAATGCTTTAAAATAGGTAAAGTATATTCATTTATTAATGTATTATATATTTCATTATTACACACTAAACAGCATTAGCTACCTTACAATTTCATTGCCGTCATTTTTTGACGGGCAATTCGCTAGTATATATATATGAACCTGTACTTCCACTCACCTTCTCCCTAATCCAAGCCTCCACCTGATCCACTTTTTGTAGGAATTCCAAGAAATCTCTCATGTCCTCTAGCATCTTTCCCCGAGAAGCCACTGCTCTTTTTAATTTTTCCCATTCTTCATGCAGCTCCCGACTTTTCCGACGGATTTCTGAGGATTTTGGGTGATGCTGAGACAGCAGCGAATTTCCCTTCTATGTACAGGAAACAAATAAAGTGTCTCCCCTCAAAAATTCTATTTATCAATACAATTGTAATAAAAAACAGATTATAATGAGTTTTCTGATTCACAAAACACGTATTCATCCATCTATCTGTTGTATTTTAGTGACATGTTACTTAATTGTAGTGAACATTAAACATTGTCTTTACCTCCGTGACATCCTGGATATTCTTCTCATGAGCAAGAATCTCTGCCTCGAAGACTTGATGTTTCTGCAGAAGCTTCAGTTTACTCTGTAAGTCTACAGGGCCCTGCTGGGTACTATCATCCAACTTCTGCATGCGCTCATTGATCCAATATTGTGCCTGGGGAAAGAAAAAACATAGAATATGCAACTCACTGTGATCCTGAACTACTATATTATAAGGTATAAGTGATCTCCAGCATAAGCTATTATGTGCATAGACATAGAACATGTTAATGCACTAACAACTTGAGGTTTAAAATAGCATTAGTGGGTCAAATCTTAAGAATGAACATCTCAATAAAGTTTTTGACAAGTAGGTAAAATGTCTCCATCCAGCTCCTGTACCTTCATAATGGCCACTAATTCGCTAGCTAAACCGAAACATTGCATTTCTCTACACAGTGCACTGGTTAGTTCATTTACCTGTTTGTATGTATTTGCATTTATACACACAAGGCTGGACAAAAATATCCAGAATATAGAAGCAAGGGCATTTTTAGGAGCAAGACAGGTTGTTTTTGGAAGGAAGACCTTCAGGGATATGTATTATACTTTGCAAAAGTTTCCATCCCTGTGTGTGTATGTATACTGTCATAGAATTATTTAGGGATAATCCTGACTTACACAGGTGATGCAAATATTTAAAAAGAGATGGAGCCTATTTTTGGCTTACCTGTTCTGTCAGGAATATCCATAAACCCTGGCCTGGCAGGAGTTCCCTGAGTTCCCAAGTAATTATAGTCATTTCTTCATTCGAGAGACAAGCTATAACTCAGCTTATACAGAGAACTTAACATGTTTTCATCAGAGCCTCAAAAAGGTCACATTTTGTTTGTCACGCAGGACATAACATCAAGATCCAGTGCCTCAGGTGAGATTGTTAATTGACATTGTACTACAAAGTGCTCTCAATTATTACTCAAACCTATTCAGCACTCTGTAGCCAACAGTGACAGAGCTAGTGCATAGGGGGCATATATATATACATATATATATATATTTATATATACCGTATTTATCGGCATATAACACGCACCGGCGTATAACACGCACCTCATTTTAAGAAGGGAATTTCAGGGGAAAAAAAACAATTCAAATAAAGAACTTTGAAGCAAAATCCTCAACCTCCCTCCTTATCCTCAACCCCCTCCTCATCCTCCCTCCTCAAACCTCCCATCCTCAACCCCCCATCCTCATCCTCCTTCCTGAATCGTAATTTAATAAGGCTGATAGTTTGTTAGTTTCTGAGATTTTTTCTGAGAGTTGGGTCTGTCATTACCTCTGTGAGGTTCTGGTTGAAGAGAGCCAACAACAGCGCCGTATTCAGCTCTTCTCGCCGGGCCTGGCTGAGACCTTTCACTTTCTTTCTCCTCTCCAGGATGGAGTTGAGTTTTTGTTGCACCTGTTTACCCTCAGCTTTCCTGCCATTCTCTTGAAGTTTGGCTGCTTGTTCTTGCAAGGCAGTCACCTGAAACATATAACAGATCCCAGTCAGGAAGTCAGCACTGCAAGTGTTTGGTTTGTCATGTGCAATCTGATGTGTGCAATTTATTTCAAGACATTCACTCTTTTGGAAGAAAAGGAGGGAGAGAGGGGGAGAGAGGGAGAGAGAGAGGGAGGGGGAGTGAGAGGGAGGGAGGGGGAGAGAGATGGAGGGAGAGGAAGGGGGAGAGAGACGAAGGGAGGGGGAGAGAGATGGAGGGAGAGGGAGGGAGGGAGTGAGGGAGGGGGAGAGAGGGGGGAGCGAGAGGTGGAGAGAGAGTTAGGGGGAGAGAGAGAGAGAGGGAAAGAGGGAGGCAGAGAGGAAAAGAGAGAGGAGGCAGAGAGAGAGGGGAGGAGGCAGAGAGAGGGGGAGAGAGAGAAGGAGGGGAGAAGAAGAGTGAGGGGGAGGAAGGCAGAGAGAGAGAGGGGGAGAGGAAGGGTGGATATTTCAAGACATTCACTCTTTTGGAAGAAAAGGAGGGCGGGGGAGAGAGGAGGAGAGAGAGAGGGAGGGGGAGAGAGAGGGAGGGGGAGAGGGAGGGAGGGGGAGAGAGAGGGAGGGGGGGAGAGAGATGGAGGGAGAGGAATGGGGAGAGAGAAGGAGGGAGAGGGAGAGAGATGGAGGGGGAGGGAGGGGGAGAGAGAGGGGAGCGGGAGGTGGAGAGAGAGTTAGGGGGAGAGAGAGGGAAAGAGGGAGGCAGAGAGGGAAAGAGAGAGGAGGCAGAGAAAGAGGGGAGGAGGCAGAGAGAGAGGGGAGGAGGGAGAGAGAGAGGGGAGGAGGCAGAGAGAGGGGGAGAGGCAGAGAGAGGGGGAGAGAGAGAAGGAGGGGAGAAGAAGAGTGAGGGGGAGGAAGGCAGAGAGAGAGAGAGAGGGGGAGAGGGAGGGTGTATAGAGGGAGGGAAAGAGAGAAAGAAAGGGAGGGGGAAGAGTGGGAGGAAGAGAGAGAACACAGAATGCAGAGAGAGAGAGAGAGAAAGGCACAGAGAGAACACAGAGAGAACACAGAGAGCAGAGAGAGAGAGAGAGAGAAAGGCACAGAGAGAGACAGAGAGAGATAGAGCACACACACACACACACCAAGAGATGGAGCACAGAGAGAGAGGATGCGCAGAGAGAGAGAGAGGGTGCAGAGAGAGAGAGAGAGAGAGAGATAAAAGGGGGAGAGAGGCAGACAGAGAGAGAGGGAGGCAGAGAGAGACGGAGGGGGAGAGTGGGGGAGAGAGAGGGGGGAGAAGGAGGGGGGATAGAGGGGGGGATGCAGAGATTGATAGAGGGCAATAGAGAGACAGAGCGAACACAGAGTACAGAGAGAGGGCATAGAGAGGGAGACGAAGGCACAGAGAGAGACAGAGGGCACAGAGAGAGAGAGAGGACACAGAGAGAGAGAGGGTACAGAGACAGAGGGAGCACAGAGAGAGATAGAGTTCACACACAAAGAGAGGGTGCACAGGGAGCGGGAGAGGAGACACAAAGAGGACACAGCACAGAGAGACACATAACTGACAATTGAACTTAAGATATGCTACTGTTATTTATGATGGGTAAGTTACTAGTAATATACATCAAAATCTGTTACTATCTAAAGATGAAATGTTATGTATACAAGTGTTATAATGGAGTATATATAAGATAGTGGTCAGTATCTGGCTCCTACCTTTTCCTCCTGGGATGAGAGGAGCTTCTCGAAAGCCTCATGTTTTTTGATTAGCTGTTCTATTTCACCAGCAGAGGTCCCAAGGTCACTCGACTTCAAAGAAACCTGTAAATACAAGGTCATTTTATATTAATGTCTTTAGACTTCACCATTTCCTTCTGGGTGGCAGTGACTTTCTATGTGCTATGGTTACCTTTTGGTTTTCTGCAAAAAGTAAAACAAAAGCTTAACCTAAATGAAAACCCCCCGACTCAGTCTAAGAGTTTAGTCCAGCAGAGTGGTGCAATATAGGAGGTAGATTACCACCTACAAACATTGCCTACATTCCCCAACCATGTCCCCTATTCTATTGCCCAATCCGTAAATGTATACACACTTAAAATCACTACGGGCCAGCCGCAACATCGGTATTATAACTACATCGGTTTTAGCACAGCTTGAATATTATGAGCTCTAAATAATTAATGTTACACAAAATTGATATTCAATAAGACCCGGAGGCCTAGATCGCAAATAAAGTCTGACCGCAACTACAAAAAATATTACGAGTACTAAATAGGACTCACAGGGGCTTTTTCAAACACTTATCCGATCTATGACAGCAAATAAACACATAATACTGTACTTTAAAAGCACGGAAACGCATGGAAAGACTTGGAATAGAATTAATTGCACAACATGGAAAGACATGGAATAGAATTAATTGCACAACAGTCTCAAACCAAATATGCAATTAAAAAGTATTTTTTTAAAATGTTATTTCTGAGTTATATCGATCCCAGGACTCGAGGGGTTAAATCATATCATGAAATTCAAATGGACTAAAACGGATGATCTAATGCATATAGAGTGCTGGATTGCGAGCCCAATCGGCAAATATTACTTAATGGCACTAATTAATTCGATTGCAGATTACGTGTAACTTCCATGTTTTACTGACATCATGATGATGGTCTCATTTACTATGTGTCTAAGAAGTACATTACGGGCTTGCTTAATTAAAAAGTTAGGGTTTACGGTTTTAGCCTTGCAGACAGAATTTGCCAGCTGGAGTCAATAGAATACATTCAAACATTTTTTTTTAATTAAAAACACCGACAACCAAATTTGTGAGTTTGAGGCATTTGCGAGCAGCTAATAGAATAGGGCCCCTTAATCTCTACTGTGCAGAGATCCACTTAGAGTTCTGGTTCGCAGCGTGATCTAAATTAAACGGACAGCATTACATAAAACATATATATATTAATAAATAAAATGTAACTATTACATATAAATGGTGGTGTATCTACAGGATTATTGTTAATCGGATAATAACTGATGGAGTTCAGTTCATAGTCACGTGCACATTAGCAAGTCAAACACTGGCACTGAACTGTCTCTTTATCCCTGGAAGTCTGGATCAATATAAGGGAAGAGCAGGGTCGAAATTCCCATTAGTGCAAGTGGGTGCTGAGGGCAATCTGCCTGTAGGGAGGCCCTACAAGGCTCTGAGACTTATACAGTAAGTACCAAGGGCTTTGTTGGCATTCCAAAGCTATATCCTTATTGTTTGGATCTATGCACTTCCTCTCTTCTCTAAATAGCATGTTAAAATGTATAGTTTTGTCTTCACATTAATAAATCAACTACAGGCAAAAGAACCACATGTCCTACCATTGCAAGAGCAGCATTCTGTTACACAGTCTTCTACAGTAAGTACAGTACAGATTGTTCATGGGAGATTCAGGCTACCTGTGTGGCTTAAATCAGTACAGGAAAAGTGGAAAACAAGACAGGTTACAGAGAGGGCCACAATTCATATGGTAAGATATAGTTGTTGTTTTTTGTTCCTTCAGTCGTGTCCTACTCTCGGTGACCATATGGATGCAGCATGCCAGGCACATCTGTCTGTGTTTCTGGTCATGCTTATCCATATGGTTTTCATGGCAAAGATATTGGAGAGGGTTGTCAGTTCCTTCTCCAGTGAACCACGATTTGCAGTGTCCTCCAGATCTATATTTGCAATGTTTAATCAGTGTCTTTTACTCATTTTAGTGCCTCTTCTTGATTATTAATATTATCATTTATTTATAACGAGCCAACATATTCTGTATCCCTGTACAAGGATAAGAGCAGGGAAATATACAATGTTAAGACATTGCAGAAAATAGAGGGCCCTGTTTTGAGCTTGGAATCTTTATAGAAAGTGCTTTATCCAAAGCGTCATACTAGAGTAGAAACTCGCTAATTATTACCATTTACATTAACACTTATACAGTGATCACCTCATATTTTAGCATTATAATATGAATAAATCACAGATTGAATGTTCTACTAAATAAGCTGGCAGGCAATCTGTATTGATAACTAGCTAATATCTCAAATAGATATTGCTCTGCACAAGACTAGACACTCTGAAGCAGGGACAAGGGATGGGGAGACAATGTAACTGCATTGTTTTTGCCACTGCAAAGACAAACAAACAGACTGAAATCATAATTAGAAGGAGGTGTGGAGAGGGAATCTTTGCAAAGTGCACAATCTTGAGTGTTTCTAACACGACATACCCGGCCAGTGTCCTCAGTCTCTTAGTTCTAAGACATATGCCGTATATGGTGTGCTAATGCACGGTATAATGTACGTATAGTGTGATGACGCCTTGTGTTGCATGTAACTGCTGAGTCTGATGTTGTGTACTTTCCATGTGTGCATGAAGGGGTGTCCCAAAGCACAAGTACTTCAGACCATTTCATAAATAAATGTATCTTTATTTTTTAAAATTCTGATACAATTCGGGTAAGTAAAATCCTTTTATAAGAACAATAAAACAAAGTAAAAGTGTCTGATGCGTTTCGCTGCTGTAATCTGCAGCTTCCTCTGTGACAAAAGATTTCCTTCCTCTATTCAGGCTTAGACAGGCCTAGTTGTGGGAGGATGAAAGGTTTTAGGTTTTGAGGTATCCCTCTTAGCACATCAAAACAGTTAATTGGTATTTTGGAGCCAGTTACTTGCCCAAGAATAAAGCAAAAACAATGCGGCAGTATTATAGTACTATAGGTCCTAATAACATGAGTCAAGCTTGTTGGGCATAGATGATTAAAAATAGTATGCAGAGTAATATATATATATATATATATATATATATATATATATTTCCTGTCTCTTTTGGGTTTGTACCCATGTTTCAGGCACTCAATTCTGGTGAGGAACAACGGCTTTAACGTAGAAAGTAGAGGACTGATAATTCAATTAACATGGAAGTGTCTACTTATCCTTAGCTGAAGAGTGAGGAAACTGGGCACTGAGGATTCTCTCTGGAGGGTATCAAATGGATAGATGATGTACATTTTCCCCCATTTAACTGCATACATATTTTAATGCTATGCAGTAATTTTGTATGTGTTTATGGCTTGAGACCATGTACCCCTGTGGTGGTAAGAAGGGTACCACCCTTGAGGACCCCCATGGTATAGGTGTTAACTTTATGTGCCATGGAAGTCCAAAATGACCCCCAGGATCATAGCTTAGTATTCCATGGGGTTACCACAGAGATGCATAAGGAGTTCTGTGGTACAGAGGTTCATTTTGTGTGCTCTGTGGGTCCATGGGAACTCCCATCATCATAGTTTAGTATACCATTGAGGTCTCTAGGGACCCTAATGGTATAGGGGTTATACTTTAGATTACTATGGAGATTCATAAGGTTCTATTTAGGTGCTATGGGGGTCCATAGGGACCCCATGGTTATAATATACATTACCATGTGGGTCTATAACAGGTTAGTATTTTGTGCCATGGAGGTGACCCCCATGGTTATACTTTACCTTGGGGAGCCTGGGAATACCCAGAAAATGAAAGTAACATGTATTAAGGGTGAATCCCGGGTTATAACCAGCATATAGTGGGTAACAGGTATTAAAGGGGAATCCTGGGGGATACCTAGCTCATAGGGCGTAGAGGGTCATAGGCAGAGGAGTCATAAACCCACTGAGAATTGTTTTTTTATTATTATTTAAACTTCCTTGATGGGTTTATATAGATGCTAGGGCTAGTGGTGTGTTTATGTTAGTGGGTACCATCCTGTAGCATTGCTATGGCTCCATGGAGGGTGCAAGAGAGCTCCGTGCAAAGCACCCCTGGGATCGAGTCAGTACGTTTTACGGGAGTCTTTTTTGGGGAATCATAAAATAGCCTAGAAAAAAATTACTTTTCAAAACTTCTGTAGCTGTGAGTCAACCTTCAGAGAGTTCTTATGGGCGCCATGCAGTGGAGGCCTTATATCGGGAAGGGCTGTGTAGGCAAGGAGTAGAAAAGCATTTCATAGAGAATTCATATTTTAGAAAACTTGATGAGAGGCCGGCATACTTGTTATCCTTTCTCCCAGTATGTGAGGGGCAGGTACAGCACAGAAAAAGTGGGATTTGCACTGTAAAGTGTGACTGCCTATGTCAGAGGGGAGAGCAGAAGGTGTCAAATACTAAAAGACTTAATTCAGTCACCAATGATGGAAGCCCTTAGACACAAGCAGAGTGTGCTAAAAAAAATAGTACAATTTCGAGTATTTAGAAAATATATGTATCTGGAAGAAAAAACAATCCTTGATGCTTTGTATACAGCTTACATCTATGTACGTCAGATCATTAAATGAATATGTCCCTTAGCAAATAAAAGGATGAAAAGGCTCATTGTATATGTGGACTTTATTTACTGCAGATAAATAAACATATCCTTGGAAAGGAATTGCATGCCAGTAACTTGTTTTATTTCAGACATCCGTTGGGTATTCACAGCAGATGTTCTTCCAAGCAATACACTATTGTGCCCAATATTTTGGGAATTTTCTGTGCACGGGATGGGGCGCTGCTCGAGCCTCTTTGGCTCTCGTTGAGTAATGAGGGAGCGCGTCTGTCCCTAAGTCAGTTCTCAGGAAAGCTCTAACACAAACTCCTTTCTGCCACATTTTTTCACTTAAAAAAATGAACCACCTATTATCAGTCGACAAATCTGTTAAATACAAGCAGCTGCCACAGTGGAAATTTGGAAGTTTCCAGCTTGAGAAGCCACATACTTAACCCTTTCTAGAATGTGAAAAAAAGTATTACTGAGAAGAGAGTTGTTCCCATGTGGTAGTTAGTGGATGATGGTGTAATATGTAATATGTGTCATATTGAAAGACGTTTGCTTCTGGGGAGGAAAGCTATGACAAGCTTGGACAAACTAGTAAAAAGTAAAGATATTACACTATAAACAAAGGTTTGCATAGTTAGATCTATTCTCAGTAGTAACACATGGATGTGAGAGCTGGATTATAAATATGGCTGAGCGCTGTAGAATTGATGCCTTTGAATTGAGTGTTAGAGAAAACTGCATATATAGGAATACAGTACCCTTTAGTGCAGAACAATACCATGTGCCCTAGTATGGTGCAGTTTTCTTACATCCCAAACTATGATAGATCCCAAGTCTTATGTCTATCATAAGTGTGTCTCCTTAACTTTATACCTCAGCTGGGAAGCAGTTTCTTAAATCCACTACCTTTATAGTATATTATGTCCTAGCAGTTCTGATCTATCCAATAGCCTCTAGCTTCAAATGTCTGCAGAAATTGAAGCTTATGTTTGGTGGGTGGATCTTCACCCATTAGTACAGTGATCTGTAATTATCTGCTGGAGGTATCATCAGATACCTAACCCTCTCAGTAGGAGGAATACTAGTGGGGTTCGGGAGTAGTCACATACAGGACAAAAAGGGGGTTCAAATACTTATCCATAAATGTTAAGTTGTATACAAGGATTGTGTCTACATGTTTATGGGACTAATTATTCACTGGACCTTCTATGTGTCCATTGCCAGAACTTATTTGATCAGTTGATGGTCAATTACAATAGGCAACATGTTTTAGAATGTAAAAAAATAATCATAGTCTTTATTTTATTACTTTTTATGCAATTATGCTGCTTAATAGTCTACCGTTTTAGTTTCCTGTGATCTATTTCTATTTTATTCACTGGTTTATCTGAATTGCAGTAGTCATCATCATTTAGCAATAACAGCAGTATTTGCATATGGGACTGTAGCACAGAGACAGGATAATCCCAAAGCTGTTTATAAAATGTCCATTCAGCCTTGGCTAGGGTTGTTTTCCGCTTCTGGATCGCTACCTTGTTGTGATGAAGGGGCTTGTGTGCTTCAATGAAGCTGTGAGCTGTACCATATAGGGTCACCCAAGATGGGCAGGTCACAAACAATATTTTTGCTGCACTCTGTATCATACTTTTGAGCGCTGTGGTGTTCCAGTTGCCCTTTAACTCAAGCTGTAATACAAACTGTGGCACATGACCCATCACAAGGCAGGGTCACTAGATCTGAGAGATATATATATTTACTCATGAAGAATTGCTTATTGTGGTTTGGACACTGAATGAAATGGTTGTGGTGAGGGGTTAAATTTCAGCTCCAAAATGTTTGTTACATACTTTGCCTGTTTGAGTGTCCCTGTGGTATGAGGCATGTTAGACCTTCAGAAGAACTGAGCAGATGTGTGTAGTAGCCCAGTGATATGCAGCCTATTTTAATCCAAGGGACGTGTCATTCAATTTTTTATTTATTTATTTTTGGTTGAATCAGCGACAAAAAAGGATAAAACTGACCTTGGGGTCTTTCCTTTTTCACGCCCACCAATAGTTACGTGCAGCAGCCAATATATGGTGGGACATCACTTTGTTCAATTTGTTGTTACTGTTAGGGTTAGGTTTAGGGTTAGGGTAGCGGCAGATGATAAGCTTTGCATACAGCACTATCAAATCTCTCTACGTGTTAAACCATAGCTCGTAATGTAGCCTGTAAGACTTACTGCTATTAAACTAGCCCAGTAAAGTAAGCTGCTGTCGGTCTACGGGTTTGGAGCGAAAAAAGCGTGGAACTTCGCTGCCGCAAATCCTTTGTTCTCTCGAGCCCAATTAAATTGCTACAATTTCACTTGCGTTCAACCCGTAACACGCAAATGGAGCCCCAAGGCCAATGAGTGATAGAGAGGACCCGCAAGAGGGGTAAAGTCCAATCCGTAGCACATATACACACACTACTATACTTTTATTAACAGGGAAAGTGATGTGAGGTCTTAGAATTAATAGCACAACCTTCTCAGGCTCGCAAATCGGCCCAAAAAATACTTTATTTCATGTGTAATTTCCGTGTTATATCGATCCCGGCAATCAATGTGTTAATACATATACTGTAACTCGCATGTGATAGAATATCATATTTACGCCTTTATTAATATTGCATATTATCTGGAATGTGGTCTGATCGTAATTCGTAACTGAACCCCGTAAGTCTTTGAAATCCAACCTCCATTTTCCTGTGACGCAATGATGACAATCTCCGTTTCCATTAGCTCCATCTAAAAAACTAATTTATCACGCTCAAGGCTGCAAATCCAACGGTCGACAAATGGTTTACGGGTTTGCGTCTCAAGCTCGTAACTCGCAGCCCGTTCTAATATAATAGCACCGTAACTCTTCAATTCAAGCCCGCAGCCGTTTGAGTCTCACGTTAGACTTACTGGCTTTGTGTTGTATTATTATGCAAATGTACTAATTAGTTGCTTTGACAAGCTAATTAAGATCACAATCGGGTGTTTTCAAAGTCAGTGCTCCCAATATTATCAAACAGTTAGGCCACCTCCAAATTAGCTTACATTAGTATAGAGGAGCCACACAATCAATATCTCTGGAATTATTCACTGTAAATATAGGGCTACCAGTTCTTAATGCTCTTTAAAATTAAATGAACATGTTTGTGCGACAGTGACCTTTTAAGAACTACAGAAACGAGTACAAGACTTCCAGAAGAAGTGTTCAGGTCAAACTTGTAAAAGCATGAGGTATGCATAAAGATCCCCTCCTGGATCACTACCATGTCGTGGTGAAGGGGCTTGTGTACCTCAATGAAGCTGTGAGCTATACCATGCAGGGTCATCCAAGATGGGCAGATCATAGAAGAGAAATCAGACAAATCCACTGGAGAAGGAACTGTCAACCCACTCCAGTATCTTTGCCATGGAAACCTCATGGATAGGCACGACCAGAGGCATATCAACAGATGTGCTTGGCGTGCTGTGGTCCATAGGGTCACAGAGAGTTGGACACGACTGAACGACTAAACAAACAATGCATGAAGATATCCTGTTTATAGGACCAGTCTATTGGTTCATATCTACTTGGCTGCATCAGTAGCCTATTTGGAGCCAGCGTTCCCTGCACTGCCCTGCAAGGCTCTCTCTGGGTCCCAAGGGCGAGGGTGTCTATTTGTGCGTATGCTTTTTACGTGCACTTTTGCATAAGAAGACCTGATCTGGTCATGTGCTGTTTGCAACACGCTGCCCCTGCTCAGGTCATGTTCTATCACAGGTCATAAAACACTGCCATGGGGTGTATGCGGGCAGATTAGACCTTGGACGCTATTCGCAGCAGGGATCCCCAGTGGGGGGGCGGGCGTGCTGGCACAGCGAAGAAAAACCAACAGCTGGAAAACTGAACTGGGAAATTCAATACTAAACCTAGCGTCTGTGTCTGGATGCTTCTCTGTCACTGGATAGTGCTACATGAAACCACACAGGGCATTAACGTGATAATGTATTTACTCGCTCCATGTAACCCCTGCACTGCTGGACTCCCACACTGAGGAGAGAAATAGGGACACCTGCTTGACCAGCCCTGGGAAAAATGTCTCTGTGCAGGGCACACGACTTGGCACACTTGGGAATGGAGCACTCCCTGGTTTAGACCAGACATGCATGATAACTATGTGACAGTTCGTCTGTCTTCACTAGATATGGCAGGGGTGTGTTTCTCACTAGGCCGAGGCCTAGGGCAGCACGTTTCCAGGGAGCAGCATACTGCCTTAAGACACAGTTCAGTAGTTTGAAATAGGTTTGTATATGCATAGAAATGACCACGTGCAGCGATATTTCTGTCTATATATGAACTGGACACTTTCTGTCATACCATATATACACGCATAAGCTTATGATTTGAGATGGGGAAAGGGGGAGCTGCAAGTAGGGCATGGGGGACACAAATCTGGATGGCCTAGGGCAAGTTAAACTTAAATTTGCCCAGTATGCCCATGGAAAAACGTATGATAGATAGATAGATAGATAGATAGATAGATAGATAGATAGATAGTGCAATAAATATATGTATACATCTAAAACTCAAGAAAGGGGATGATGCGAAAGGGAATGTGGCAGGCAAGATGTCACGATTTGAAGTTGTAACATGGAAGATTTAGGGGTAATGTGAGAAATTTACTATCCTTTCTGTAAAGTACTAAGTAGAAGAGCCTTCCAGTGGAAGAGGTAGAACCAACCATAGAGAATTTAAACATGCCTGGGATAAGCATACAGCGTAATAATCCAAGCCTTTGGGAGGATGCAATGGGCAGCCAAGATGGGCCTTCTTGGTTCGTTATCTGCCATCAGATCTGTTTCTATGTTACATAGTCACAAGCATGTATTGACATTTTATGTCACCATTAACCTTAATTCCAAATCCAAAGCGGCAAAACATAAAATAATCTGAGACCAAATGTAAAAAAATTGTTTGGTTTCTGTTTTGTAGTTACAGAATATCTCAGCTTGGAATCTGCTCGGCCTAAATATCTACACAGAGCGATTGGTATTAAAGCCAGATAAAAAAAGTGTGATATTTGGCAAAGCTCGCACAAGGAACTTTAATTTATGTTTTTAGCCAGTTCTGGCATCTCAGATCTCATTTTTATAAGACCGCATTTATGTCCTATATTTTTCTTGGCCCGTGGCGCGGCTGCTTTGTGTGTTTTCATTCTGGAAGCCGGTCCGTCTGCTGACACACACACGATAATATAGAGGTCCAATTATATGCTGCTGGGAATTCCCTATAGAGCTTGGAGCAGAACTCATGTGTATAACACGCTCACTGCAATGCTGCAGCCCTCTACTTTATGTTGTAGTAAGATAAACAACTGTATGTACCAAATGAACAATATTAGCAGCTGTGCAAGCCATGGAAATAAAAATGAATTTTGAGAAAATCAGAATTTTCCAGAGACTCTGTTTAGGAGTACAGGAATCCATATTGTGTTTGTTACATCACATCCTGGATGCTTAATGATGGGGGGGGGGGGGGTTGTAGAGATATGCACAGAGCCTTTGTTTGATAGATAAGCTTTAAATTGACACCCCTTGTCCCTCACTGGCCCAGAAGTAAGAAGTTCCATCAAACGATGGAGCTCTCCAGAAATGGAAATGCCCCTCTCACCAATGTATTGTGGATCCCTAGCTGTGTGACATTTTTCCTCCTTATTTATGCTTAGTCAGATGTTTTTTTCATTATGGAGTGGTCCTCAAGGGTCGCTTAAGTCCTTTAAACTGCTCTGCACCAGATACTCTGCCTATGTTCCTGAACATTTGGGAACCTTGGCGCTACCCACATTATTGCTTTAGAATACATTCTCTGGCATTTTTATGTATTAGTTTTGATGAGGAATGGAAGAGACTTGAGGCCTTGGTGTCGCCCCCTGGAGACAAGCATGGAGGTAAGATAATTTCTTATTATCCAAACAGAATTTAGGTGTGCAGATGTTGAGGAGTACTACTTCCTACTCAAGGAATGAGGGTGAGGTTTCAGAGAATGACAAGCAAGTATACAAAGTATATGGGAGGGGGGGGGGGGGGTGTCCTGTGCTTAAATCTTATCTAATTCCACCAATGAATCAACAAATCCCCGATACTCCTCCCTCTTCCTTCCACTCGTGAATAGATTAAAAATATTTGTAGAACACACCCTCTGTTCTCCAAGGCAGCAAGAAGTGTGGTAGACACAAACATGACATAATTTAGGCACAAGCAGGATCGACTAAAAAAATAATTTAAATACAAATATTTTATGTTGTTAATAGTCATTTACACATTTGAAGTTTTTCCAAATCTACAATGGTTCTTTTAAAGTGCTACATTGTGGCAGTCAGACTGTTGATTTAACCTGACCCTACGCAGGAGTCTCTGCACTGCAAGATACATTGAGCTTACAGGCACATTCCTTAAGGTCCCGAATGGATCACAATTTACAAGCTCTATCGAAATGCTCATATTTCTCTTTATTGCAATAATACATTACACATTTTTCCAATTTGGATAATAAAGTCTAAAGAACCCAAAACACACATGTTTTGGTTGCAGCAATGAGAGTTGTATTGCCATTTGAAAGGTGCTTATTATTTTTGGTGTTTGCAGAAAATGCAAGTACACTTTGTACACATAGGTAGGCAGATGAAGGAATAACTAGGTTACCTAAAAGCTATTATAAAACACTGACATACTGATACTATGATTTTCACCTGTTTTTCAGTGGGTGATACAGAGCAGTGTAGATTCATGTTATGCCCCTTTTTAAAGAACTACACTTAAAAGAAAGCAAAATTATTTTTAGTGTAAAGAAAAAAAAATACCACATCCTCTATTCTATTATATTTTTTTATGTAAATATTCTGCTGTGGATTCTACCATTTTGGTTTCTGCATTGCATTTCCAAAAAGTGTATTGCAAAAAAAAAAAAAAAATCAAAAATAAAACAAAACAACACTGATACATTGGAAGACAATTGTGCAAACTAAGGCCCTCATTCAATTGCAATTTGGCCAATTGAATAGGGGTCTAAATAAGCATATAGCATATTTTTATTAAAGAAGTTTTTAGTTAGTGAAAACCTTTCTTTTGGATAGATGCTTGCTAACTAAAAACTTCTTTAAAAAAAATATGTTATGTGCTTATTTAGACCCCTATTCAATTGGCCAAATCGCAATTGAATGAGGGCCTAAGAGACACAGGGATTGCAGTAAATATCTGCTCATGGATTGAGAGCTGGCTAAAAGACAGGAAGCAAAGGGTTGTTGTAAATGCAACATACTCCGATTGGACTAATGTGGTAAGTGGGGTTCCTCAGGGTTCAGAATTAGGTCCTCTCCTTTTTAACACATTTATTAATGACTTAGAAGTAGAATTGGAAAGTATTGCCTCCATTTTTGCAGATGACACGAAGTTGTGCAAGGTAAATCAGATAATGATGCACTTTCCCTCCAAAGGCATTTACATAAATTTAGAAGAATGGGCAACTAAATGGCAGATGAGATTTAATATGAATAAATGTAAGGTTATGCATCTGGGAAGGTAAAATAGCCATACAAATTAAGCAAATCTATGGTCATCAGATATTGAAAGGGATTTGGGAGTACTTGTGGACAACCACCTAGGTAACAGTGCTCAATGCCAAGCAGCAACTCCAAAGGTAAGTAAAATATTAGCATGTATTAAGAAGGGTATAGAAGCTAGGGAAGCAAATATAATTCTGCCACTATACAAATTCCTAGTACGCCCTCATTGGGAATATGGAGGACGATGTTGGGCACCAATTCAGACAAAATCACATTTTAGAGTTGGAAAAGGTACAGAGAAGGGCAACAAAACTAATAAAGGGGGATGGGGGGGGCTAAGCTGTGAAGAAAGACTAACCAAATTAAACGTCTTTTCTCTAGAAAAAAAGGCGTCTAAAACGGGATATGATTACTTTATATAAAAACATCCTGGGTCAATACAAGGCTTTGTCAGGGAACTTTTTCTGCCAAGAGGTTTCAACTGACAAGGACATCCTTTGAGGTTAGAAGGAAAGCGATTTCACAGCACGGGTAGTTAAACTGTGGAATTCTCTACCAAAGGAGGTGGTGACAGCGGATTCCATAGATAACTTTAAAAAGCGGTTGGATATATTTTTTAATAAAAAGGACATTCAGAATTATCCTGGATAATTAGAGAGGGAGTATTGATCCAGGGAGGAGTTGGATCGCCAGTATCTGGGGTCAGGAAGGAATTTTATTTTTCCTCTTTGAGAAAATTGGCAAAGTTTCAATGGGTTTGTTTTCTGTTTGTCTTGCTCTGGATCAATTAATTAACAACTAATCCACATATTACAAGGATCAGATGAAATCTAAAAAGGTTGAACTTGATGGACTATTATCCAAACAGACATTAGGTGTGCAAGTCTTTTTTCAACCTCAAATACTATGTAACTATATCATTATTAATTATCTCAATAGGGAATAAAATCCCTCCTAATCCCATCAATGTGCAATCATTACCCTACATAACCTAGTAATCAAATGTAACCCTATATGCTAATTGTATTAAAATATATACACAATCCCTTTTTAAAGTTATCTATTGAATCTGCTGTCACAACCTCCTTTGGTAGTGAGTTTCACAATCGTACTGCCCTTCCTGTGAAGAACCCTTTTCTTTCTTTAAAGGCACTTTGTCATCCATAAATCAAGTTTTAAGTTATTACTGAGGAGCATGAAAATATGTCTATACATTATATTAGCCATTTTTTCTGTGAAGATTCAAGAATTGTTTGAGCTGCATTAATATGCAAACTAGCAGCCCCAGAATATTAATTAGTTATGGTTATGTGCTAAGTAGTATCACGGTATGCTTCTCTGTCACCGTGGTGGTCAAAATAATACCCCTAATGTTACCATGGGGTTTCATCCCCTTCTCCCTCCTTACTAAGCATTCTGGATATGACCTATGATAGAGATGGGGAGCTTCATTGTAAAGGAGAACTGGATCAATCATTTAGATTGCGTGATAGATGGAATTATTTATTTTTATTTTTAATATGATTCAATTACATGTATTTTTTTATTTTTAATCTTCAAAATAATCTATTTTTATGACAAGTTTCTTTGTCTGGAAAGGGTTACACATAGCAATTCATGGACCTTCATAAAGGCAGAGTAATAATAAACTTGACTGAATACTTCCAACGTCTTCTTTGGTAATGATGAGCCTAAAAATACTTAGCCCAGTCCGTGCTGTCCTCTTACACTGGTCAAATGGCTATTTTGGTCTGCTCTATTTGCTCAGTGAGCTGGTGTCCTTTTAATACAAATGGCAGTATATGTCTGGTGTTTACTGTATGATACATTCTGGGAGATTAGATAAGTAATTACTGTATATCAAAGTCATCTATCATTTTAATGCAATTATACTGCCTTCTTCACAGCGCATTCTCCATCAATATGCTAAGTAGTACTACAGTCTGATTGTTTATATCTGTGGTGGCGAACACAATGTTCCCCAATGTTAGCATGCAGATAAACCTACTCCCCTTTATCAAGCACTCTGAGCTACTAATACACACTAGGAGCCACATTAATGATGCTTAACATCCCAGGCATGATTCCCACTAGAGAAAATGCAAATACAATGAATGTGTTTAGTAGTTCAGTCATGTCCGACTTTCTGTGACCCTATGGACCGAAACTCGCCAGACGTCCTATTGTGCTTATTCATAAGGTCTTCTTGGCAAAGATACAGGAGTGGGTTGCCATTTCCTTCTCCAGTGGATTGCAATTTGTCTGACCTCTCTGCTATGACCTGCCTATTTTGGGTGACCCTACATGGTATAGCTCACAGCATCACTGAGGTAAACAAGCCCCTTCACCATGACAAGATAGCAATCCAGAAATGGAAGAACACATTATTTATAATGGGGGGTGTTAAAGATGAAACGAACATGTGGTTGGAGTAACATTGTCCCTTTAAATGTCTGGCAGAGTGAAGTCTTAATGTTGTTGCAAAAGCAGCATTGCAAGGATCACTTTCTATGCAAAAAAAAAAAAAAAAACACAAACTTTCGCAATGTTTGAATGAATGGAAGATGGATATGTGAGTCTGAAGTCCCTTTTAACTGCATATTTAGGGTCCCATGGATTATGACTGCATCTGATAAAGGAGAATCAGTTGTGTATGCAAACATTTTTTGCATGAAAAAATACCAAAATAAACATTAACAGCCTTATTAAATTGCGATTCGGTAAATTTAAAAGGGCTCTTTTTAAGCACACAGCATATTTTTTTTACAGAAGTTTTTAGTTAGTGAACTTCTATCCAAAAGCAAGGTCTTCACTAACTAAAAACTTCTGTAAATAAAATATGCTCTGAGCTTAAATAGAGCTCTTTTAAATTTACTGAATCGCTGTAAGTATCTCACCCTGATATTTGCTAAATCTTGAGTTTACAAGCAGTTGATTTTAACGCCCAAACAATTAGCATAAAATTCATAATTATTTTGGTCAAACACAGGCAGCTAATACATTGTATGTTGGTGCAGAAAGGCATCATGGAATTTGTAGTCCCCTGCACAAGGAGGCAAGGACGAGCCAAGCATTGCTCTGTAGATCTCTGTATTGAGCTGCTGCTAGCTTGAAGTTCAGTATAAAGTTAAAATTCCTACCCAAAAGTAGTATTTCTATTAGTAGGCAGCTCTGGTGGTGTGGAAAATTGCTTTTATTTCTAAAAAAAATACATCTGTGTGTGTATAGAATAACTCAATGTAGTGTGTGTGTCTGAGCTAAGTAGCTTGTGTTAGAACAGAAAAAGGGAAACACAGGGAAACCTATATGTACCTTTAATCAGTGACCGTACAAGAATAGTCATTCAGTTGTTTTTACTGATATAGAATATATTACACTGGAACTCCATTATCTTTGCCAAGAAAACCTTATGTATAAGCACAAACAGAGACAACAGAGGTACCTGTCGTGCTGCTGTCCATCGGATGACGGAGAGTTAGACACAACAGAATGACTAAAGACATATTCTATATAAACATATACAGTATAACAATAGGTGTTTGCTTGAATTTATGGCAGTTCTCTTTCTAAACCCTAGTCCTATATGTAAAATATACAAGATTTGATTCTTTATTTCATTTTATATGCAATAATGCTGCATTGGAATCTACCACATTGGCTTCTGCTGATAAACTGGGGAGAAGACAATTAATCTTCTATCTTCACACTGGTGATGTGGCAGCTAAAACTGGCAGTGCTTTCCACTGGACTAGTGGAAAAGTCAGTAGTTTACAAGAACAAATCCTCCTGAGAAAGTAGCAGACCGCATCAGAAAAGTAACAGAGCCACACAGTAAATAACAATTGTCTATACATGTTTAAACATTTGTGTTGCTTCCATAAATAATGCCTATTTAAAATATTATAAATAATAAATTGCCTCCACTGTCTGGTACTGTATATGATCTATCTATCTATCTATCTATCTATCTATCTATCTATCTATCTATCTATCTATCTATCACATATAGAGTATACGGGCTGTTGCTAACGCTGCTGGCTCATGTAGTGAGCCTGCGGCCCTCGCGAAGCCAAAGGCG